>LR737380.1:461622-1061622 GCA_902655005.2 Marronus borbonicus
TACATGAGGAGTATTTCCAATAGCAGCTAGTGCATCTAATTCATTTGTTCTCATTAGCAATACGATTAACGCGAATTCGTTTTCTACAGTTTCCCTTCTTGAGCTCTATCAACTAAGCGTGCCCATTGTTGCTGAATTTAGAATAGCGCTCTGCACAGAGCAAGCAAGCTTGGCGATAGTTTTGGTAAAAAAACATAACAAATATATATTTAATAACATGAATATTTGAGGGATATTTAGAAATTATGAATTTTTATTCTTTATTAATAAATGTTATGGTTTATGCTAAGGTATTCATAAAAATAGTAGATTTTAATAAACGCAAAATAAAATATGCGTTTCATTTAAAAAAATGTAGATTGTGAATGTTAAATAATTAAGATTGTTTGTTGTAGTAGAAATGTGACCCCCACCGTGCATAATAACTCTACCTGCTCAGAATTCGCATTATTTGCTTTGTTTGTTATTTACGTCTAGCTTTTTAAGTGGTCCACCTGTATATGGTGTAACCATTTTTTTTATAGAATTAATTTAATAACAAACTTGTTCCTTCGACCAAAAGATATGATATATGATATGATATTAGTTAATTTCTTTTTGTATTCACGTACCTTATTTGTTTAGTGTGCATGTGACAATTTTGTTAATCAATACTAAAGAATTTGCTTCAATAAATCTAGACACATCTCATATAGGAAAAGTGTTAATAAACCACACATAACACATCTATCCCTATATATATATATATATATATATATATGTGTATATGTTAAACAATGCACGGGAATACTGAAGCAGAAGTCATTAAATGCACAGACATTTCGCAAGGCACAAGACCCAAGCACCTATGCAAATGAGAACGAGATCCTTGTGTCGTCTGCACGTGCATTATCCTTACATTGACTTGCAAAACCTTACAGTTGAACTGCGTACTGGTTACTCACAACCACAACATGAAAGCGCGTACAGCAAGCAACCGTTTCATTCCAGATTAACGTTCCGTCTTGCGCTTCAGTTTGTATTTTTATTGGTGTTTTACTGCAGACAATTTCCGCTTGCGGTGCTTCTTTAGTACCCGTTTCCTTATTATTGACGAGTTTGGAAGTCAGTGGCTTTTAGTTAATTGTATCGAGGGAATGCTTTTGCGTTACCAAGAGATTGGAACCTGACTGTTTTACAGAAATTCTCCCACCGCGGCGACATGCAGCAGGAGAATATTGTGTCGAGTGAAAATAATGTCTTCTTTTGCGAGTATTATCGAATTGATAAAGGTGTAAATTGTGAACAATGCAGAGCAAATAAAATGTTTGTTTACGTATATACTTAGGTAATATTTATCTTTTTTAGGTATGATCGATAAGTAGGGAATCAAGTACATACTTTATTATTTTAAATGCAATGCCCCGTGTATTATTACACTTTTAGTTTCTTCGTATAAAAACAAAATAATGTAATGCAAGTAATAAGTTTCACAGGTCTATTTGTAACCGATTTCGAGATATTTATAATCTTGTCTCCTTTAATTGAAATGTAGAAGTACCTATCTCCTTCAAATAATCCAAATCACATTTGGCGTAAATTTTTACATGATTAAGTTACATACTTGAATCTATCTCGTCATGGTATCAGAACGCCTTTGAAATATGCAAGCTAAGAAGCTACTTGTAGTTAAAGGTTAGTCTTGAATTTGGGTATTACATTAAAATAGTTGGCGGTGTTAGTATTGTTTGGTTACCATGATAACAGTAAAGAAAACATACAGTTTACGTTTTTCAACTGATGATTCAAAATTACGACCGTAAATTCAGTTAGGATTGTATATTCTAGCTAGTATGATGTATAAGTTGTGCTATCCTGAACGTTTGTCAAATTAAAGGGAAGGTTTGATGCTACTAAAACTATTCATTCTACTGATGTACACAGTGAAGAAATTAATTCAATAAATCAAACAGACACAAAAAAATAATTATTTTAACCAGTAAATTCATTACAACAATGAGCCACGTTTATCAAATTGAAGTCTATTTATCAATATAATAAACACCCGTTTATTAACTTACTTTCTGAAAAGCGAAACAAACTTTAGGGGTTTTTGATTAGACATTATATAATACATGTATTTCTTTATCAATAAATCCGTTTATTGCATATAGTGTATATACAAAAGTATGTGTTCGTCGATATAATAAACAAGAATTTATTAGTCCTCCAACACGAGCGAACTGGATCGGGCCCTCAGCAAGTGTGGGCCCTCAGCGAGTGCGGGCTCCGAGGCACCACACCGGTTGTACCGGTGGTTGTACCGCCCCTGATCCTATCATCAGGAGGCGCAGTTCTACAGTTCAAAAAAGTACGCACACCCTGACAAAATTGTCAAAATTTCTAAATATTTGAAATGAAATCATTCTTGAAAATTTAACAAACACATTGATTTTTATTTTTTTTTTTTCAAAAAAATTTATTATAGTTTTTCGACGGAACATTACTTAACTTTTATGTAAGGATATGATAACAAATTTGCAAAACTAACTTTTCACGCCAATGTTCAATTTAAATTTAATGCGTTTCGATTTATTATCTCCAACCATTTAACACTTCGAAGAATTTACATAAGAATCAGAATAGAATAAGTAGATTTTGATGAAGAAATTGAAAAATTTGTTGTCTGCAGAGTAAATTGTGGTTTGTGCTGTCAGTTAAGCACACAAAAATGTGGAAACTTCCTGTTAGCTTCCCGAATAAAAATGAAATGGAAACGAAAAAAGAAAAGAAAAATGGAATAAATATACTAGTGGGCATTTGGGATTTTTGTCAATTTGTCTTCTATTGCATACATTGGGATACTTATGTTACCGAAAATAAAAAAATGGAAAACAATAAATACGATTAGGATTGGTTTTATCTAGTCCAAAAGGATTTTTTTGTTATCCTTTTGTTAGATAAAGGGAAAAACTGTAAATACTGCATTGATACCCTAACATCTTTTTTCTGAAATACCTAAATATGTGATTCTACATTTACATCTATATTTAAACAGTGACCAAATTGGTCACAATCTGTTTATTTTTAAGTTAAGGTAATTTGTAGTTGCAGAATAAAAAAAGTAGATATCAATTTTTCGTGATGTCATTCGTCAGAAAATTAACTTTATACATTCTCAATCCGCTAAATTATTACCCAAATGGTGTTGAGTTCTTCAAATATAGGCAACCATTTATTCTTCAAGCCATTCTTGGTTTTGTACCACAATTGTACGTCTCCATAATTAGTGGATAATTACAATTATTTATTTAAAGCGCATTTATATAAATTTTACAGGACACGGTTTTCAATGATATACAAGATATATAATTCAGAGTAAGAGAATTAAGTAATTGCAGGAGTTTATTCATCTGGTGGTATGCAACCAACATTGCTCCAAACCACTATAACGTTTTGTTAGGTTTATAAAATATTTTAGTCTAAGCTGACGTCTAATTGTATTTGAATGAACACATTTCTTAAGCTTAGATAAAATGGTAAAGTAGTTTAAACAAACTTCTATTTCAAATTTGCGGTAGAAGCAAATGCGTTAGAATGTGTTGGCTAGGCTAGATCGATTATACATACAACGAGGGATATACATATGTTCAACACCGGCATATAGAGATTGAACCTCAATTACCTGAGGCAGCTTCTCTAGTTATATCGAGAGCATTTGTTAGGTTTACACAGTGTATCGCGTCATAAAGTGTTTCGGTGTTAACTTAGAAAACTAGACATTTATATTACAATTTACGTTTTAAATATTTATAGTAGATACATAGATTGACAGAAAAATAGTCGGCCGCGGAGTTTAGTATTAATAGCGTTTCAAAGACATCAATTTAGTGAAAAAATGGACACTTCTTGTGAACATTTTAGTGGTATCTTAAAAGTGGCTTAACTCAACAACAATGCATCGATCGATTTCACTCTGCCTTCGGTGATGAAGCACCATTCAAAAACCACTGTTTATGATTAGTTTGCAGAGTTTAAGCGTGAACGTCAGTGACGAATTTTATGAAGGTCGTCCGTCAACTGCTGTTGTTCTGGTAAACATCAATGTCGTACGAGAAATGATTGAGGGGATCGACATGAGAGATAAAGGCATCTTTGGGCATTGGTAAAAGTTAAATACAAATAGTTCTTTGCAGTCGTGGATTCCACACAATTTAACCAGAGCTCAAAAAATAGCTCATATGAGTTGGTGCAAAAAATGCTTCAAAAATTCAGTCTGCTAACGTATACAGTATCATAACAGGTAATGAAACCTGGATATATTCATACGAACCAGAAATAAAACAACAATCAGTGTTTGGGTGTTCAAAAGTGAACTAATACCAACGAAAGTTTCACGAAGCGCTTCAAAAAGAGTGATTGTTTTTTCCTTCCGTAAAACTGGGCCTATTGCTACCGTTGTTTTTGAGAATCGAAAAACAGTTAAGGCTGATTGGCATATAACAATTTGTTTGCCTCAAGTCTTCGATGAAATCAGAAAAGACAGCAGACATCGGCGCATCATCTTTCACCACGATAACGCCAGCTCTGACATAGCACATCGGACAGTCGATCATTTAAAGGAGAGTAACATTGAATTAGTGACTCATTGTCTGTATTCGCCTGATTTATCGCCTAATGACTTCTTCCTGTTCCCCTTTGTGAAAAATAAATTGCGTGGTAAGAGGTTTTCGACACCGGAAGAGGTCGTTGAGCATTTAAAAGGCATATTGCTGAGATACCCACTTCAGACTGCAACAAATGATTCGACAACTGGTTTTTTCGAATGCAGAAGTGCTTAAAACTTCAATACTTTGACAAACAATAAAGCGTGTTTTTTTCGATAAAATATATGTTTCTTTCTTTTATCAGAAATTTTTAGAGTTCTCCCTGTATGTTGTTTATAAGAATATTGAAACTAATACCGTACTGACTGTGTTAACCGCACTGATAAAATACTGCCCTCAAAATGTTAACAGGATAAAAACTAAGGTAACTAAGGAAGTATAATGATTGCTGTAGATTTCGAAATAAAAAATATACAGTTCCACAATGCTTTACTTGCTAGGTGTTTCGATAAATTAACGAGAATTGTTAACTTAAAAAGATTTGTAACCGAGATTACATCATCCAAAGTTTTATTTCCAAGGGCGCTAATGAAAAATCGATAGTAATTACCTACATTAAGATTTGAGACCTCTCCTACGCTTTTTTAGTAAAATACACTAAGAACAAAAGTTGATTCTAAGAAGATAGCAACCTTGTTACAATTACTTGTAAAGGAAAATGCAAAAAGGCGATTGTGCTCTTTCGCAACCTTTTCGAAACCTTTTAAAAGTACAGAGTATATTTTAATGTTAAGGATGCTAACTGATGTCAACATTTATAACAATCTGATGTACGTTATAGCGTGCACAGTAACTGTTTGAATTCGGTTCTGTAGTATTTCTCCAACAGTAATTTACGTATTATTTACTTATTACTTATTTAATTCGAGCAAGTAACATTAATATACTAACACATACTTCTTCTTTGATTGCTTCATTTAAGGAATTACATTTTTATGAAGATAATAATGAATTTATTATAGTTTTTAAAACGGTCACTTTATTTATTATTTTAGGAGTTTTACGAATGACAGTACTGGTATGAACTACTTCTGTAGCAACTAATGCTGGCGAAAAATGTTGATTTAAAGATAAATTATGATTAAACAAGCTTAAATGTATAACATTGGTTCAGTCCTCACCGCACAGGGTATTTGATTAATTCGAAACAATTATTTTGAGAATTCATGGGTTCTCATTGTAAACTGTGCAATCGAATGATAATATATTTTAATTTCAACATGTTGCTGTTTTCCTACTCTAAAAAATATTTATAAGTACTTAGTTTTACCGTCTATACATCCTAAAAAATGCTAAATATACGAAACTAAAAGGAAAGGTTCTTGTCTGTAGCACGAAGCGTAACGTATCGTCATTTTACATCAATAACTCCAACAGCGCTGAATGGTTGAATGGACCCCTTTCCCTGTTTAACAGATTTCAAAAGTTACAAGTCTTTTTATACCTATCTCTGCCGCTTCTTTCAGGATTAGTGATTTCTAGAAAATGTAGTTTTGAATTAGTATAATAATAATAATAATTGCGGCATTTAATTTCCAATTCAAAAAACAGATTTATGAATTTAGATAAGTCAACATAACATTACAAATGGAAATGTGCACAAGTTTCTGAATTTAAATTTTGACGTTGAATGTCGCAATCTGTAGGCGAGCTCCAGAAAGCTGTTCTAGCTGACCTTTATATACAAAACGAAAAGGACAATGGATACCTAATCACAAAATTCTGCAAATTCTTAGACTAAACTGTATATGCGCATAGAATAGTTACAGTAATTTCCAAGTATGTGTAAATATGTATGTGTAGTAATTTGTTTTAGATGTTTCACTTAATATTAACAAGACAACACACCGAATAATATAGCATAATTTATAGTCAAATACTGAATTCGGGATCAACGTACATAAGGTTATGTATAGGCTTTCACGACCGTAATCACTATTCAACACGGTGACCAAAATCGACCAGCTACTCCTTCCCAACAAGGACGTGTTACCGAAACTACTAGTAAAAGGCATATACGAGCTGAAATGCCAATGTGGAAAAAGCTACATCGGTCAAACAGGACGGAGTATTCAGTGCAGAGTGAAAGAACACGAGAGAGACGTACGCCTTAGGCATATTGAAAAATTTGCAGTAGCAGAACACCTGCACCAACAAGGAGACCACCGCATAACCTACAGCGACGTTAAGGTATTAGCCAGGACCAGCCACTACTACCCGAGGATAATACGCGAATCGATAGAAATAATGAAGAACACCAACAACTTTAATCGCGAAGACGGATACGAGATCAGCAACACGTGGAAGTTAGCACTACGGGGTCGTCATACAACGAACGACACGATTCAGCGGAATGAAACGGTTATGGATCCGCAAAGCGGAACAGAAATGGGATATATAACGAGGAGCAAGAGACAACAACACCAGTCTTTAGAAATCTTCTGAAGAAAGCTGACAGCATGATCAGCGAAACGTCAAGTAAAATATTAACAACGCGACAACACCCGAAAGACATTTCTACTATTACATAAGGTTATACTTAAATAATTAGAATGATTGTATGTGTAAGTAATTACAGATATTGAAAATATAAGGTAATGCAATACTCGAGCAAATCGAAATTACCACACCACAAAGGCGTAATCATTGGCTCATATATATCATACGTAAACGCTTTTGGAATGTTTGGATATTTAGGGATTTAATTTCATTGTCAAGACGGTTATACCCATTATAGATATTAAAAGAAAATGATCGTTTAAACAGAGATAATTTAAATAGGGGAGGTGATAAAAGATTTCTGAACCTTGTAGAAATGTTGTGTACATCCATCCTAAAACGAATTTTACAATATAGATACGGCGGTGACTTGTAGAATTACTTTGTGAAATGTGGTTAACATCTGAACCTCATGCCTCAACCAACATAGATCCTTCAATCTGTGAGACACATGGTCAAATTTTCTAATACCAAATATGTACATACCTAATACATGAATTCTGTACACGCTCAATCCTCATTGCAGTATTTTTGTCGATAGTAGGGTGATAAATAGATGTGCAAAGAGAAAACTGTGACAAAACAAAAGCCTCACAGAGTTTGCTTTTAGTTTTGCAATCTAAGAAGGATATGGGTAAAGTTTCTTTAAATTGAAATATGCATTTTTAATGTACTTATTTATTTGTTCGCGGTGTCTAAAACTATTATCAACGATCAAGCCCAAATTCCTTGCAGACTTCACAATAGGTACTGGAATGTTATTAACGACAACGTTAAATAAATTTTCGAGCTGACTACAAATCCTAGGTTTGCCGAAAAGAATTACTTGCGATTTTGTAGGATTCATGTAAATTATAACCTAACGCAGTAGTGTAGAGAATATCCAGGTTAGTGTTTATATTGGAAACTGCCATGTTAAGTACAATTGAATAACATCATGCATGACGACCTTAGTATTGTAGTTCCTTTATTAGTCCTGACCAATCCGCAAGGAACCCGACACCACACCGCCCAATCTCACACTCTGTTGTCTGCCTATTAGATAGTTCTCAATTAATCCAGCAGGAGGACTCTATAGTCCCACACCCTTCAAGAAGTTTATCAAGATCCGATGGCTTATAGTATCAAATGCCTTGCTGAAGTCCAACAGGACCAAGATAGACACTCGACCCTCATCCCGGGCAGACAAAATATCATCGGTTACCTTAAGAAGTGCCGTTTCACAACTAAACCCCGTTCTGAACCCCGATTGAGTGGGCGGGATGATGCCGGAATCCCTCGCAAACGCATCGAGCTGCACTCTAATCACACGTTCAAAAATTTTTGATAGTGCGGGTAAAATACTAATGGGCCGCAAGTCCTTCAACTCTGTAGGGTTATTAACTTTAGGAATAGGGGTAATAAGTGCATACTTCCAAATTGAAGGAACAGTGCAAGTTTCACTACAAAAATTAACCAAATGTGTAATAAAGGAAATAATAAACGGGCAGCATAATTTTAACATCACCATCAACGCCAAAACACGTAGAATCGATGTAATTTATGATGTCTCTAATATTGTCATTAGTAGTCATAGGAAAATTAAATTTATTATTATCAGTGCCTCGATAATTAATTATAATGCCATTATTTCCATTATTAAGCCTAATACCACTAGAAGCAAAAAAATTATTGATTAAATTGGCATCATTTATGTCATTCGATAATCTTTGATTATTAGCTTTTAGATTCAGGCATTGCAAATGCTTCCACAATTGTCTACTGTTTTAAGAAGCTACATGTTAGAAATAAGCCCTTCTCTCCCTTCTAAAGCAATCTGTAGTGTAATTGCGAATTGATTTGTAGTATTTCCAATCTATGGAAGACATCGATACACGATATTTAGCTTTAGCGTCGTCTCTCAGTTTCATGAGTAAGTTTTAAGTTGTCAATTAACCAGGGTATGTTACGTTTAGACTTACGCCTTGTAATCAGCGGAGCATGTCTATCAAAAAGAAAGAGCATGTAATCATTAAAAATAGCTAACTTTGTATCAATATCGTCAACTCTAAATGTATTGTAAAATGGAAGTGATACTAAGTCGTCGACTAAAGCATCATAAGTTATTTGTCTGAAGTTTCTGTATAAACAACGGTAGGTTCAGAACTAGGACGAGTATATGACAATAAGCAGTAGACTAAGTATTTAATTAATAGTGGGCGATAAAAAACAATTTTAATTTTAAAAGCTTATAAAACAGATGTGAGAAAATAAAATTTATTGAATACAAAATCAAAAACGAAATGCTGTATGCAATATGTATAAGTGTGTTCGCTTGCAAACACTTTCAAATCCTGTCATAAACTCCAGTTGTTGTAGCCAATTTTATTTGTTCAGGATCTAGACTATCAAGCGCTTTTCTTACTCGTCGCTCTAATTCTGCTCTGCGCAGTACTGTGACCGAATACATCAATGATTTCATGTGTCCTCATAAATAAAAAGGGCGCTAAATCAAGAAATCTTGGTTGGGCCAAGCCCAAGGTCCGTTGTGTTCAATCCACCTACCATTAAACATTGTACTCAGTAAACGATCTCTCCAATCTAACAGAGACAACTCGTCGAGAAAGTCTGCTACGATTGCCGCAGAATTACTGTATATCACTCATTGTTTCAGGTGCCGAAAACGTGTTCTCCCATTCATTACTAAACAAAATACATTAAAATTAAATCTATTCGTTGCGTCCCTCATTGGTAAATCTAGATTTATCCGTTCAAATAATTTTTTGTAAGAACTTTGGATCTTCCTGGAGCCATATTAATATTCGCTCGCAAAAAGCCAGACCACGAGCCTCATCACTAGAATTAAGCCCTTGCACGATGTTAAAGGCGTATTTTTTATGTATTGACAGAATGCGCTGTATTGATGCATATGATGTACCTATTTCCTCAGCAGCAGCACGTATGGAACTGTGAGGGTGGCTGTAAAAGTAAGTATTTCATAGTTCTCATCCTCTGTTACTGGTTTGGCATTTGCTTATTATGCTTCCATTGTCCAGTAAGTAAAAAAGTTTTCTTGAATTCCTGGGAAATGTGTTCTACTAATAAGCGGCAAGTGAGCATATCGCACATTAAACACTCGGCACGTTCTGTTTATAATTTTATTACATTCTTCGCGAATACAAAATAAATTTAAGATATCTTCGCTTCTATAATTACCAAAATGGTTTTCCATTTTTGCTAATGCAGTAAACACGACAACACAGACCAAGATATTCCGACAGATCACTTGGGTGCAGATCGACATTGTTTATTAATGCTTCGTAATTACCACAGACTACTGCGTACGAATTTTCCAAGAAAAATAAAATAAAAAATAAAGTTGGCAGCCGCGCTTTCATATATTCAATATTTTATAGGCAAGAAGGACGAAATGGTGTGGGCACAAATAAAGCACTACAACCGTATGAATAATGTTACGTTTAAAGCTGCAGATATCATACCACTGATAGAAAAGGGTTATGATAAGGTTTCTGTAGAACAATGGAGAAATTACATCATATAAAATCAGTTCTGAATTTGTCGATAGTAATAATAGTTTTGAATAACTGAAGGATGAATCGAACCAGATCTCTCCTACTCGGATAGTTGATTTCAATTAGATAGTCAAATAAATAATAAACCTGATACCTTTAATTGTAGAAATTGCAATAAAGCGTAATAGGATACTCAGGAAATTACATATTCAATTCGCAGCGCAAACACGGCAAGATCGTTAACAAGAATAAGAAGATTCGCCGTTATTTATCAATATAAACGCGCCGTTTATTTCTTTGAAACGGCCAATTGTAAACTCTATAGCCCTTTACCGAAGTTGGTGGCGTGGTTGTAACCATAACAACCAAATCCTTGTCGAAGTTTACGGGATTTTTAGACGAAGACATTTACGTTTTACGAGCGCAAGGGACTAAAATATGATCCCCAGTTTACTACCGAAAATATATGAATTTATATGATAAAAAATATATGTCCGTATGCATTTAACGACCTTCTGCTGGAGCGGCTATAATTCGATATAAGAACGAGGCTCTGGTAAGATATCCAGATATAAAATGTAAAACTGTCTGTTTGAAATTAATTGGTACTTCTGTCCTATATCTTAGATCCATATCGTGCCTTTTTGACTCTCTGGAGGTCCTTCTTTCTCCGATCAAGTTACCTTTGAGAAGTCATGTGAATGACGAAAATTCGATATAATCATATAATGTAATCAATTGTAGGCAGGTCGTGTATGCGATTCTAGTGTAATGTTATGACGTGGCCGTCATAACTGTAATGTCACAGGAAAGATGTCAGACAATGAGGTCCTAAAGTACCTGCTCCCACAGTTATTTTTGAACGACAAAAGCTATCGGTTTTTGAGATAATAGGTCGATTTCTATTTTTGTGAACTACCTTCCAGCATCACCGCAAGTGGCGTCAACTTTCTTAGTTTAAACAGAATAGCCTGTATATTTTTGCGTTTTTGAAAATGTAATTGGAAAGCGAATCCAAGTTTACCACATACGTTATGTAACTTTGTAGGCAGGCTGTTCCCATTGCAAGAGCGCATCTAAATAGGACATTATCAATCGGTGGATTAGGGGCCAACTACAAAAAACATTGAGTGTAGGCTTTCACGACCGTAATCCATAGTAGAAATGTCTTTCTGGAGACTTTAGAAATCTTCTGAAGAAGCTGACAGAATAGTCAGCGAAACGTCAAGTTAAATATCAACTACACGACATCACCCGAAAGACATTTCTACTACAAAAAACATTGTTTACGAGACACCACCGACACAAAGGTAGAAAACATCTACCAACGAATAAGAACGCTTTTCTTCTATTAAACGAGGACATCATAACTCAAAATATGAGTCCATAGTAGAAAATATACGGAAAGTAGAATGGAGGCATATTTGAGTATCCTCTGAATTAAGGTTATTTTATTGTAAAAAATATCTAGGCGTAAACTGTTTTTTTTTGTTTAAAATAATCTAAACAATTTCAATAAAAAGGAGCAATTGAATAGTATTTGTTGAATTTGTTGAATGGTTCCATATTTATTATTTCACAATTTTAAACTTGGAACATTTAATTGTCTTAAATGCGCGTAATATCAAAAGACCCCATTTGTTATTTAACATCTAGTTACATTGTAGTTTCTGTTTTAAAATCATGGCCATACGTGTTCCACAAATTGAATATTGCAAACGTGATTTCTATTAATGTGTAACATCTTCTGAAAATAAGTATTACATTATTGGTACCATTTCGAAGGTAATTTTACAGGAAAATTGCTGCAAAAAATATGGGTTCTATATTAATAATATCGAAAAGAATTTTAATGAGTGTTGCACGACTTATTTCACACCACGTATATATGTCTATATTATACTACTTTGAACCACAGAAAGCGTTAACGTCTAAATTATCAGCAAAAGAGTAATTCGCGACATTCCGTTCATTCCCATGCTAGCTCTTAAGACGTTAGAATCCGGACCTGTCAAAATTTTAGCAAACATTTATAATACAGCCAAAGGTAATTATCTAAAGGCAAAAATAATTTAAGTGGATATTTAAAATAAAAAAGTTGAAGGCGGTTGCGGAAATTTGGAGCACCCTGCAAATACTTGCAAATAATTTTACAAAATACGCTGTAGTATACTGTATACGTACAAAAAATTAGATTTCTCTATTTTTAGTAGTGTTCACGCCAAACTCTGTGGGCACACTAATGTCACATCTATCTATAAATACGTAGTACTATTGTGCCTACATACAATAGAAAACGAATCAGCTGTTCGGTGTCTTGTCACTATTTTTTTCCGCCGAGACGCTTTTTCCTAATTGAAAATAGAAGATAAACGCTAGGTGCCAGATCTGTCAATTATGGTAGCGTGCGGAAGCAATTCCTATTGTAACTCATGGAATGGTGACGATACAAATGTGTACGCATGCATTGTCTTGATGAAACGGAATTCTTTCTTCGCCAGATGCGGCGTTTTTCTTTCACAACATTTCTGAAACTATTCAATAAGTTGGCACAATCCTCGCCATTAATGGTTTAGTTTTATTCAAAGTAATAAACGTAGATTATGCCGCGTACATTTCAAAACTTGAATGTGGCTATGATGCTGTTGGCCGATGGAGTGGCTTTGGTCTGCTTTAGTGCCAGTTGCCCACAAAAAATTCAGAGTTCCTTGATCTCTGGTGTACTGTGATGAATGACGTACGAGCATTTCGTCAAAAATACTTTTACGGCTGCATTTAAATTCAGCTGTCCAATATCTTATGATTGATAACGAAGGCGCAGACTCCACATAAAGTTCACTGAGTTCCACCGTTATCTCGTCATTTGTTTTCTCTTTCTCCAGTAGCGTCTTCTCTTGGGGAGACGAGGCAATTATCGAACTCCCCTCGTAATATCACATTTGCCAGGAACATTACAGAAAACAAAACGCATTTGGTTTACTGTTATTAGATTCCTTTAGGATTTACAGTGATCATCTTCTCTCATATTTTTTAGATATTTTTCAGTTCTCATTCACTCTGGAGTTGTGATGCAGGTGACACTAGTTGGGTTTCATTAAGCCTTTCTTGACGGGTAGTTTCATTAAAAATTGTCAAATTTGCGTCATCTTCATCGAGGATTAACTATTGTTACGATTTGTTGATGGAACTTTTGGTAGTGTTTTATTTTTACTTTTATTGAGCGTTTGAAGGCGAAATTCTGGTAACATATTCAATTATTATTATTAATTATGTGGCGCATTTTCAATGGTTGTCGTAGCAATTTTGGAAATTCTGTTTTTGGTACAAAAACCCTTATTGCGCTGTTCCCATTCTATTTCCAGAAAAAAAAATACAAAACTTAAACTGTGAGATTCGCAGAGTTGTAACACTTTTAGTGGCCGATGACTGCCGTGATTATCTCTCTTTCGTTCCAACCTTCCAAGTCACACCAATGCATCTTTCACAAACCAGTCCTCAAATATAACACTGTCGAACCAACATGATTTACTGCGATCATAATAACATCGTTGGGAAACTCCTTGGAGCCACTCCGGGTAGAAATGCAACGCATACGGAAGCAGAAATTTCTTTGAACCACAAACTGCACACATCCAATTCATTAAACTGTCATAAAAAGTTAATTATGATAATCATTTCAGAATTTTCCGATTTCCAAATAGAGTTGTTATGTTTATCAACGTAACTACTGATATGGTGTGTCTAATTTCTTTCAGTCATCCGAATACCGAAACAATGGCTCTAATAGTTATGTGAAGTAAGTTTTGTATGCATGCAAGTGAAGATCAACGTGTAAAATGCGCTGTAGGGTGGTTCGTACAAAGGTTAATTGTTGAGAACGGTGTCCTTAGATTATCACGTATACTTTCCCTTACAGCGTTTATTGTTTAACGGCAATGAACAGGTGCATGAATGTGGTGAATTCCAGACTCTTAAGCTCGTCTATGCTGACCGAAACTACTCTGAAGCTCGCGAAAAATTTTTTACGGAACGATTGTTTTCATAATACGTTTGGGCGTCGTTATGTAGTAAAAGTCTCCAAGACCATAAAAAGCACCGTACTATATAGCTACAAAACTTGATAACAGATGCCAACTCATTTATTTCTAATGGCCTATTTAAGTTACGAAAAAGCTGAAACGAGGATTGTCTTTTTAGGAGATTTTTCATTCTGCCTCATGTGTACATCTGTATTTTTCTCTTCAATTCGAGCCTTATTTATATCTAGAGCAAAACCAAACAGCTTACAGAATATTGCCTTTAGAATAGAAGACGCAAGAAATGCGGAACAAGTATACAATTGCTCATTTGTCTGCTGTCAAATTAGATTTTCGTGTTGTTCGTAGGCCACTGGCAGCGGAATCAATTGCCGTACGATACGCTGGTATATAAAAAATTACGTCAGACTGACAAATGTGAAAAATATGAAAACAAATTGATACTCGAAAAGTCGATCGCAGCTCCAACTGGTACGGAAGCGGGAATTATCTGGACGACCTCCAGGAATGCGCGAAAGAGAAGCGCTCGACAGACAATTGAGAGCGCTATCTTCTCTCAATCTTTCATTGTAAATAAAACGACTTAAAGTGAAAAATATCGCTGGTCATTTGTTCGCAAGCATTTACAATCATCTTGTTGTTGATACTTGGAGCATTAATGGTTTAGCTTTTTATGGTTCTTTCTATTATGTTTTTCTAATATATCATTGTTCATATTTTATTAAGGAATCTACACAGTACCGTGGAAAGTGGAGAAGCGAATCAATTTTGATGTTTTTAATACTATTCCTGGTTATAAACTTACAAAAATTGCGAAACAACTAAGTTATTCTGTAATGATTACATAATCGGTCAACTTTGTTTTGTTTTCCTCGTGTTTTTTTTTTAAATTTAATCATCTCTATTACTTCTCTCTGAAATCGTTTGAAAAATGTAAAGAAATGAAAACTTCAATCGTGTTATAAAATATGTATTTCAGTTTTACGTTCACTACGAAGCATTTGATCTTCATGTTGTCATAAAATATTACAGAGCCACAAAAGGGACGGATGCGGACGGATAAAATTATTTTTATAAAATAGTTAGCATTATGTGTACGAATTCACAGCTAGTAAGTTCTGGAGAACATTGAAAGTGATACGTGGTTGGGAAAGATGTTTAACGAACTCGTTAACGTCAAACGATCAAAATATTTTAAATAACTGACTTTTTCATGCAAACAATAGAGGAGCTGAATCATTTTCGACTCTCACCATGGGGATCTCGCTTGTTATTGGAGGTGAACCCGAGAAAATAGACATGTAACCAATGAAGTTCGAGATTCTTTACAAAAACGAAAAAATTGTAAAATTCTTTTACCTCTAGCACCTTTATTTATTCTTGCAGAGAAAAACAAAAAACGTACTCTCAAGGTCACTTTCGATCTTGTATCTAATGGTGTACTCGTAACTTTCATATGACGTTTTGGTTTTTTTGCCCGCTATCAACTCTTTTATTTCTAATCGGCGTCATATGCGTCACCGTGAGAAACCCTTTTTCTTTCTAATTTCAACCATGTATAACATGTTTTTGATATTATGCTTTAATTGACAAAGAATACATTAGATTAAATAAGTTAAGTTAAATAAGTTAGTGGGAAGATGAATCAAAATGTGCCAATTCTGGAATGTTTAACAAAGACAAGGAGCATATTGGATAGTACAGAATCCAAAACAATTGTTAAAAATAATATTTATAAAGCTGATGTCTCACAAAACATTGGAGGTAGACTCCAGAATGTCTTCGATGTGATTCCTGAAGGAGTCGTACAGAAAACGTGTGCCATTGTGCAAATTTTTCAAATTTTAGTTCAAATTCTATTATATTTTAGAGTGACCACCCCAGAAAAAATGTAGTATTTTTTTGCAATCAAGAAGTAAATTTTTTAATTATATATTTATATTATTGATTGAAGTCGGATGTAAATTGACATAGGGAGTCATCGGTTTCAGGATGAATGCAGATCTGCTACTGGTTTTTAACAAAAGTGGGTCGTTATCGCATGTTTTAAGAATAAAACTTAAATACGTAAGTTATGGTATTTAAAAAATGATTTCTTTAAATATTTGGAATTTGAAGAAGCTTTTCCCATCAAAGTGGACATTTTTAACCACAGATAACAAAATAAGTGAAAAGTATTTTACGAGATTTTCTAATTGCCTGTCAATGCGAATTTTTAATTTTCAAGGATGTGAGCACGTTGATTTTCAACTACATCACTTATTTTTTGGTATTAGCTGTAGTGAATGAATTTTGGATCGTTTATGCGTTTCATAAATAGCTATCAATACTTGTTAGTTGAATATCTTTCATCTTTTTATGGATTAGAATATGTAGAAATGGCCAAACTATGTAAAAAAGAAACGACTTTTCCGTAGTTGAATATGTCCATGTTTGGATTCGATTTTTAGAACTGTATGTGCCGTATAACATTTTTGATACTCACTAAGAAATGTAAATAATTATTCACGTGGTTTATAGGAATATCAAAACACAGGTATCAATGTTCAAATGGAAACTTATATCTGTCTTTTTGAAACGAAGACAATTTCTCAAAGGTAGTACGTTCTAGATCCATCACATGCTGTATCATTTGACTGGCATTTGAGAGGGCTATGCAAAGTGTCCATAATATATAGGGTTATTTGATTGACTTTATTTGATACAAGATAGTTGATATTCGTTTCCGCTATAATTAAGACTGCCAAGTAATTAAAAATATTAAACGATAATAGATTTTTGCCCATAGTATGTAGATTTTCAAATTTCAAAAAGTTATTTTGATTATTTTCAAAGTTAGGCTGCATTCGCATAGGGCAGTATAGAAATTAGTGCAAGAATTTGACAACTGAGACCAATGATTTACTTTGTCATAACCTAACATGATGGTATTGACAATTGCTTTTGTAATGCACGGAATTCCGCAGAAATGTTACATGGTATGTTTATTAGCATTCTGCAGTAATCATGGACATCCAAATACCAAACGTAGAATATAATGTTAAAGTTTCACGTGCGTATAATTTCCTATTAAACTAATGGTACGTTATCTTACCATATGTGAACGCTACTTCCCGTTTAATAACAGTTCCGTAATATTAATTTTTCGTAAAAGGACAGCTAAATGGAAATTTGACTAGATAATAATCTTAGTACTATCAGAAAACAATTAATTATATTTCAAAGTTTTAGCATAATTTTTGGGAGTACTGTTGTTCACCACCATTAAATTTTCTTTTAAACACTTACTGTGTATTTCAGCAGCCTCTAGCGTTTTGCACACGCAGTATATTGTAATGAGATTCATTACAAAGGAATACAAACTAAATATTCTGGGTTTCTTAACATATTTCTTTGCGAATTGAAAACGATTGAGAGAAAATTAACAAATTATATGTGTGCGAGTTAATGTTTACGTTATTCAAAGATTTGAAAGTATTTCCCTCACAAAATTTAAACAATTTCTTATGAATACAAAAAGCTAATTTCGTCCCTATCCAATAGCTGCTTTTAAATCGATTATTAAATTTAGTTAAATTTGTATTTTATTTTTGGCCAAGTGTTTAATTTTCAATATCTGTGATATCTTAGTCTGCAGATCCAAATACAGAAATTGTTCCCAACCTTAAAATCATTGCGAATTCTCCTCCGAGTGGTCTCAAATCCGTAGCTGGTGAAAATTATTTAAGAAGTGGTCCAAATTGCTTTACTGAATAATAACTTGGCATTGTTTTGAAGAAGATCTATAGATAGATCATAGATTACTAAATCGAATAAGTCAACCTTTGACACCTTTGATATAATAAATAACAACTATTTCAAAGGTCTTGTCTGGTACATCGAAATTATATGGGTTACCATGATGATGAAACTAATTTCGATTGTTATATATATATGTATGTATAATATTGATGTAGGTCAGTAATGTTGACTTCTTGTAGTAAGTTTTTTTTTAACAAAACCTATCTTATTCAATCTGTAAGACAATGAGAATGGAAAACCTAACCTGGGAGAAATTGGAGGGAAGAAGTTACCAACGCTGTTCCGCCTCACAACTGAAGTAGTAAATATGTCTACTGAAACACTTTCCAACCTAGGCAAATAAAATAATACCGCAATATATTACTTTAGGTTATTTTAGCTTACAATTTCATGAAATTTATTGCCTCAAGCAGAGAAAATTTTCTCAATTAGATTCTACACGGTATATACGTTACAAAGCGCTAAGGTGAATTTGTGATGTATATGAATATGGGTTAAATGTTATTTATATACTTGGTGGTACATATAATATATACACGCAAATACGTACCTACATACATCTTTCTCGAAAATACGTTTCATTTTTAGCTCAAGTCGTAAAAAGGTATGATATGTGGATCCTTATCAAAGAAGAGCAGACGAGCAAAAAGCTGCCGCCGCGATGTTTACGCTGGGTTTCCGTTTATAAAGAAATTGACCCCCGCTGAGGTATCTGGAATTTGCATTTTATCGCCAGACAACTCCGGCGGTGGATTATTAATTTGAGGAGAAATTTTAATCAAGTACGCCTTCCTCATACCCCTTTGTCTTGATAAGTTTCTAGAATTTTCAATTAATAATTTCTAAAAGACGATGAAAACGATGAAAAGGGTCGTTCAGTAAACAAATTGACTTTTATTACGTTCTTTTCATGCTAAAAGTCTGGCCTTGCGAAACACACGATAGATATATGAACAAATTTCAAAAATACATGTAAATAAAAGGGGTTTTCTAGATTTGTGTTCTATCACAAGTAAAGACATCTATACCTATATATTGTAATGTTTTTCGTGGGGAAAATTTTAGAAGAAAAATTTTTCAAAAGAAACTTATTTATGGAAATTGGGGTCGTGAATTCGGGAGTGTCCCTAGAGACTCTTTCGGCAATTTAAATTGGTAAGTGAAACTTTTAATAAGATGTAGAAATGTAGAAGAAAACTAACCTAAGTTTTCGAACTTTCCCGCTGCATAAACCCTATGTTTAAGTACTTCTAGCGAAACTCAGCTACTTTAGAATACTTTACAACAACTTACTTCGGAATTGTTGATTTGAAATGTTTAAATGATTACCTTTAACTGGAGAATATACAGACACAAGATGGCTGGATGACAGTTGGACATAAAGTCATAAATAAAATTACCGTCGTTTACAGCTATTGTTTCACAACATTGCCAATTGTTTTAATTCCATTGTCGCCTATGATAATTTTTCTCATTTAAAATATATGATTATTGAAATAGATGCCGAAACTAATTATTTTTGCTGTAACATGATGCAGGGATGCAACTGAAGTTGGGTTTCTGTGCTCTTTGATGACATTCTTGACCACATACAACACTACAACATAACACTGAAAATTTTGATGAAAACTAATCGAAAGATTTTTATTTGACGATATTAACTGTTTATATCACTAAAATTTACACCGAATCTTGCTATGGAAAGATATCACAGGGAATTTAGAAGTTTTAAGAAAGGGAGAGTGAAATACGAGAGTAGTTAATGTTAGTCTTTTCCACAGTTGTCGTTGGCTGGACTACTTCCCTACTTTCTACACCCCAAAGATATTTGGCTAAGAAAAACTGAGTTTTCTTGTAGGAATCGCGTTTTCTACCACTAGATGGACCCTTAATCTCGATAGGTGAGCAATGTGAAATGCCAGGAAGAGAAGAGAGGATGGCGCTGATAATATATAACCTCATGAATATTTCGTTGTAGCATTACAATATCTTCCACAAGCATCTTCTCTGAACGAAAGGGACTAGGTGGCGGATATGTGTGTGGGATGTATTTAGATTGCTCTGAACTAAACAGAAGCGTAGTATAATAATTCATTGTTGGGTCGCCCTTATTTGTTGTTTTTATAAACAAGTTGTGTTCTGATTCATTTCTTTATCTTTTATTTTCAAAAATATGTTTCAAATAAAGGTTTTTTTTTAAGGTGCTACATAACCTAAAAATATGTTCGACTCTACAAAGTGTCTAGAAAGTAGTTACTTTGTTACCTTAAATAGAACACTATTCATATTATTTTATCTTCCGATTCTATACTATATTCTATACTAAATGACTGCATCTGTGGGACCATTCTTAATATTAACGATGCCAGAGGGCTTTCTAAAAAAATAACGCCGGTGTCAAGGACCGCGTACATAATTTCTTCAAAGTTAAATTTGTGTGACTTTGACGACTGTCAATATTTGTAAATACGTAGCGTTAGACACATTTTTTACAACACTTAGCGCAGAAGGAAGGGATGCGGAAAAGCGCGCGAAGAAATAGATATCCGAAGACTGCACTACTAGGCAAGATCTTTTAGTTCCTTTGTCACAATTAACTGGTCTCTTCTCACTGCTCGAATGGATTTAACTTGGTACACGGTTCCTCTGCGATTCTCGGTATTTTCGGCGGTGGGCGGTATTGAGAGCCGACAACCATCTTCATCAATAGGTTCTCCACTTCGCACGCTTTTTCCACATTTCCCGCGAGATTTGTCTGGTATATTCAACCAGACATCTACATCTTCTCTAATTTGGGTATTTCTCACAAATAATGGAGCATCAACAATCATCCTCAACACTGATTTCTGCAGAGTATCCAACCACTTAAGGCGAGCCACGTAGTAAATAATTAAGAGCCCGTCCGCTTATAAAGTAGAAGCTTGGTCTGTATGTTCAGCGGGCTGTTCCTCTCAATTAGAGGGAGGTGGTTCCTCGCTTTTATACTATATATATATTTCCCGAACTATTTAACCCTGAAGGATCAAGGGAGGCGAGTACCACTGATATAAATATTTTCTCTAGAACCCCTCCCTTGGTAAATCAGACGGCGATGGTTGTGACCTCATTCCTCAGTCGCCATCAGTATCGTTTTGTGAGCTCGTTGACGGCTTGTGATCACAATCCCTTCATTGCGGTTACTTATGAAAACCACACTATCATATGCGTAAACAACATCAACTATAACTCCTTTGAACATCATTCAGATATAAGAGCAATAAGTCTGGACCTAACAATGATCTCTGCAGGATTCCAAAGCTGACAGAATGCCCTTTTCACGGAAACGATCTAGGTATGATGCCAATCCCAAATCCTGCCTTAATCATCTTATAGATGATGCTAGACCATGTCGAAAGCCCTGGACACATCCACAAATACCACCCCAAGGGTCTCCCAATGACCGGAAGTTTTCCGGAAAATGGAAACGTTTTAGGATGAAGTTGACAGCTAAGAGCAAAGCCGTAGTCATATTGAGAGGAACACTCCATAAAGTCCTATTTATCACAGGGTCAAAACCAACGCCTTCCCGTTTTTGATGTGCTTAATAATAGTGTCCAACACCTCCATACGTTGCGTTCTGCATTCTTTTTATATTTTCTTTCTCAAAGAACAAAGTCGGCAAAGGTACAATTGTTCTCAAACAGTTTCCTTTCTATGGCGTCATTAATGTAACATAAATAAGATAAGCACAAATCAAATAAAAAAACAACTAAATGCATCATCCCTCTCTTGACTGTATTATTAGTTTTGGAAAACCTCAACATCTGCAAAATGTCAACGATCAAGCTTCCACATGAGTGATAAATAATTAGAAATGAGTAAAGATAGTCACGATGATCTGACCTATTTGGGCGAACTAAGCCTATCGTTAATGGTTATAAATCAACGATAGGTTTAGTTCGCCCAAAAGTTTCCAGACAACGCAAATGATCTTCGTCAAAACATGGCACAATTTCTTGAAATAACAGAATTTCGCACAGTGTCGCACAGTTGATTTACATATTTGCCTATAAAAAAGTCCAGAATGAGAAAATGGGGAAATGTTTAGGAACAGAAATCGTTTCTCTTAAGTTAATGTAGTAGGTAGACTATTTGGTAATGTGATGCTATTTAACGTTACCATAAGATGTATGTCAAAATGTAACTATATAATTATAACTATACTGTTTTATTGTTGTAGGTTATATCAGAGTCAAATTTAGAATTATTAAATATAATAGACAGACATCTAGGAATTATGCGTGATTCAATAATATTTGATAGAGGTCTTGCTTCAATGTTTCAATTAGAAAGAAAAAGAAACTTATTGACATACCGTTGAGAATTGTGCATGCCACGGCTGTTTTACATAATATTTCCATTCAACATTATAAACAATGTAACATTCATTTCAACAATATAAATAATATCTTTGACAATGATATATATGTAGAAAACACGACATCAAATTGGGTTACAATTTCGTAATATTACTTAAAAGGTATTAGCTCAGGTACAGAAAGTGTGCTGTAGCAATCAAAGATATTTACATCGAGTGGAATAAAATATGCAAGAGTGTTCCTTAAAAGAAAAAACGGGTTTCAACTGTTTAAAGAGGCTCCAATTAATCTTACCTTCTTCAACATCCTGTGTGATAAAAAAAAAGATATTTGATATTGATGGGCGACTTTGGACTATTGTCAGAACGGCAGTAAAAAATTCTTATAAAACAATGACAAATAAATGAGATATCGAATATTTGAGAAAGTACTGCAAATGCAATGTTGTTCCTTAAAACCTGAATATCTCCAAAACTGTTAATTTTAAGTACATGGTGTATGATACAAATTTGCTTTATTTATTGCCAACGAATCCAAGAATGTAATAACATTTACGGGGAACACATCAGAAAATGCCTAGAAACAATAACCAACAAATAATGCTAAAATAGTAGGGTAGGCAGAAACATATCCATGGGTAATGTATTTTTCCTACTATTTTAACATTATCTTTTTGGTTATTGTTTCTAGACATTTTCTGATGTATTCCGTTATATACATCATGGTAAGCAAACCTGTCGGAATCTTCACATGTGCGACATCCCAAAGCGCTCCTTGCGCTGCCATATCCTGGTTAATCAGTCCATGAATTGCTCGAGGAATGGTTTGGGGAACAGTACCCGGTTTATGTCGCTGTTTTCTAAACAGCAGGTATGCGTTTCTTTGGCACTAGAGAGCGCCAAGAAATGTCGAGTTTGTCGTTTCGAAATGTTGTGGAATTAACTGTTAGGCAACAGCGACACAAGGTAGGGTTAAAATACTCTCAGAACCACGCTGATGACGCCGGGTAGGCAGAAACATGTTCGTGGGCGGTGTATTTTTCTCTCCTTGTGTTGCGTTTGCCGTGATTGATTGCATCAATACCACGAGGAAGCTATTGTAGCAATATTTTTTTTGGTTAATATATAGGGGTTCTATTAAAAATAACCTATATCCGAATAATTGTTGGTCATAGACCAAATGATTTTGAGCACCTTTTATTTGATATATTAATTGAATAGATAAGCTATAATTTACCGCGTACAAATAGTTGCTGCATCCGGTATAGATGGATATATTATATGAAAGTAATTACGCATTCTAGTGTAAACTAGATGACTTACACTCGTAAAACTGTTTGATCGTCTAGTAAATATATTTAAATTAGAATTGTATTTAAGTAGCAAATTTTACTTGACTGAAATTTATTCGGTCGCCGATAAAGTGTAGATGCACAAACTTGGTGTATTGATCTCGCATAGGTTCTCTTTTGATGGATTCACGGATGAAGTGCATATCTTTTGTATGCTTTCCATTAAAAATGTTAGAAAATCCGCGTAAATATTGCCAAGACTTTTACGACGTTATAAGAGTGCAGCAGCGGAAGTAGTTCGGTAAAAATTGCACCGTATAAGAGGCGTTAATGGAAGTTTATAGGGGAATAGCAGTACGTAGGAAGCCTAACACTTCGAGAGCATTTAATGATCCTAGAATCTCTCAATAGAACCTATAACTCAAACCGGTTGAATAGAGGATGCCAAAAGTAAAATACTATAAAGTTGAGCAGAAGCAACAGAATACTAGATTCCAGTCAACGAGTTCCACCATTTAAAAAGGTAAAAAAGTTACGAAAGCTTAGTTCGTGTAATTGTCTTGATCTTTATTACCACTGAGTCTCTACTCTTTACCAGCGTGAACTATTGAGAAACAATTATAATTACAAGCAGGAACTATATTAAGTGTGAAATTCTTTTAAATATTCACAGTATTGAAAATCCAACGATATAGATGAAATATCAAAATTTATTGTACAAGCATGCGAACAATATGTTCTAGAATAACTGTCGTCAAAATTTACAACAATAATACTCGTTTCTTATCGAACACGATTTCATCCAATAACAAGTTAATACAATAATAGGTAAGGATACAGTGAGTGTTGGTTGAAAATATTTTTTACCGTCGGTATCGCTCTCTTATGTCGTAAGCAGACGTTCATTTCCGGATTTTAAATATAACAATACCATTTTTATGTCAGATGTGGCTTCTGTGTTAAATTTTAAAATTAGTTTATGTAATCCCTAGAATTCATTCTTGCAGATGAGGTGCATTACGAGAGAAACATGTCTTTGAAATGTTTCAGTATCCTCTCCCGATGTTGAAAACCACTCACCAAGCAATTTGTTTTTGACAAAAAGGAACAGGAAGAAGTTCGATGTGCTGTGTGAAAGCTGGCATTGTCGCGGTGAAGGATGATGCACTGATGTCTACTATTTTCTCTAATTTCATCGAAAACTTGAAGCAAACAAATTATTGTATACGAATCAGCGTCTACTGTTTATCGATCTTCAAGAGCAACGGTAGCTACAGGCCCAGTTTTGCGGAAGAAAGGAGCAATAATTGTTTTGAATCGCTTCGCAAACGAACAACTTTGTTGGTTTCGGTTCACTTTGAAACACCCAAGCAGTGGGTTGTTGCTTCGTTTCTGGTTCGTATGAATATACCCAGGTTTCGTCACCTGTTACGATACCGTATACGTTGGCAGAAGCACCACGACTGAATTTTTTAAGCATTCTTTTGCACCAACTTGAGCCATTTTTTGAGCTTTGGTTAAATCGTGTGGACTGCAAAGTTTCTTCACTATTAAATGCTCGTGTCAAATCGTTTGTATTTGACCTTTACCAATGTTTAAGGATGCCTCTAGCCACAGCATTGATGTTTACTGAAACAACAGCAGTTGATGGACGACCTTCAGGAAATCCATCATTGACACTAGTACGTCCACGCTTAAATTCTCCAAACCAGCCATAAACTGTGGTTTTGGATGGTGCTTCATCACCAAAGACAGTATGAAATCGATCGATGCATTGAGTTAAACCACTTTTAAAATTGTACAAAATCATCGCACGAAAGTATTCACCAGAAATGTCAATTTTTTCACTAAATTGATTTCTTTGTTATTAACGCTAAACAATTAAACGGTATTAATACTAAACTATGCGGCCAGCTGTTCCTCTGTCAATGGTGTTTATCAAGTTTAAGACAATCATCGAAATATACGTTAAGTGCCATTTAGAGGTCAATTTCAGAAATTTTTAGGGTTCCCCTCATATAAGTTTTCAAACAACTTACAATTGATAATTACGCTAAATGAAATTATTCTGTTTGCTGATAATGTTCATAAAATGGCAGGGAACATTGTCAGAGATGTTTAAGGTGAGAAATCCTGATTTCTTAAATAGCGACTCCTAATTTTCTAAGCGGTAATAGATTCTATATCAAAAAATAAAGCAAAAATATATAGTAAATGCAAGTATTATTAACGTTAATGGTTTCAGAGATAATAACATAGGCTTTCACGGCCACCATTCCGCGGCGTAGTTCGGATGCTGAGTTATCGTGATCAACTTCATCCCGTTCAGCTAGTTTCGCCTCCGGCGTGATTTACACGTTGAATCACTGTGTTAACTTTTGCCTACCACCATTTCCTTTCCTGAAAATTAGGCAGGTATTTGTATAATTACAGCGTGAACAATTCTACAACAAAATTTTGTGGGAGCAGCGATTGTATTGGCAAGTCTATCTGCTAGGGTCTTTCCCATGCGATAAAAGAAGTTATCGTTCTATAATTTATTAACTACATCCTATGGATAGCTCCTTGAGACACGAATTAAATATTGTTTGCAGTATTTAGTCATTGTGAATTTATCTTCCCCCTAGGAATTTAATGCTGTATCAATATTCTATGACACATTATTTTATTCATTGCTGCTCTTGCATGATCATATATTTCAACATAATCTCCATTTAACTCTATAAACCTTTCCAAGTGCTTCTCCAGCTTTTTTAAGCCCTCCAAAAAGTAGGATTTTGGAAAGTCCTTAAAACATGCATCTGTTTTGTAATGACTTCCCCGTGCGACGTGAATCGTTGTTCGCCGAAACATTTTTTCAAATTTGGAAATAAAAAGGAGTCACTGGTTACCAAACCCGGTAAGTACGGTGGATGTTGTACTAATTCGAACTGTAATTCCATAATTTTGGCCATCCAAACTGCGCAGGCATCGTTTTGACGGAAGAGGACCTTTTCTTTTCCAAATGAGGACCTTTTTCTCGATATCTTTGCTCAATTGGTCCAATAACGACGCATAATACTTTCCAGTTATTGTTTGTTCTTTTTCCAAGAAATCGATGTATATGACTCCGCGTGCATTTCAAAAAACCGAGGCCTTGACCTTGCCGGCCAATTTCACCGTCTTCGCCTTCTTCCGAGCCAGTTCGCCTTCAAAAACCCATTGTTTTGACTGTTCCTTTGTCTCCGGAGTGTAGTAGTATATCCATGTTTCGTTCATAGTTGTGTATTGGTGGAGAAACTCATCAGAATTGCGACGGAAAATTGTCAAAACACCCTCAGAGTCGAACTACCGATTGCGTTTATTCTCCACTGAGAGCAAACGCGGCACCCATCTTGCCGATATTTTTTTCACGCCCAATTTGTCGTGCAAAATTGAAAACACTGTACCTTGCGATATGCCTGTGGTCTCAACTATTTTGCGCACTTTGATTCGTCGATTATTCAAAACTATGTCTGGATTTTGTCAATCATTTCAGGAGTAGTCACTTCCACCGGACGTCCAGAACGATGTTCACCTTTTGTGTAGGGGCACGTTTAAACTCATTTACCCAATTATAAACTGTTGCTAACACAAGACCAGATGTGCCATGAACTTCACCCAACTCGGCAGTGATCTCGGTGTTGAGCCTTTTAACTATAAGTGTTTAATCACCGCCCGAAACTCACTATTTTCCATTTTTCTATATAAACAGAAATTCTTTACTTAAATCGTCAATAAGAATGAAGCCGTACGATGCATATAACTAGAACTTTGACAGATATCTACTGACTAATGATCCTTACTACAAACAAAATATTTTCGATACTACGAGCGCTATCTCTTTGATTTTCTACCGACTTCTTGAACCACCCTCGTACTATGCCGTGTCTAGTGTAGCGTTTGTAGGTTTTTAAGTACATATTTGGTAGTAAAATTAACATGGGTAGTAAACAGTCAACATTGGAACAACGTTCGCAGCTCCTGTTCTTAGCTATTACAGAAGTACTTAGATCTTTATGCTTTCTTTTCACTCCAATAATTTCAAGAATAATAGTACTACAGTATTTGTGACAAGAACAGCAAACAAATAATATATAACATATCTTACATATCATCCAAACCAACTATCAACATCGATGCATCTAAACTAGGATACAGCCCGGGGTTTCCTAGATACGATGTGTTAATACCTTCCTTTTCTTCCTGTAGCATCCTGTATATCTAATATGGTTTTAGTTATATTTTCTTCTATTTGTAAAAATTTGAATTCCAAAATAATTTTTGCGAAATAATGGAATTCATTTTAAAAGAGCCGGTTTTTGGTGCAGCGCAGGATAATAATTAAGAAAATATTTGACTGTTTCTTGAATTAGAAAATTAGTCTTGTAGAATTATTCTAAACCTGTTGTATTCCAGGAAACAGAAGAAGGTGCAAGATCTGCGCTGACACGCCTATTTTGCATATATAATACAATATTGTTATCTAACATGTAAGAAGTTCCTGCATCCATTGTAAATGTTAGATTCTAACGTTTATAATAAAATTTTAGTTTTTCTAAAAAGATTTTCTCACGAACCTAAAACAAGACTCGTGTATGTTGTTGCACAATATAGTATTTGTAATGTAGTTCCATGCTAATCCTATTGCGGAATTTACCACTCCAAAAATTGTTGCAAACTTTATTAAAAAATAAACCTAAGGTTCTCTGACAGTATCCTAACCTGTCAACAAATAACCTAACAGCGTTTTGAATAGGTTCAGGCATTATTTCTTGAACAGCCGTTTGGGTTCAATCTCCTAGTTCTTGCAGGGATTGACGTACATCTTCATAAATTATTGACTTAAAATGACCCCAAAGTGTCCAGTGGGGATAGATCCAGTGGCCAGACCGGTCACTCATTTATATCCTCATTGGTAGAGATGAAAAAGGCAGGTGAAATTATTATTTTGCAGCGACTAGATAGGCTCGTGTTTCGTCAACTCTCGGGGAAATCAGTAGGCAACACGAACCCTTTCTTATGAGACGAATAGACACGAGTCTGTCCAGTCGCTGCAAAAAAGTAATAATTTCACCTATCTTGGTCATCTCTACTCATCAGCCTACCCATCTCTTAGAAAATATTGTGTTCAGGTATTTCCTAACTTCGAAATTGGAGAAACCTGGTCGGGAAATGTTTGGTTAAACAAATTGGCAGTTTTTTATAAAGATCTGTTTCTATCTCCAAAACCAACAATGAGTAATAGCGCAATTCTTTCATATTCACTTAGTTCAACCATGGTTACTAATATTTATTACAATGAATTTGTAAACAGAATAATTACTTAGGACATTAAAATGAATGGTTACCATTCAATTTTATTTTTCTCTTATGGCATAATAAGCCGCAGATCCACCGAACCTTATTAACCTTATTAACTGAAAATCTGTAAACGATTAGATAATCACAAGTATCTACAAAAATACAGTCAATTTCTAGTACAGTTCATAATTAGGCCATAAATCAGGTGTTCCGCTCGTTTTGCCCAACCCTGTGTTATGGGGGTTTAATGAAAGGGTTACTAAGCTTAAAATACAGGGTTTGTCGGGAGGAACGGAAATGTATGTGAAAATAGTGTCCAAAAACTCATACTTTGTTATCCGACTTTCATTTATTTCTAAGTTACAGCGTAATTAAGAGATTTTGGTTAGTGTAAGTGGTCACTTGCTTTCGCTGTAATACGTAAAAATATCCTTGCATGCATTTAAAAAAAAGGTCGGGTTGCGACGCGTCCTCTTTCTGGATTGCTTTCAGAACTTCAGTATTCACCACCAATGCGAAAAATTATCTTTACTTATTTTCCATTAACATCTTACATTCACTACATATATTTCCTTATTTTATTCATCAAATATTCTCTTACGCAAATCAGTAAGAAGGTGTATGTTTCAATGCGGGCTTAAACATACGCGGCGGTTCTAAGTGAAATAGTTGAAGCCTGTTAGCAGAGTAGAATATATTCCACGGACGTGGAAAATATTCCCCGTCGAATCGAGAAGACAGGCCATCTTCCTGTGACCTTGTTCAGGGTGAGTTGTGCGTGTGAAGTTACAGATGTGCCGATTAGATAAGTCTGTTGAAAACGAACATTTTAGCAATTCACATACCCAAATATTGCATGACATTTGTGCTCCTTCCCTTCTGACGTGATATGATCTTGTACCAGCAAAACAATTTCGGGACGTTCCTTTACACAACTTGCGGTTTAATTAATTGCGAAAATTTCTACAATGCGGTGCTTAGTAACTATGTTTTTAAATTATTTCCACACTCTTGAAGTTTGGTCCATTCCTCCCGACTCACCTTGCATGTCGTTTATCTAATACGCCAACCTCGTAAATACATACATTTTATTTTAGAAGTCGTTTCAACGCTAAACTAAGCTTCGCTAACAGAAGTTCGGGTATTTTTAGTAGGTATGTATACCGGGTGAATCATTTAATCTGGAATTTTGTAATATCTCCGAGGGGGGGTTTCGTTGGTATTCAACTACGCCCACCCCTACTCTCCCTGTGGACAGGGAGGGGGGCACATTTGAAATCTTGAATAGAAATCGCTATTTTTTATTGCAGATTCGGATTCTACGTTGAAAACTACTTACGATTTGTTCGAAAAATTCTTTTCGACAGAATTAAAAAGAATCAAAAAACAGAAAAACACGTATGTAGTGTTTTTCGAGAGACTATTCAATGATGTTACGGTCGCCCCTCTGCTGCTCTCCTGCTCACCTAGTGCGGATGGAGTGGGGGGCGATCTTTGTTCTAAAATCAAGTACTTTATCACAAAGCAAATATACGTTATAATAATACTGGAATAATTATTACGAAAAGCACACCGTAGAATGGAAGATTCTATTTGAACGTTTTCCTGAAATTTTGCACTATGTAGCAAACTTCCGCTTCGATAACTTGTTTTAGTAGCGAAGAAGCTCCTTTCTTATAATTATTATTTCAGCATAATTTGCGCTTTTGTGGAAATTGCTGCCCGTGAATGCAGTAAATAATCTCAAAGTACCATCAAATATTAGGGGTAGTTTCCAATCGTTGCACAAAGTGCTGAAATAATTTCTATCTATTATTTATTTAGGTGCTTAATGCACATAATATTTAAAATTTGTTTCTTATTTTCAAAATAAAATAACTTCTGTAAAACATCAACAAATTCATACGGAAGTTATAATAAATAAACCGGTTACTGATTCAAATTAACCTTCATCTTCTATCCCTTTTGTTCGGGATTGTAGCATATTATTAGTTCTATGTGTGAACCTTTCTGCTTCCGCTACACATCCTTTATCTGAGACGGACCTTCGTACTCTAAAATAAAACAAATTACTCGGTTAGACATCAACATCTGTTTATAGCATCTATACTATTTGCGCTAAATTAATCTGTACAATACTGGTTTCGGTGGATTTGGTAAAGTAGCCATATCTTTTACTCACACAAACTCCATAGTCTCGGAAAATTGATTAAATGGTCAACATTTCATTTAAATGACGCAGACAAAGAGAAATGAGGTTAATGTAGCTGATAGATAAATCAGTTGGTGGTATACGGAGTACAGATGGAAGTTTCGCTATCGAAAGCTCGGATAAGTAATTACGAAATCGAAATCACTGTATCCTTTTGCAACCCGCTTTTATTTCTTCTTTCGTCTTTTTCCTTCCTTCTCCAAGGGGTTGCATAATAATTTTCGCCTTCACTCAGATTTACAGCCTCTATACGTCTCAGTAGTCTTTAATAAATAAGTTAATTACATTGTTCATTAACTCTACGTAGTAGTATGTAATAGTTTCAGTAGACTACGTTCATCGTAAAATATCTTTCCGTTTATTCAATATGACCTTTATTTTGGTGGGATTAAAATGCTAACTTTTCTTTAAAGTTATGCACCGGATTAAGCAACATTTCAGATTGTATTGCAGCAATTTGTTCCCTAATACTGTGTTTTAATTCTTCCAGCGTTTTTAGTCATATTCTAAGCCCTATTTTTTAAATAACCCCAAGATCAAGCGGTTTTGGTGGTCAAGAATTTTGAAAATGTCTGCTTATAATACAATCCCGAAAAGCAGTACCTTAGTCATTAACTTATCGGGAAGGCAATTATAGACCCTGATTTTTCAAATTTGCTAATCAAATTATGGTACGCCTTCATTTTAAAGGGGCCTCTCAAAAACATTCTCGTATATAATTTTCGTAAACCAACAGTAGCAGCTAACAACTTTCAAATATTTCAATTTCCTAAAACTGGATAAGAATTTAAAGGTGTCCTTTAGTTTGCGAACATCCCACTCATCATATACAGTCGCAAGGAACGGACCTTCTTGGAAATTCTAGGAATGTTTATGAATGGAAATAATATAAAGAACTCGTATGTTATTCGACTTTCATTTGCTTTCAAGTTACGGCATAACAAAAAATGTTCTTGTAAATGCTTCAAATTTTGAGTTGTTTATGAGTTAATACGTCGTAACAACATTCACCCGTGACGGTATTAATAAAATTCCAATCTTTCACCTATAGCTTACAGTAAATTTCGGTAAACGTGTGGTGTGGTATCGCCTATAATTCCATAGCTGTGATTTTGAAGAATCGCTTCACAGGAGAGCTCTACGTAATTTTTTTCCAAAATGAATTACAAGGACTACTAGAGAATGTTCCTCTAAACATCGGAATGCAAATGTAATATCAACATGATGGAGTTCCTGCACACTTCGGCCGTCATTTATCACGCTAGTCTGTAGCTTTTAGAAAACAGATTTGCATTCTTGTGAATGCCAGTCACAGTAATTAAACCTATTATTTATACGTTTCCTCAACATTTGATAAAACTTAAATGATATATGTGGCTTGAGTTCGACTATGTGTGAGCAAACCGTAAAGATATTGGAGTGAATAATGATCTTACACTCACATTTAATGTGCTACTGCTGTTGTGAGTAAACACACATCATACATATTACATGCGTATGAAGTACGCAACAAAAATTGCAATTAAGAATGCGTAACAAACGAATATAAATCTAGATATAAAGAGACAAAAACTAGTTAAGTGCTTGCATTACCACCAACACAGTTTTACGCTTAATATAGTGCATGTTAATTAATAAAAAAGTTGTAATGTTAAGTATAGTAGTACCAATTGTGTTTTTAAAACACATAACCAAGAAGTAGAAAACTACAGTAAATAACAAGAATAATGATTCATTTGTTATGGTTAACAATTGTTTTCTAGTTGTTTTGTGGTACGGTCTCACAGAAACAAAAATCCCGATGAATTTTACTAAATGCACTCAGGCTAGTACATGTACCCCAATTTTGCTTGATGTATATTGATTGATCTATTAGTGAAACTGTGAACGTGATAATATTTGACCTTATATTTTGACATGTATTTTCTGGTAGAATAGAGTACAATATGATTTGCCACATTTGTGCTATATTGCATTCTGATGACTGTTGTTCTAATATCATTCTGGAATCTGGTGGAACAGTAGTGTAATAGGGCTAATAACTCCATCATTTCTCTTGTATTTGGGCCCGTCCTTGTTGTTTATTGATGTCAGGTGTGAACCCGTTAAAGGACACAAAAGAAAAAAATATATGGAATGCAATAAAAAAGAAAGAAATATATCATTTAGTAATTAAGAAAGAATTAATAAGTTGCGAGAGAAAAAATAAACTTGCGATAAATTCTGTCAAGGTATAAGCAATTACGCGCATAAAGTAAAGTAAAGCCACATAAGTGTTGTATAAAATTTTAAACAATTCAATAAGTGAAAACAACGGGATACGCGCATCAGGAAGCCAAGAGATCCAAACTCGTTTTTACAAACTGATATAATTTGTGGTTTAAAGGTAAAGCCAGTATCAAAAGGAACACCAAGATCTTTCATTCTGTTTTTCGTGCTAAGGAAATATTGCTGATATTGTAATCGCCAATGATTGGGGAGGTGATACATGTATATAACACAATGCAGCATTTCTCAACGTTAAGATTGAGCTTGCTGAATCTACATCAGTTAACGAGTTTGTTTAAGTTTTACTGTAGCATGTTCACATCATTATTAGAAGAAAGTTGTGCATATAATTTGACTCCTATATTTAAGACGAATTCTCTGAATGTACAGCCATTATAAGAAACACAACACTCACGATTACTTAAATATGATTTTACTAAACCAATAGCAGATGAAACAAAACCAAAGGAATTTAACTTAGAGAGAAGCGGTAGGTGATCTGTTGCGTCAAAGGCCTCTGACAGGTTCGTATAAATAATATCCACTTGTTCACGTACATCCAACACTTTACCAATAAATTGTGTGAGGCAAGTCAAATTGGTAGCCGTAGAGCGACCAGTGATGAAGCCGTGCTGATTGGGAGACAGATGAGGTCGAATACTATTATAAATAGAAAAATAAATGATCCTTTCCTAAACTTTGCAAAATTTAACAGGATGTTAACATTAACAGTGTCACCTGTTCTATGAATCGGGTAAACTTTAGTTTTTTTTCAAAGTGTAAGGAAAACACCAGAAGTAATTGACAGATTAACAAGTATTGTTAAAGGATACGCCAATACAAACCTGCAATCTTTAATCAAGAAACCTGGAATCATATCATAGCCTGATGTATTTGAGAAAGTATACATGATTTTAAGCATCTCAGTATTCGTTGCAGGTGCAAGGAGCATAAGGAAGGCTGTTGCGTACCCTATTGTCAGGATGAATAGCATTAGCAGTATTAGAAGGACCACAAATTTTTGAAAATTGATCAGCAAATGCATTCACAATTTCTGTAGGATCCGTATATTCGCTTTGATCGTCATCATATAGTCTGTATAAAATACTAACATGTTGCGAGTGGTAAGGTTTATGCAAAAGCCGAGAGAAAAAATGCAATTTCCAAAACTTGAAAGTCGATCTTATTCGGATAAACAAAAAACAACACAACTAAAACAAGAAGATGGGGATGTGCTGCGAGAATATATTTAGGTCATAAAGAGCACATTTCCAAGACGAGCATTTTTAAAATTGCCTTGATTACTTACTTTGATTGCCTTTGACAGCGGGATGTAATGGAATATTTTACGTCCCTACTACTAGTACATTCATAGAGCAGTAGGTGTCAGTACATAGGAGAAAGTGACAACTTTGACTAATAATTTTAATACATTCCGTCTTCGGTTGAAGATGAAGATCGACGCATCCTTGAAACAGCTGTGCGGGACTAAACAATTAAACTTGTGTAGTGCGAAGCGTGCCGATAACTTTGTGTTGTTTGATAACTTTGACAATCATGTAAGTATACAATGTCAAATATCTTCGCAAAATACTCTTTCTTTCAAAACTTTAGGCCGGTAGTTGGAAAAAAGTAAGAGAACACTCGGACCGTATGTACTTTTGCAGTCCAAGGTGTACTAATGAGAACAACATCCTCGACCACAAAACTGCACTTACGTCCCTTGTGATATAACTGTTATCATTAATGTAAATTATATTTTTATTAATGAATTCCGCATAGCCCTACTGTTTGGATTTTGTTGATAATTCCAAATGTACAAGAAATTATTGCCGAATTTAAAATAGTACATTAAATTAGAAAACTAATAGGACTATAAAGGATACTTACCCGCCTCTTGCGAAATTGCTAATATAATGAATGATCGTTTTTGATATAACGCTATCTGTCCGGGTATAATTGTGAGGAAAAAATGGTCCTCCACCAACCAACGGCAATCCTAATACGTAAGGAACGTCTTCTCCTCGAACGCTTCCCGTTCTCTGTAACAAATATATAACTTTAGTGAGGCGAAAAAGTATTGAACGTAAAACAGATCTTTGTAGATGTTACCTTTCAATTTTAAATTTAGGACGGTATTAACATTTTCATTGTTAAAGGTGATGCTTGTGGATTATGTGTTTCAATGTTTTGTTTTCGAAAACATTCTGGACAAATAAACACGCTATATAAAACTTTCCAACGCAAATAATAATTTGATATGAACCCAAAGTTAAATAAACACTCGACAGAAGGCGTAAATATTGACAACGCGGTAAACACGTATCACAGAGGATTGTTACCACAAAACAAAATGTTTGTGGATTAAAGCTGTAAAAACTGTGATCAAGATCATCCCGTACATTGTCGTAATTTTTTTTTACGCTATTAATGTAAACCACTAGCCATACCCTGCATACCTAAAAACAAGCTTTGGAGAATTGTATTTTTAAACAGCTTAAAGTGATATGCTTTGTCGTATCCATGTCCAGGTGTCGCAACCTCCTGAAATCGTAAAATTGTGCCTAGTGTGTAGACGTAAGAGGATAACATTTTCTGATGACATAATTCACTTCATAAAGTATCTTTTAAAAATGTGTCCATATATACAGGCTGATCGATAAGTGGTGTACCAGGCACTTAGTTTGTCACTTTAAATAGGACACTCTGCATATTATTACGTTTTGATTTTCCTATCTAGAAATAAACCAATGCACTATGAGTTTTACTTGTGTTTCCAACAGATTGCGAGATATTTATAGTTTTGTGCCCAATTGCCTAATCTAAATATGTACATCTTTGTTTCATTCAAAAGATCCGAAGTAGTAAGTTTGCGGGAGATTAGATTGTATACACGCCGCTCTCTAGAAATTGTTTTAGAATGTTTTCTAAATATGCAGTATTAAATACTACATTTTGACAAGATCAAATACCAGAAAAATAATGTAACTTTTGCGAATACCGCCATGTTTTTCCGTATCCGTTGTACAGAATATTGATATCTTTACAGCTTTCATACAACGATGCATATGTCTAACAATGAAAGTAAAAGAAATACTTACTGTTAAGCGGGAGTCCTAGATTTGGGCATTGCATCCAAATAGTTTCTAGTGCTAGTATTGTTTGGTTACCATGACAGCAGTAAACGAAACATACTGACTTTCTCAAATTAAAGCTAAGATTTGTTTCTGGTGGAAATATTTATTCTACTGATCTAGAAATAAAAAAAAAGAGAATTATAAAGCTAATCCATTTTCTTCGCAAAAAAAAAAAACAGGGAAAGCAGTAGGTGCTGATGATGGCACAAATTTGAAACCAAAACAGAAAATCAAAGAACACAATAATTAATAGCTATTTACTTCTGCTATCCATCCGCAGTGAACACTCGAAATCTATTCCTTCCACCTCCATACATTTGCGCAATCGTTTATAAAAGTTGCACATTAATTGTTGGACCCTGGAATGCATTAACTCTCTTTTATTTAATTCATTTCGTAAGTAACTGCTTAGGCCTAAAAGTTTGAATTAAAACATAAGAGTAGCGATGTTTTATTTACTACTGTCATGGTAACCAAACAACCAAACAAGACTTGCGTTAAAATACAAATATTTGCTCTACCTTTAATGACATATACATTATTAAACAAAAACGTTAGAGATAAATTTACCTTGTTGTGTGTACAGAAAAAATACTTGGTGCTGTTTAAAAGAAGGACGTTTCTGGTGTTTGAATTTGTGAAAATTTGGTATTTGGTGCTAAGAAACATTCTAATGGAACCTTTAAATAGAGGTGTGAATGCAATCTAATCTTATGAAAATTGAGTTTGGCAAAGCTAATAGAATACTAACGTATACATATCAGCAAAAGTTTTTGGTTAATCGCGGTGTATGGGTATCATGGGATTGATCGCTGCCCCGTAAACGAACAGACTGCAATATCGGAAGTGGTCGGCCACGGGATGATGGGATCCTTTATGTTTCAGACAAGTTACTTATATTTCAGAACATATGATATAGATGCGGTGTTCTTATTCTATGTATGAGTTCAAGACAAGCGCCCTGCCATTTTTGAATGTGCGCAATCTAAACATGAATTATCCACAGTGTCACAGTACCAACAAATGTTCTTCCCACCCTAGAGTGCCTTTTCGTAAGTCACTCCAATGTTTTAATTGATTAAACTAAGAGAAGTTACGAAAGTTACACCGTGTTTACACCGATCGAACGAATAAAATATTATTAAAAAATAGGTTTAGTTAACCCTTATATTGCGATTATTAAGTTATCGTGTTATCTTCACAACCAGTGGACTTATTGACTATTGAAATTAGTATATCCTTATTTTCTTAATGCACGAATTTAAAGCACTATTCGCAGGAAAGGAAGTGTGTAAATAAATTTAAATGTAAAGAAGTTGACTTATTTTAGGCTTATTTTAACTACCATAATTGCATATGTGGTTAGTGGTAGCTAAATTTAAAACTGAAGAAGCGATAATATGAAAAATAGAATAAAACAAAACTCATAAAGTAGAAGTGTGTTATTACAAATAATACGGCGGATCAATACATTCTCAAGTGTAAATAACAAAGAAAATGGTAAACAAAAATCTACAAAACCAGGAGATTTAGAACAAGGACACGTGCTAGAAACTAACAAAGTAAATGGGGAGTAAGGTGGAAATGAGGGCAGATAAGAGTAAAAACACGGTAAACTGAACAAACAAAAGGAATACATCCAAGAAGAAAACCATAGGCGGACTTACAAGTAAAATACCGCAACATTTAAATGAATTTACGAACTGACACAATAAGAACGGGTAACATTTTTGATGCAAATTAATTCGATCCATATGTTTGTAACAATAACAGTAAAAAGATTAAGTAAGATATATTATACAACGATAACATGCAGAGACATTATTTGTGACATTATTCACCAAACAAAAGCCGTTTTCAGAAAATATATTTAAGTATATTTTGCAATAAATGATTTTATAAAACCGATTTTTTTGAGAACATTTTAACGAATACGTAATAAGCTATGGCACAGCATTACAAGATTACCTCATCTTTGTTATTTATTGCTTACTTCGGATGCGTTTGGTATATTTGTTTGTGTAGCTTTTATAGTATTTAATCGCATTCTTTCAGTATTCTAATATTTACTTTTAAATCCGATTGACTCTTGATTCTGTGTATGCTTTAGTTTACCACAAAAAATTGGTATTACGAAGCTATGCAGCGTAGTTGCGATGGATTCGCATTTGCATAGGGGACGCAGCTCCGAAGAGCAGAAGAAATAAAATAGCGCTCTTAAAATGTTTAATAAAATAAACACCATATAGTTTTTTAGTGAATATGTACATATATGCAGTTTCTGCAAATACTTTCTTCAAAATGGGCTTTTGTACAGTGGGTAGTATCTCCCCAAAATCATGCATTTTTGAGACACCCCATATAAAATAAAAAGTAACATGGTAATCATAATAAAAGTGCTCTTGCCTTTGTAAATACATACATTTCTATTTTTTCACGAATTTTACTTTAAATGATTTCCGTTTATTGTGACAATTGAAAAAATAATGTTCGTATTTAATTTGAATGAATCTAATTCATACTCTTTACACCAGCGCGTTTTCAAATACCTTTGTGTTGTTTCCTACACGGTTGAGGTAAATATTTTCACTCGTACACATTTCATAATCGAATGCATAATTTTTGTAACCAGCGACACGTAAAACAAGGAAAACCAATACGAGACCTGTAGCTGACGAACGAATATTTGCGGAACAAAATTGCTTTCTCCCTTTCAGATTTAACGAAAATATACTGTGTTTTTACAAGCGCGTACTCTCGTATTTCTTTGTGTGCCGAAGCTTACTCAACAACAAAATATAAACGTTGGCGCCTTTTGGACCTTAGAGAAATTATCCTAGGAAGCTAAAGCAAATAACACTCGGTTTTGAAACATCGGTATATTCTGTTACAATTGGTCTCGGAGATTAATGTTTTTAGTCGAGTTGCACCCGGATTCTTCAGGGAATTATATACATACATTTTTATATATACATTAAATATCTTAAAATAAGGTCATTAACGTAAAAATATCATAACAAAAGTTACATAATAAAAGAGATATTAATGTTAGAAGAAATTTTTGTAGTTTTTTTTTTATTTGTAAGCGGCGCTGAAGCATATTAAATTAAACAATTTTTTATGTTTTTCATGGAATCCACTTTACACTAGTTGTTCATGTTATCGCAGTGTTGTTGAACGCAAAATCTCGCTCAACGTATCTCCATCAATTGGCATAATTTACTAGGCCTTGGTCTTACCGTCGAATTGTCGTCGTAGCAGCTTCGACGCGCTTACGAAGATATTATTTCGTTGGTGTACACCATGGTCTTCATAACGCCCCATAAGTGGAAATCAAGGGGGTTAAGGTCGAGTGAGCATGGAGGCCATGGAACAGGACCTCCTCGAGCACTCGACCACGCTCGACCTCGACCACTCCGCTTATTTTCAAACACGGCAAACAAAATACGGCGGCGTGCCATTGAGAAGAAACCACATTTGTCGACGTACATTCAAAGGAACTTCTTTCATTGGTTCCATCAACAGATTTTGCAAAAACAAGAGGTAACTATATCCATTCAATCGATTTAGCAACACAATAAGTTGTCCGTTGACTAGGCCGAAACGTTTATCGAAAATCTGCGGTGGAAATGATTACGACGAACAGCATGTGGATTTACGACAGCCCAAATATGAGTATAATGACAGTTATTTATGCTGTTACGTGTAAACGTTGCTTCGTCAGTCGCCAATACAATGGAAGAAAAGTTTGGAATTGCAGCGTGTTTTTGTAGAAATCATCGGCAAAATTGTAAACGTAAAGGATGATCTTCAGGTTGTAAAGCCTGTACTTCTTGTACATAGAAGGGATACAACTGATTCTCGCGCAGTGTTCGCCAGACAATTCGATTTGATGCATTTACTTGGTGAGATATTTTTCGAGTATTACTAGAAGGATCTTCTTCGACTAGATTTAAGACTTCTTCTTCGGCATCCGAAATTCGTTGGTGTGGGCCAGGTCCACCATCCTGACCTTTTTGTTGTTTGCAGTACACCAGTTTCTCGTGCACTAGAGCGGTTAATTACTAGAGCGGTTAATTTTTGTGGAGTAAGTGTTGGCCTGTTAGCAAACCGCTCAGCGCACACTCAATTTGCAGCAGCAGAATTCTAGCGTACTTCCCCATAAATTAACAACGTAGTCACTGTCGGTGAGGTTTTTACTTTTCTTATTAGGATTTATCCGGAGGAATTTGCGTCAAACCAGCAGTGCAGTGACAACGGATGAAACAGCTTGACGGATGGAAAAAGTTACAGACATCAGCGTACTTAGTAAAAAATTCACTAACCTGCCGTTTGAGTTTACATTTACTTTGTTAATGACCTTATTTTAATACTCACCCTTCGAAAATAAAATCGCAAGACTGTAAACACTCTGTATAATCTTTTTATATTTTTTGTTTATTTCTTGGGTACTTTTTACGAAATAACAAATGGAAGAAAAGAACTAACTGAATATTCATTATATTCAACTTAAGACCTGTACACAATCAAAATCGAAAGTGTGACCTTTATTTTTAATTTATAATCGCAAAGAACTGTGGATGTGTGATCTCCTCTCTTTTTTATAAAAGCGGTAATAATCGACGCATTCTGCAATCAACGTTGAAAACGTTTCCGGTGTAATCCGAGTGTATGCTTCTTGGAGCTTCTTTCATATACCAGCAGCAGATTTTGGTGCCTTGCGGTCATGTTTCTCCTGCAGCAGCTCAATGGGATTTAAATCTCCGCGCTGAGGAGGTCTTTTGTACTTTTAAACAAGTAAACATCCTTGTTCTTCCAAGTGTTGTAAAATTTTTTTACAGGTGTTAGATATGTGTTTACAGTTATTTTTTTGTTGACAAACAAAATTCTGGCCCAAAAATCTTCTTCCTGAAGGTACGGCATTGTTGTCTAAAATGTGTAGATATTGTTATTTTCCTAACATGTGATATTCCCCCACTACCCTATCTGCCCTGAACCTGAAATTTGATTCGTCGGTCCATAAAACTTCACTCCAGTCGTTTAGAGTCAGTCCAATGTTTGTGCTTACGAACCAATTTTAAACGTTTTTGTTTATTTATTGTATTTTACCTGCGTAGCAATGGCAGTCCATGCAGGTCGGCTTTCCGTAAGCGTAGTTTTATCGACTTCTGCAAGATCTTCATTAGATGCTATCCCCCTGGTCTCCCACTTCATGTTTTGATCTCCAAACTGCTACATTCTTGGTATAGAATATAATCCATAGTGAAGTGAACATGATGCTACTTTTCTGACATTAATATCCACTACAGGATTGTTTGTAGGTTAGAGGGTAATCTAAATATTATTTAGGCGTGTGATTTTATTGCTTATCGTATAACTATTCAACAATGCAAGGCTGACATTCTTTAACCTAATATTATATAGTAAAATAAGCGTGCCAAAAAACATGAATGGTAATGTATACCTCTTACTTTTGTCCCCAAAGTGAGACTCTCTTGCAGTTACATTTTCGCAATCCTTAATTCATTGTGGTTCCTTCATTTCTCATGGAAGCAAATGCATTATTATATAACGGGAACATATTGCGAAATAACTTTTTTTGTACGAGAACTAACCTTTATATAATTACATACAGGGTTGTCCGAAATGATCTTAGCACTATATATTGTACTACATAATTTTTAATTTTCCATTGTTGTAGATTAAATATGGACTTACTTTGGAAGAGAGAAGAAAAGCAGCAGCTTGGATGGAAGTGCTTGGGTCACGCTCAATAGTTAGAAAAAAATTTCGGCGATGGTTTCAAAACGATCCTGCAAGCCACTTAACTATTCGTCGACTGCATGAGAAGCTTGTGCGCACAGGACCTGTGAGCAATGACTGTAAAGGTAACAGTGGAGATCGCAGAAGTACTCGAACGGAGAGAATATCATAAATGCTTAAGGCACAAGGGAAGTCAAGTACGACATTAGCACTGAATTGATACAGGCCCTTTCTGATACTGATAAAATTGCTCGTGTACGAGCTGCAGAAGTGTTTGTGAAATGGCGAATATCAACTCTAATGTTGTGTCCTTTATGTCGGATCAAGCCACATTTCATGTCAGCGACAACGTGAATAAGCCCAACTGCATCATTTGGAGTACAGACAATCCTCATGAACTAAAAGAGCGCACTCGATTCTCTCTGAAAGTTAACGTATGGTGTCGCATTTCGATGTTTGGAGTACTTGGTCCATATTTTTTTGATGATCAGAGATTCTTATTTAAATATATTATAGAATTTTGTTGGAGACAATCTTCCCCTCCGTAACATAGCATCTGGTTATTTTGCCTTGACCAACGCGGTCACCAGACTTAACCCCTTATAATTTCTGGCTATGGAAAAAAGTGAAAGAATGGGTGTATGCTACAAGACCTACTGATATTAATTACCTCGAAGAACGCATAAAAACGGTTGTCCATTCTATACTTACGGAAATGTGAACGAGCTATGGCCTGTATGGTGAAGATTACAGATGCAATGAGAACCAAGGAGTACAGGTCGAAGGAGTGCATTAGCTTCACTTGGACTTGTGTACATAGTGTGTGTTATTACGTTATTAAAATAAAAGTCAATCCCATGTAAGTGGTAACATTTTTTTTGACAAACCTGTATAATGTAATTTTAGTAACGCATGTACTTGAAAACAGCTACCTTACTGTCAATTTTAGTTATTTTACAAGATTGAGAACACTTGAAAATTTAGGCTATGAAAGAGTTAATAACGACTCATACAGAAGAGGATTATTGATTTAAAAGTATAATAATAATGCATATCTATCCGAAGTAATGAAACCATTACATCAAAATCTCACAACGCATATGCCAGGTAATATCAGTATATTCTACTCCGGAAAGTATTGTTTACAGTTATTTCTATATTTCAAGTTACAGTGAGCCTGAATAGCTTTTTCAGTAGGCAGAAAACTCTTGAACGTCCTTGACTACTAAGATGGTGGTATTATCGGCATAAAGACAAATTCCTTCATAAACATTGAAGGGCAAGTCATTGACATATAGCAAGAAGAATAACGTATCTAATTCGTAGTCTTGTAGTGCTCCATGTTTAATGTCCACCAGATTTAATTTTCAATCTTGCCGTACCACGTAATGTCTTCTTTCACATAAATAGGATCGAGTAGCTGTAATCATAATTCCCGTACACCGTAGAAATACAGCACACACAAGTATCGTGTGGTCAACTGCGTCAAAATCCTTGCTCAAATCTAACAGAATCAATTGAATTGACTGATGTTCGTTGATTGCTTCCGGTATTTAGAATATCAACGTTGTGATCGTGGATGTTACTGATATATTTTTTCCATAACCATGTTGTTTTGAGTAGAATAATAGATTTGTTCCAGGGTCTTAAAAATTCATGGTGTTATGTTAATATCTCCTTTCTTATATATTGGCATAATCTTTCCAAGCTTTAATTTAGATAAACAAACACCTCCATCTAAACATCTTTTAAACACGAAGGATAAACGGATCGCTAGTTTTTCTATGCTATAGTGAAATAATTTTGTCGTCAGCCCATAAGCATTCACAGTTTATTTTCTGTTTTCTAATGTTATCGGACAATAGAAGGATCGTAGACAGTACATACCACAACTGCTTTCTGTTTATTGTTTGTTTGAATTATCGTATATTTGTTGTATTTTCGTCCGTTTGCATCAATTCTCGCAAAATATTTCTTTTTGTATTTATGTACCATCTAGGATCTTTTTTTGTTCCAGAATTTCTGGCGTATTTATGTAATTAACACTTGCAGATTTTGAATTTTGACTTTTATTTCAGGGAAACAGTGTTAGCAAAAATACGCAAAGAAAAATTAGTAAAGGAGGTAGCATAAAAGAGAACATGACATTGGAATAATAAATAATTAAACTTATATCAACACCAACATCCAACTTTTGCCGCTAAGCATCCACTGGAGTTACCTATGGTAATATCAACTTTAACAGACACGCAATACTTTGTGGGCTCCGCTGATTCTTTACTCAACGCAAACTATATTGAACTACTGACTTCTGTTTAATATGTATAATGTATCGTATTTTTCTAGATCACTATGATTATAAGTTGTTACCACTTAAAGAGATGAAACCAAGTTTGTTAGTTATTCGATTATAATAACCGTTTTCGACAAAAAAAAAACCTAGACATTCACTTAAACTTTGCTAGCACAACTCTTAAAACTAATATACTTAAGAGCAATTATCTTACCGCTCGGTACAACTTTTAAATTTTTTTGTGGTAAGTAATCGCAAACTATGAAACTTGTCAAGTACTTCTTTCCCATGGCCTCCTCTAGATTTCAGCGAAGTACTTAGCAGGCGACTAGATACAACTGATGAGAAAATTGTTAAAGTTTCACAAAATGATTTCAGTAGAAGTTGGAAGCAAAATAAAATTCAGCGCCCTGGAAATTTCCACCTTGTAGTTAAAACAGTCCCTCCACACAAAATCTGTAATTAATATTTGTAGAGCTTGAAAGTTTTTTATTTGAAGGGCTTTCGTCTTTTCCAAACAAACATTTTTAAGAGATACACAAAGTAGTACAAATCTTCTTTTTGGAAAGGTTTTTAATATTTTAAGCTAAACAAGGTCTCTAACTAAAATATTGTTATATATTTTATTGAATTCATTTAAAGACGTATTTTACATTATTCTAGCCCACTTTTATATGATTTATCCTGATGGTAGTAATAATTAATGGCTCGATGGCCCAGTAGTAAGAGGGTCTGCGCTTGACTGGGCAGAGTCAAGTATTGTGTGTTCGAGTTCTGCCGGGATAAACAAATTTTCTTAGTGCTTCCTGTACATTCCCGAGCCACCATTCGCAGGTGGGGTACAATTAATTGCGCTTCACCGTTTACGGTGAGGGGGTAACAGTAACAAGGACACGGAACATTTAACACACACAACTTACACACTGAAAAGCTTCTGGGGTTATGACAAGTTTGAAAAAGCTTATACATCCCATTGGGCCGTCACCACACTTAAAAAAAATAGCAAACATTAAATGTATCGACAGATTCCATACCACACAAAATTATTCAAATATTAGGGTCAAATGTTTTCGAAGTTTGTACATTTTCATTATCTGATCATCATATGACCGAATGCTGGGCGTTTGTCTGAACTATACAATAAGATAATTAGTTTAAATCTTAAGGTTAGACACATTAGACATATAATTAAAAACTAAAACACAGAATATTCACACTGTCTGATAAAGAATTTAATTTTTTGTTTCCTAAGAACTCCTTTTCCTGGTAGATGGGTACATAACGTAGGTTCATTAAACCCCAACGCAGACTTCAAACAACAATGGTATCGTAAGATACAATTTGTATACATGGTTTTTCACAAAAAATTAAATAATGAAAACCGTTAGATTATCTTTTATAACAAAAATACTTCCGAAACATTCTTAAATATACAAATAAAATAGAAACAAGCGAATTATAAGCCCTTAAAAGAAACTTTTCACTAATTGCTCTGGGATTTCAAAAAAACATCGGTGTTAGGTGCTGTGTATTCGCAGGATTTTAGACACCTTTATCGTTTTGGCTATTTGTCAACTAATACTGGATAATACAAGGATTAGAAAGCTATGGCCGTATTTATAGAAAAAGTCTATGTTTTACCCTATAAAAATTACTAGGAGCGCTCGGCCATGGTAAAAGAGTACTCTTAATGGAAAAATTCTGCGCCTGCTTAAAAATTTCGCATGATCCAATTAGCTTTTCTATACGTTCATTTATTTCGGGCCACTAGCAATAAGATCTTATTAACATCTTAGATCGGACTATTCCTAGATGCTGCTCATGAAAAAGCTCTAAAATTTCACGTTGTAATGATTTCGGAATCACAACTTTATTTCCCACCAGCAGACAGTTATCATCTGTAGATAGTTCACTTCTCTTGAGAAAATAAGGTTTTAAGTTATCATCTTTAATAAAATTTGGCCAACCACAGCGTGTCAAATCCATAACTTTTAACAAAACTACTTTTTTTCTCGTTGCTCGTGCGACGTCAGCTGCATGCAATAGCATATTGTCTGTTAAATCAAATGAATTCAGTGAACTATGAATTTCAGTATCACCAGGAACAGGTAGACGAGGTTGTCCATCAGCATTAGCCACAAGTGTGCCCTTTCTATATTCAATTCCATGGTCATATGCTGACAGAGTTACTGCCCATCGCGTTATACGTGCTGCCGTAGCTACGGGAATGCCCTCTTTCCTGTCAAGAATGAACTGCAATGGCTGATTATCAATATGAATTTTCTTCAAAATAGGTGCTTGTGGAATTTTGTTAACCCAAAAATTAAAGCTAATGCTTCCCTTTCTAAATTAGAATATGGCTTTTCTGCCTTTCAAGCAAACATAACGGGCTTGTCCTCACCATTTATCTTGTGCCTCAAAACAGCTCCCACATGGTAACCATTTGCATCGCAGGTAACATAAATAAGTAACCTTGGGTTAAAATGCATTAGAACATTGGTAGACGTTAATAAATTTTTGCTAAACTGAAAAATTACTTCAAATTCATCTGTCCAGATGAACTCAACTCCAGATTTATATAAATCTGAAGGTTTTAATTTTGAAGACAACATATGAATAAATTTACCGTAGTAGTTTACTGGACCAAGATGAGGTGTGTTCTCAATATATGCGATCTTTTCTTTCGTAGGATATATACCATCTGCCTTAATTACATGTCCTAGAAATTCTACGCTATCTTTATAGAATTTGCATTTGCTTTCGTTTACTTTAACATTATATTCATTTAAACGAGTCATGACTTCAATAACATTCTCGTGGCATTCTTCTATCTTATGACCATGAATTATGATATTATCTAGGTAGCATTTAGTCTTAGGGAGGCGCGCCAACATAGTTTTCATGATGGTTTGGAAAATGACAGGTACAGAACTAACGCCATACGTTATTCTGTTGTATCTAAACAAACCTAAATGGGTGTTTATCGACTTTTCGCTTATCAGTAGTTGCTGGTAGGCCCCCTTTAGATCAGTAACCTAGAAAACATTGCTACCACAGAGGCTAGCAAAAATATCTTCTAGTAGCGGTAAACCACAATGATCCGTTTCTATGGCCAATTTAATGTTTTTTTTTTTAAATCTACACAGATTCTGATATCGCTGCAATTTTTCTTGGATACAACGACTATGGAACTAGCTCAATTACTAAAACTTGCTCTTGATAATATACTCGATTTGACCATTTTTGATGGTTCAATCTCAACTTTGGGTTTCAAAGAATAAGCCATTTCATTCTGTGAAAGATTGGCTTAACATTATCTTTTAATTGTAATTCCGGTTTAATTATTTTCATCATTTTCATGGAATACATTCGCGAATTTACTTTTGATTTCAGTGATCCACTGATTATGTACATTATATGAACCAATTTGATTTGATTCGCTTGGATCCATTGTACTAGAATTGTTCGAATTTACAATAATTATCAGAGTCGACTAAATTCTTCCACATAGGATTCAAAGTACTGAGCCAGTTTCGATCTAAGAAGGTACAAATTTATTCTTAGAGTCTAACACTATCAATGGTAACTTATATACTTCATTTTTTTACTTAACATCTACTAAAATTTGTTCTAATATTGTTTCATTTTCACCTGTAAATAACTTTTAGTTTAATATTAACAGATTCTAATTTAAGACTATAAAAGTAATTCTCTGTAATCTATAACATGCATTACAGATTTGCAGGCTCCTAAGTCGACCTCCATGATAACTATCTTATTATTAATCGGCATTTTAACTTTAAGACTTTCACCTTTAGATTTGCAACCTGTGTTAAAAAAGTATAGCTCACCAACTTGCTGCACCAAACCCAACTCTAATGGATCGTCTTCTATTTCTATTTCTTCTAATTTTTCGTTATCTTCTTCTGACTCCAACACATGGACTTTGTTCTTGCACAGAAACATGTCCAATTGACAGCCGGACATTTATTATTAACAGCGTGGACACGTAGACACCTTTGACATTTTTTCTTACCGTATAATTTACGTTTCTGATTATGTATATGACTTGCAACGTTTGATGAACTACTATTACCTGACCCATTAATTCCAAACTGTTTTCCTTTCAGATTATTCCCTTTTTGTGGACCTAATTTATTGGTGAAAAATGCCTCTGGGCCAATAATTTTTACCTGGTCTTCAGCTAGTTCTGTACTTATAGCAGTTTGATATACTTTCCCAAATGTAAGGTGGTCCGCAGTTAAAAGCTTTGTTTTAACACTATCTAGTCTAACTCCACAAACAAATTTTGTCTCGCAGAGCTTCCTCAAGAAACGGCCCAAACTCACAATACTCCGCTAGCTTCTTCAATTTGACTGAAAAGGTTAGACTTCTGGACTGCTTTATAAAATTTGCATCTCTCTGAAATAACTAATAATGTTTTAGGGCTATAATGTTTTAATAATACAGATTTTAATTCTTCTTATTTCTTTTTTCTAGGTAATGCTGGTGTTAAGAGATCGTTTAATACACTATATGCTTCACCTCCAATTAATGTTAAGAATAAGGCCACTTTCTTCCGTTTTTCGACTTCATTGCATTGAAATAACTGCTCTAACCATATACGTTATTACATCAGATTCTTTAGAGTTAAAATTTTCAAGATGGCCTATTAACGCCATTTTTACTCGATCAGATTCGACTACAACCAGTACGTAGATTCGTTTTCTCGTCGCCAAACTTATGCTGTGTATTCACAGGGCTTTATCGTTTTGGTTACTTGTCAACTAATACTAAATAGTACCAGACGTTTTATGGTAAGCACTTTTATTATCCTAATTTGTACAGGCACACGATACTGTCACCTCACATGTTATTTCTAGAACTAAGAGCGTTGCCAACAGTTACCTTAAAAATATAGCATTGGGTTCATGCGGCTGTGAATCACAAATACGCAGCTTAAAAATTAGTAACATATTTAGTATACATACACAGTGTGTTCAGTGAGGAATGGGATATTTCAGCAACGAATGAAGATTGATATGGGAGCTTTAACATAAATCTTCTCGGGGAAGATATTTTCTGGTAATTAAAAGAAACTAAATGCATCACTGCTAGGTGGCTTTGCGCCATTTAATTTTTGTAAGTCAAATGCTCTTTTTAGTAATCGCCACCAACCTTTTAATTTCATTAAATGTTTGGCTTAGAAAAGGCATTCTAGAACAAATATTTACTTGTTCATAACTTGCCCTGCATTAAAAATTGGCTTTAGATTAATTCCATTAGCAAATTACTTCTCAAACCTACGTTTCCTGTTTGTATTCGTTCGTACTAAGTCGGTAGTCTGTCCCTACATTGTACAATCGGTATAAGTAGTTTTACATACACCATTTCGTAGCGGTTAAAGATACCTCTTCACTAAAATTTACTTTATAATTTTTATTTACAATTGGAAAGTTTGAGAAAATAATGTACATATTATAAATGACACTGTCATCTTTCACCTTTGTATAGGTGTAAAACTAGGTTCCTCAGGCATATGCTTTTGGCCATATGAGATATTCTTTTCAGATACCTCCCAATTATATAATGCAGCACTATGTTTCTGGTTGCGCTACTCGCAGGAAACGTTTTCGTAAGATCTTTAATGTTCTAATTGCTTTTTTTCGTTCGTTACATTTTCCAGAATAACACCTGCGCCTATTTTCTCTGTTTTTTAAGATATAACCTCTTCTGCACTAGTATTCGCTGTCGAGTTTGGAGATAATTTACGAGCCGTATAGATATTTGAGCTGCCTAATATGTGTCCTACATTTACGCAAAAATAATCTAAAAACTTATCATCTGGTTTCTTTTTCAACTAGTTCAACTTAGCTAGAACGGAGTAAACATTCTCTCCTATCGAGTACTTCCAATACTCGAACTTTTTGCGGCTGTCGACATTCTAACTAAGGATCTAATAAAACTGTTTGACGTAATTATTGTAAGACTAGTTAAGTGTACGTTGCTAGAACAAATGAATCAACAACTGTTCAATAATATTCAGTTTATTAGATAATAATAAACCCTGATCGACAACTGCACACCACTAGCCGCGTTCTCGGTTAATGAGGCGGTTGGTAACGATTGCAATGGAGGTGCGAGACCGGCGAAAACGACCTTTTTGGTAAAAGTTATGCATCGCTAAACGCTCATTACTATAATATCTGACGAACTCCATTTATATGGCTAAAAAATAGACACTACAGACGTTTATACTCAAATACCTTTTAGAAAAATTACTCCACAAAAATGAACAATACCATCTCCTTTTTTGCGTATTTTTGTTTCTGTGTGCCATCCGATTTTAATCGTACGCTTAGCATCTCCTAGTGGGATTGTTTAGTGCTACTGAAATCGTTTGAGTGACGTTCGTTAATTTCGTGGCCTAAGCGCTATTGACGAATTGATTATAAAGACTACTGGGATATGATATATTGATTAACATCGGTTATTACCATAAGATCTGTGCGACACTATGAAATGAATGTGTACGTAGGGAATTCCAATACAGGGTAAAGTCGCACCGATACTATTTCATATATGGTATTTCAAATATTGTCGTAAAGAACTTTATTATCGTAAAGCGCTATATTCTTTTTTATATGATATTTATCAGCGGCGGTAGGTAATGTAAACGGGAGAGTGCGCTTAGTGATTCGGCTTCCTTGCGCATTTCCGTTGCATAGTATACAGTATGCAAGGAAAATATAGGAGGGAATTAAATCGTTGCCCGCGCCCTCTCGTTTACGTCATCACACACCGTCGCTGATATTTAAATAAAAAAGTGGATTAAGGGAAATGTGTATTACCAAAAAGCTATAAACATTTTAAGTAAGTTTATATACTTGTGCATCTCTGAAGTAGGACAAAAGGCAGCGATAGAAAAAAAACAGCAAAATTGGATGAAGTCGTTTTGTTGAGTTTTTCTTAATTGAGGATTAATAGAAACTTATGTATGTTACAAATATGGTACGGGACCATTTTTACAGGTTACTGATAGACCCTTTTATATAGAGAATAAAACAGATCAAAATCTATTGTAACTCAGTTGTATCAACAAAAAAAAAATATGAAAATTGTAACTAAACATGTTCCGGGTTCGGACCGTGCCATGGTAGGTAAGCGACGTTTCGCCCACAATCATAGGTGCCTTCATCAAGAGAGGGAAAGGCGGTAGGCAATAACAATTGCAAGTTGTATATACACAAATCATAAGAAAACATATACATACAAAATGAATTTCTTCCTGTTCCCTTATCCTCTCTTACTACAAGTCACATCACCTATTAGTTGCCTTACGTCGTACCATAATATTTGCTTGTGAATGGAAGAATGAAGCTACTATCATATCTTGAATTTAATTGTGGCAAAAGGAAGTTCTTTCGTTGAAGTAAAAATGGGCAATCGATGTCATCCTGCTGAGATTTCTGTAGAAATATTTCACAGACCACATATTTTCTCGTGCTCAAAGCTAGCATGTTATGCTTTAACAGTAGTCTATTCTCCGGAGTACCTCTCTTAGGATAAATTGCATCGATTTTGTATGAGAGAAATTTGGAATATTTTTAATGGATGCAAACTAGACTTAGAAAATCAAAGGAATACAGAATATACCAGATTAAAACGGCAAAAGCATAGTACAATGATTTTAATATAGTTGTATTGTTGAATATTTAGGGATACGCATAATAAAACCAAGACATTTCATGGCTTCAAAACAGGTGCGATTTAGAGGTGAGAATGGTACCAACATGTATACCCAAGTCTTTAAATTGAAGGATACGTGATAAATTGACACCACTGATTTGGTAGAGCTATATAAAAAGTGAAAAAGAATGGGAATGCGTAAATACGCAGCATTTCTCAACATTCAGTTTGATTTTCAAACGTTCACACCATTCAGTCAGCACATCAAGACCACTTTGAAGTTTCCTTGTGTCATTAACTCATAATATTTCCGAGAAGATTTTAATACCATCCGCGTAAGCAAGTGTCGGAAGATCGATGTTTGGGAGTAGATCATTAATATAAACTACAAACAATAATGGTCCCAGATTCGGTCCCTGAGGGACGTCAGAGGCAGGAACGAAGTCATTAGAACAGTATCAATTGTAAGTAACATAAAATTTTTCCTTTTTTAAGTACAATTTCAGGAGACTAACCGCAGATGGAACAAAACCCAAAAGATTCAGCTTCAACAACAACAACTCATGATTGAGCATGTCGAACGCCTTGGACAGGTATGCATAGATCACACCCACTTGGCCATGCCTATCCAAAACTTCAATGATAAATTGGGATATGGTTGCCAAATTCGTAGCCGTAGATTTCGCGGAGATGAAGTCATGTTGACTTGAAGCAATAAAAGAGTCAGTACTATTATAAATGACAACATACGAGACTTTCTCATAAAGTTTTGCAAAATTGGAAATTATTGAAATAGGCCTATAATTAGATAGAATTACTTTTTTATGCACTAATAATCTAAGAATGAATAAGAGGAAATGCGAAAACGAATCTGCAGTCGGGGATCAAGAAACTGGGCACCATGTCACCACCTGCGTAGTAGCCATTAATGCAATTAGTTCATCTTTATCGACCAGTGAAAATGAATAAGGTAACGAATGTAATCAAAAACAGTCTAAGAAACGCTATCCTCTGCGTTGAAAACTGAAGAAAACACATTAGCGAAAGCATTAACAATATCATTAGGATCGATAAAATCATTCCCATCGTCATCACACAGCCTGCCCGGTCGTTTAGCATGAAGAAACTGCCATAGATGTGAAGTTCTTATGGAATCTTCAACATTAGCCAGGTAACGAACATAACTATCACTGTGCTTTGATTAACTTTTTGGCACGCTCAAATTCATTATAATACATTATACTGTTAATTTTGATCCATTTACGATGGTAAACATTTTTGGTTTTTAGATTATGAATGATATATAGCGTAAACCACGGTGGATGAGAAGTATTTAAACGTGATTTGGAAGAAACATCTAGATCTAGGATAGCATATAAAGAGTTAAAAAAAGAATCAACGGCTTCATTAACATCAGTATAGTTAAGAAGAAAGGACCAATTGTAATTCAAAAGATGACTATAGTGAGAAGTAATTAACTTGACTGAGGTTGTATCGGAAATTGTTGGCAGAAGTGAATCGCTGTGATGAAGAAGAATGTAGAAAGTAAAATTTGATTTCCAAAGTAGGATGATACAGATCTTCAGATACAATTAGATTTTATGATTGTTGTACACCAAAATTGTAGTTAAAATTAGATATGTATTTTTATTTCGAATACAATATTGTTGGCATATTTAATGCATTCATTGACATCGTTTTAATTTACGTATCTAATCGTTTTATTAATACAGCTGTAATAGACCTAAAACGAAAATAAAATTTTGCTAAATACATATCCTCCCTTAAAGAGAGTGTTCTTTAATTGCTACTTTATGTGTGTTTTGTAACTGCTTGAACTTGTTCGAGCCACACGAACGCTTACTTAGTTACCAAAATGGGTTTGGTTGGTTATTTCGTATGCTAATTTTTTGCATTAAGCATGTGTAAATATATTTATAAAGGATGCTATAACGTATTAACAGATACATAGATTGATATATATATACTTACATTTCTGCTTTAATACTGTTACGTACGGTAGTTTGTTCTGCTGCCTGTAGGTTGTAACAGCACACCAGAAATTCAATGCCTGTATATCGGTAGATTTCTTCAATCCTGCTTCTTACGACCCTCCAGTTCAAGCCATCCAATCCATAGCCTAATTTTGGTATTCTGATCTTATTGACCCCACACCTGACACCAAGAGGGAAGCTGTTGGAGTTGGGGATCAATAAGATCAGAACGCCAAAATTAGGCTGTGAATTGGATGGCTTGAACTGGAGGGTCGCAAGAAGCATGATTGAAGAAATCTACCGATATACAGGCATTGAATTTCTGGTGTGCTGTTAGAAAAAGTTAGCGTTTTCCACTAGACATCGTCGTGCAGAAAAGGAGTGAGATGTCTGTACCTTCTTGACGACGTAGTTCCTGTTCTAAGGAGATCTAAGGAGGGAGCAGTGTTACGTACGGTAGTTTGTAAATAGTGTTGGATTTCATTTATCTAGTTTGCTATTTTTAAAAATTTGGACAATGATTTTTTATTTTTAATGTTGACAGACGTTAAGTGTAGAATAAATCCATTTTATATTGAATATATCGCCTGAGTTGTTTGTCTTTGAGCCCCGACAACGTTTTGAAAGGCAGAAAAACGTTACAATACAATTTATTTCTCTTATAAAACAACAGTAGCATGATAATAAAATCAAGGTAGGATAATGTTTCCAAACAGATACAAATGATTTGAGTGGATCCAAATACCAGGTAAATATTTTGGGGCGTGGTGCCAATTCAAAGTAAAAAGTAGCTCAGGTCTTGCAGCATTCTTCAATACCAGGCCATCCAAATTAATGGTTTGTACTACTACAGCACGAAAATTGTCACCTTGGAAAATAATGTTTGATTAATATTATTTTCATTGGTAATTATAAATATTGCAAACATACTTCACTTGTTAATGTTATCTTCCATGAATTGGAAATCGAAAAACTGGTATAAATTATATTTGTTCTTTTGCAGGAAACTTGCGTAATCTGTAAGTGTTGACTGTTATTATCTAATTAACACTATTACTGTTGTAAAAACTATAATCACCATCTACCATATGTGCAAGTAACAACGTTCTTTTAGATATTTATTAATGAAAAAAACCTAATAAATTCTTCCATCACTCACAATTAACCTGGGGGCATTTTCAGAATCACGTTATTAGACTTTCCGGATGTAAATAACAAGCTTGGAAATTAGGTTTCCTAATAGAATTTTGGAATAAAAAGGATATGTGGTAATTAATTTACTTTTATTGGTTCTGTAGCTACCTGAAGGCTAAACTCTGCTATAAAATAATTTTGTAATTCATGTTTTGGAAAGTGCATTAAAACATGCCTATTGAAAATGAATACAATCACAATGCAATAATATTTTGAAATTTATTAAAAATATATATCAAACCTTAATGTGAATCTATGTAGAATTCCTCTGCCAATCCAATAGCTTAGTTAAAGATAGCAAGGTATGTACATTTGAAGAAAAGGTGTTTTTTTCAGTTTAAAGATATTTATATTTTGAAACAGTTTATGAGCAGCCTGTATAAAATTTAGTAAAGATAACCACAAGGTGTGGTACTCATGACCAAATAGTTGTCCTAAGGGATAGGATGTACTAATTGCTACATGCGCTGTGTACATCGGTTAAGCTAATAAAAAGTATACGATTTAAAATAAGGAAGTTGATAACCACTTCCGGTTCAATCGGCGAAAATATTTTAAACTGATAATTTCCATGCTACAACTACCTATTCCAAAATTTCCACTCGTAATAACATCAATAAAATTTGTAGCGAGTTTCGTGAAATAGCCTGTATATACACAATATTTGTTCATTAAAGTAAATTAGGTTATAAACTTTTTATTTTTCTATTAAAAAGTATCGCCGTCAACAGACTCTATAAATTAGAAAGGCAAAAAGTTATAAAGGTCTAAGTACCACTGCAAAACCATTCGATTAATTTAAAAATTCATTTCCATTAGGAGCAAAACCTTTTCATGCCAACATTTGATGGCAACAATTTCTGGCTTGTTTGTTGATAGTAACCAACATTCGGTCGGAGTCGGCTAGGGCAACTAATAATTCCTTAGATTAAATAAATATATTTTTTTCTATTTGATACTTTATTCTGACAATAACGCTTACTCAGCAATCTCACCCCATTAGATGCACAGTGCTCATCAGGGTCGAATGGAAACTGCAAATTATATTCCTGCACCCGCCTTCACTATTGACTACTTATTGCGCAGATTCTTCCAGAAAAAAGCCGCCAGGTATATGATGTTAACAACTGAATTGTGTTAAACAGAGTTGTAGTAAATAAAATCTGCTTAACAACGAATTTCTAGCTAAGATATAGTGTTAACAGACTAGTAACTACACAAAGTTTAAAACATTGAACATTGAAAATATAAAGTTGTATCCTTTGAGGTTAAAATCATTTTAACTTCTTAAGGATAAGCTTACTTTTTACCATAACGGTATTACGTTAACATAAAATAGCTGAAGATTTAACTAAACTGCGGGGTATATTTAGATTATTACGGAGAAATTTAGCACCGTCCGCCTTTACTCCAAGGAATTGTCAGCTGTGTACAGCAATAAACTTATTATCATTATATATTTTTTTACTCACTGATGTAAGTCTTGATACAGTTATGGAGTCCCATGGATCGTACATTTGTCGTCAGTTTGACTGCTTCCAACTACCCCACGTGATCCATCACGAGCGCCTTAAACGAACGTGTGGGTGTACTAATCCAATGCCAACTAAATATTCCAACCCAAGCCCTAAGCCAAATGTGTGAAATGGGGGTAGGATACGAGCCGGGCTAGCACGCCCGATAGCGAAGTAACCTTCAGCACTAGTTAGTTTCTCGTAGGAGAATAATCGTTGTGTACTTTGTTGTCTTCAATATTCTGAAGCTCGTTATTTAGGTTACTTGTGCAATATAATTCTACATAACTATGTCAAAAACGTTAGCAACGACAATATTGAAATGCTTTAATAAAAGCGAAAGAAATCCAAAAAATGCTTATGTCTTATTTTATTAAACATTTCACAAGCAACCACGTTGTAAAGCCGTGCAGATGTCTAGCCGCTACACCGAGCGCGGATTTAATGCCCCCTAACTTCCAGTTCGTGGGGTATTTCATCTCTCCAAGTACTGGACCTGCCTATTTAGTCAGCGTTAGCTAATAAATTTCTGTAATTAATCTTTAACATTACTGCATTATAGAGTGATGGAAAAATTATATATGTTTGCCATCTAACCAATTACTTATCCGGAAAAAGAACTATAATCCTAATGCCCATTCAATTAAAAGTATGAAATGATGAACTGAAGATGCTAAACATCAGTCAATTGCAATGTACGTACTAATTACTATTAACAGTTAGAGCGGATTATATATTAATAAAGTTAATAAGTGCATTACTATACAGTTTTTAAATGTTGACTCGTATGATCGTCACGCTTAATACTAGCTAGGGTTAATAGCAGCCAAATTATTGTATAATCAAGTACTATTTGAAAGTAATTGTATATGTAATAGACTAGACCTCGCTAACCGCATAGTCAGTTCAACTATAATTTAAGAAACTCTTACGTAGTGTGTTAAATTAACGCAGGATAGCCACAAATAGATTTGACGTACCTATATACATTTTCTACACCTGTACAGTCGTTGCGGTGAATTCCATTTTATAACAATTATTTTGAAAGGTTGTTAAAATGATTAAAATAGCATTAATATAATAGCCTCGCAGGATACTTTCACCCAAAGTGATATTTGAAAAGGCAGCCCATAGAAAACATGGGAAACGAAGCGGAAGAGTAGCACGTTTTGCAAACCGAAGTACTGTGATCTTTAGGGAAGAAAGAAACACTAAAACGATTTGGAAAGCAGTGGTGATCTTAAAATCTCACAGTAACAGTGAATTACGAACATGGGGCCGGTTTTAAACATTATACGAAAGATTTCTTTCAAAGTTTCCTTTAGTTTTAGCTTACGTAACTGCTGATTCTTTTTCGTATATCTGATTGCCAATTTAAACCTGCGTGGTGACAGGGTAACATTAATTTACTTATTATAAACAAAGAAATAACACTATAAGCCATTTAAAGCATAATGCCTTGATTTAAAGAAGTAATCTTATACAATTATAAGATATATCCTTTTCATACTAAATTTACATCTGATACAATAACAAATGATTTTTTAAGAAAAGCGTATACGAAAAACTAATCAGGTCAGAGCCGTATCTTTCTAAGAATAACGGAAAATTTTAATGTTTTACTATAAAAAAAATAACTTAATATTATGCCCGGTTTCGTTTATGTGTTGGGATACACTTGACGAATCTAATCTTCCGAAGCGTAATACCTGATATGTTCCTTAAATCTGGTGTCTATCGCTCTTTTCGTTTGACCAATATAGGCTTTATTACAGTCACTGTATACAATTTTATACATTCCCGACCTTTCTTCCATTTTCGGTTTATCTTTTGGATTGCTAAGATGGTTTTTAAGAGCACAAGATATGAACGTATGTTTCAGTTCGTGTAACACACTTAGAAACCTTCATGACAATCCGAAAGATAAACCGAAAATGGAAGAAAGGTCGGGAATTTATAAAATTGCACGCAGTGACTGTAATAAAGCCTATATTGGTCAAACAAAAAGAGCGATAGGCACCAGATTTAAGGAACATATCAGGTGTTATCGCTTCGGTAGATGAGATTAGTCAAATGCAGCCCAACACATAAACGAAACCGAAATCTGATGAATAGAAAGAACGGACCGTTGTCGTATTCAGTCCTATTCGATTTATTGAGGTAAACCTTGCACATGTTTTATGTTTCGGGCTGCAATAATCAAAGACCCTTCCGTCTATTCCGTCTGTCCGTATTCCGCATTTTTTCGCAAGTCTTAGTTTTAAGGCACGTAGGCGGTAAAAGTAGATACTTGCAAATAATATTTTTCTCGGAAGTAGGGATAGAACAAGCTTGTTTCTCACATCATTCGGTCACCAGTTGCGAATGTGGATCATTCGTATCCTGGAAATGGCCGTCCCGGATTAGATAATTAAACTTGTGTGGAAAGGATGTTACCGATACTTTTGCGTTGTTTATCACACTACGCCACAATCCTTGCTATCATTATTTAACATATTATTTTAATTTTAATTCATACAACGATTAGATTAACATAATATGTACAATTAAAAGAGAGAAATACTGAACGCATCGTAGTGCCAAGTATATCCACAGTATCGTGTTAGAATAAAATAATCTAATGCCCTTGTATTTTTAGATAAATCATTTGCACTATGCCTTATGCACAACAACGATTTAAATACATTTTTTTGCATTTTAATCGAAATTTATTAGCGTAGTGGCACAATGTAATATTTAGAATAACTTCAACGAGTTTGATTTTTCATATTTCGCAAAGTGTCTCGTCGATTTCATTACACACGAATATTTTGAGGTTATATTTTCTACCAGAAATGCGTAAGTAAATATTATGACCTCACTGATTTTACAAATCAAAATTTTATTTTTTGTTTTGTTAATACAATTGATTTTGATTTAATTTTTATTTACTGCGTTAAAGGGTCTTTCATTCTAGGTTACTTCTTTTTACAAGTACCTGTATCCTACGTGTCTTTGCGACAAGATTAGAATATCTAGCTTCATTTAAAAACTAGTTACAGATTCTCTACGTCGGATTATATGTAAATAAGTAAGTTCTTTACGTTTCTGTTCGCCCAATAAATATCAAAATAGTTTCGTTGCACTTAATAACAACGGGTACCATTAGTGAAAGTCCCGAAATTGGTTCATAAATTTTAAACAGATAAGGAAATTAAACCCGGACTCGAGGGCATCTTGCTCTTCGACAAAGAGAAAGAAGAAAAAGAATCCGGAATATGTGAAAGCCGATTTGTTTTGAAATACTCCAAGACACACGTCGATATAACATATTAATGGGATTAAGGGACGGATAGAAGAGCAGATAGGAAAGCAGAAAGGAAACGCCGGTGTTATTTCCGTGGAAACACTTGACAACGGTGCTGGCGAAGTCCCAGGGATATTTCAGTATTCATGAAGCGGATAGGTAGCTGCGTCTTTTAAAGCTCTAATAACGAAGAAACAAGTCCATTTTATGTAGGTTCCAATCAGACCAAACATATTGTTCGACAAACAGTCGTGCTGGTGAATTACCTTAATTTAAATATTGTTGTTTGTCGTTGCGATTTCACTGTTACAGAGCCAATATCTGTAACACCTTATTTGCATGCTACTTCCGTTTTTTACGTGGCTTTATGGGGATAGTTTTCTCGTTCTTATCGATGCTTGTTGATAGAATTTATGTAAATTCTATAGTTTACCTCATGAACAAAATTGCCGTCGACGTATTTCTAGGTAGATTTAGCTTTTGTACCGAAATAATATAAAATTCATATTGAAATGTTATTGTTTTGATTAAACCTTGCTGCCTTTATTGAGCATAACAAATATTATTTTCGAGAGAAGTACTGTAGTATTAATTCATCTAAAAAAGTGGCATTCCAGTGCCAGGATCACCAGTTGTGAAATAATTTTTTTTATTTTAAATAGAACATCACCATGTTTCAAGTCTTTGAAAAGATAATTAAAATATGAATTCAATGATAACACATGTGTTATACTTTACCTTAGGAATATTAAGATATCCAGCAATAAATGTTTTGATAACCTATTTCGATCGTTATGTAAAATTGATTAGAAAAGATCGCTAAATTGTTTCCTGTGACTTAACACAGAGTTCAAATATTTCGGGCTGTAGAAGGGCAGCATTCGTTATGTTCCACTTCCTGGTAATTTTTGTAAAATTTGGGAAATTTGCGGACATTGAAATTACTTAAAGTTTATCTTACACAAAACCAACAACATGCAAAACTAAAAAATAGGCATAATAAACAAACTTACAACTGCAACAAAGTTTGCTAAAGTAAACCCCCGCTAATGGCAAATAGTTAATGAACAATACACCTTTAACCACAACAAAAAAGGACTTCTCCCTACCTAAGGACTTGCTACCTACTTCCAGTTCTTTCCCCACGCTCAACTCTCAGGAGTTAACATGTATATAATATCAGCGAAGCCTGAAAATCAATGATTTCCTTGGTTTTTCTGAGGTAATTAAATTTTTTAATTTATAGAAAACGACATGCGTGCCACCACACTATAGAGTCTAATTAGCAACGAATCACTTTTAATGTTTAGGCATTCGATGCCTGTAGTTATGTTGTAATATCTTTGCAGACATATATCCTTACGCGACAAGTACATTGTTGGTAGAGTCGACCTATAAGTATTTTACCAGCTATAAGCAAATGTCTTTGAACGATGTGAACAAAGAAAATATGTTACCCAAATACTAGCCATGGTTTAGCTCAGAATATACCAGCATTTCTGCCTTAACGCATAGATCTGTCAACGTGTTGTATGCTACGGATGAGGGAAAAAACAACAATTTAGATATTATTAGATTTTAACCGTACTTTCGATACACTACCTACAAATCACTACCTTCTAAATGACTCCGCAATTTCCCTTTTAAAATCATTTTTATCGGGCAAATCATAGCAAGCTGGTTTAAATGAATCCTGCTCTTCTTTGTCGGTAATCAATATATTGCCGCAGGGAGTAATAAGTCCACTCTTGTTCTATATACTACCAACCGCAATTCAAAGTTACGCACACGACAGTCAAATATATCTCCCTTTATTGATGATTTGGATATAATAGCTCAATTTTTGCAACAACATGAATCAATCCAGTTCATTCGTTTTAGTCTACAGAATGCCGAGTAGTGATAAATTCTTATTTTGAGACCAGAGTTCAATCTGCCGTGCACTGTAGATTGCGTGGAAAGCCTAAGCAAATATATTGGTTCCTGCAATTTGGTAAATAGACGCCCTATCTCTATACAGGGCGTACCTGTCTAAAGTCTGTTTATATACATCACCGCTTTTTCAGTTGCCAAGTTAAGCTGCTACTGTGCAAGAGCTTTGTATTATTCCACTTTATCTGTGGAGATGAGATTTATTCAGCTTGCATTATCAGAAACAACAGCCAACGAATTCAAGTGCAAAATTTGTTTTTCAAGCTACTTATAGAATAAGCTTAAATTCAGACATCAGAAACATTAAGTAGTACCAACTTATCATTACCTAGACACGTAGTACGTTACCTAGACACGTAATAGTTGCTTAAACGTAGTTTCTCTTACACAAAGCCCGCTCTTTATAACGAACTGCTCGTTTCTACTGCACCTAGTCATTCCGTGAAATGAGTTAAACTAGAAGTAAAAGATAATTTGCTACATGAACTTATCTACTTAGAGGAGCCAACCGAACTTTTCACCTTAACTTGACGTTAATAATTAGATGGGACACGTACATATTTATCGGACTTTTCATTGATTTTATACACACTTCTAATAGTTTACTCATAATTTATTTAGTTTTTCACTTTTTTCTCCTTTTTCTTTTTTTAATGCATGGAAATTGGTTATATGTAGAGATGAGAATGTCTCATGAGAATGGCTTCGTGTTGCCTACTGGTTTCCCCGAAAGTCGACAAAACACGGGTCTGTCTATTCGCTGCAAAATTCCTCTACCTTGCTTATCTCTAGTTATATGTTAACAGGCTTTCAGTCGTATAACATTTTGTATTCCATATTACGTAATAATTGAAGGGGTAGGAAGTAACCATCTTCTTCTATTCCTAATGCCTGAGTTGGCGGCATGTCGACTGTTTTTGTGGCTATCTCGTTTTTCCTTGATTTCTTGCCTTTTCGACTTTCATGAGGCAAGTTAGAATAAAATTGGTGTTGGATAAGCGGTATATAGTCAAACAGTGTCATGAAATTGTTCCACTTTTCTGATGAAATCTTCAAAGCGTGCTTGTATAATTTTTCACTCAAACCGTCCAGTTTGAAGTTTGGTGTTCCTTTTTTCACCTGAGAGCGGTTTTCAGTATAAGCGCAGGGCCAATATTTCCTGATATTCTAAACGAAAACTTCAAAAAGTCTTACTTTTTGTAAGTAAACCACACAATATCGCGCCATTTGAATGTCTTGTTGTCCTTATCTTTTTTGGGGCTTTTAATGTTGCCACGAAGATATTGGAATGACACAAAATTATCACTATTCAGGCACTTGACAATAAAATTGTTGCCCATTTTTTTAATCATGTCAGCATTAGGCACAAACATGGGAGGATTGCTATTCTTTCTTTACTCAATTTGTCCAAGAGATCTATCACACTCCATATATGAATGACCTGGTTCAAAAAATGTATGGTCTATTATTTCCAGATTAGTACATCTAGCTAAATACATGAATAGTTTAGCTATGTTTTTATTCTTATTTTGCCCTCCACAAGTATCAGAATAGGCGATCAAATGTTTAACTTCTGGTGGCAATTGTTTAACATACTGAAAAAATAAAACCGCAACAGAACACATCAGAAAATGCCTAGAAACAATAACCAAAAATATAATGCTAAGATAGCTTACCTTCCTCATGGTATTGCTGGAATAATTCACGGCAAATCAGCGTGGTTTCGAGAGTATTTTTTATCTCTGCCCTCTATCGCTGTTGCCTCACAGTTAATGCCACAACTTTCAAAACAACAAACTCGACATTTCTCAGCGCCCTTTAGTGCCAAAGAAACGCATACCTGCCGTTCAGTTATGGTCGAGGGATCGCCGAGGGATGGTTTGGGGAACAGTACCCGGTTTATGTCGCTGCTTCCTCAACGGCAGGGCAGACCTTCCAGATATCATTTCATGAATGCAGAAATTATAAGTCCAAAATTGCCTTAAGTAGTACACTTTATTAGTAGTGAGTAGAGGTGTAGCAAGCGTTTTCTCCAAGTCAAAGGATATTAGGCGAGTAGACAGCAAGTTTTCCGTGCAATGTTCACTGTCTCTCCTTGTAGCTGTTGTAACACTTTGTCTCTCTTTCTCTGATTAAATGTTCACTGTGATCATTTTTTATTAGATTATTCAAGTGATCGCATGTATTACATGTATCTGGATGTGGTTTGTGAAATTTCAAATTAAACTCAGTACAAAAAACATGTCTGTAGTATGATTCTTTCACTGGCGATTTGTCCAATTCTGAGCACCATTCTCAATAAAGACAATACATCTTTCTAATGTGTAAATCTGAAGATAAATAGCGAGAGGTAGAATTTTGTGATCGGGAATTCTGCCTTCTATATCTTGGAAACATTTTGATATGTGAAATAACATCATTACGCCTATCTTCGTTAATTTTGTTTCATGGCGGATGTTTTCTACGTTGATCTGTTTTTACAAATCATTCTTTAGATATTTTGTTGCACACCGTAGTGAATCTACGATTGGTTATTCTTAAGGTATCCAGAAAAAATTGCTTGCATACTTTGAAGTTCATAAAGGAAATTTCGGTAGCATATTCTTTACTGGAGCGTGCATCAGTTTCTATTCGCGTAGGGAGTAACTTCTTTATACAAGAAATTGAGTTCGTAAAACTTAGCGAAAATAATTCGCCCATCGTTATTGATATTTTCTTGCAGTATATCTGCATGTCTGCATCTCTTTCTTTTTGATGGTTTTACCTTTTGCAGTTTTATATTCTCTTCCACTTGCTCTTGCAATCTTTGCCGTCATTTTTTTCCATTCCCTTTGTTTCCTTTGTCTTTTACGTGTCCTCGTGGGTGTTATTACAAAGATATTATGTATGTTATTTCCTTCTATAACCAGTTAAACTGCAAAAACATTACTGTGAGCTGATGCTGTTATATCTAAATAACGACTTGATATATCTGGATTATAATCACTATCCTCATCAGTTGCGAAAAGATCACTTCCAGAGTTCGATTCATCAGGCTTATAACATTTTTTGACATCCGTTGAAAGTAGTAACAGAATTTTATAGGTTATGTTTTGAATTCAACATGTTTTCTATTTAAAGAAAAACATTTGAAATTGAAATGCAAATTGAGTACATCTTAGTTTTTTCCTTGCCTCGTTTCCACTCATCTTAATACTCACAACTCAAGATTAAAAGCAAGAAGAATTTCACATCAGTTTTCAACTTCGAAACGGTACATGCGCACTACCACTAATCAAACTATAGAGATCCACTTTGGAGACAAAAAGTTACAAGTGCATTTGTACCATTTTGCATCCAATGCTTTGGTAGATTTCAATTACATGCTATTTTTACCCGCTGATAGATAGCTCTAAATGTACGATATGCCCTTGTATCCATATATTACTTGGACTCTAGTCTACACAAATCTGCACATAACTCATTTACATGTAAAAATGCACTTGTACCCTTTTGCTTCTTACTCCTTGTTAATGGTCAACAATTTCGTTTATTATTACTATTAATCCGAATTCCACATTTGCGAAAATGTCGAAATTAATTGCTATGTCGACCTCTACAGAAGTGATCAATGAGCAATGATCTAGCATGCATAGACGCCCGTTTCGTCGAATACGGCTCATCAGTGTACCTCTGTGGAGGATGTATACGGTGGATGTTTTTATTTTATTTTATTTTATTCTACTGTAATGTCGTACAGAACAATAGCAATACATCTTATGAAATGGACATCTACCCATAGAAAAAATAATCAACACCAGACAACACAAATAGTTACAACATTTCTCTAAGGCTAGACATAATTAAGTTTCTTAATTGCCGTAACCTCTCGAAACATAAGTATATGCCTGAAACCATTGCATCATATAAATATGTCATTCTGCCAATGAGTGAGTTCATTCTGACATTAGTGCGATGAATGGAGCGGTAGAAAGTGCGCCCAAATCTGGAATGTTGTCTCGGAACACAAAGTTGTACTTTAGGTATTAACATACATATATGGACATTCATTATTTGATAAATTGTAATTAAATCTGTTACGTTCCTTGGTGAATTCAAGTCTAGTAGATTAAAACGTTTAAGAGAGGCACGAATGAAAGGTTAGAGTCATAAGTGTCAATAGCTCATAAATGGGAACTTTGGGGAACCCTGGATAAAATATTTGCATATCCAGACACGGAACTGCTCACCACCACCGCCAGAAGCTTATTTCTGATACAAGAATTGATCCACCTTAGGAGATCTCCGTGAAATCCAATATTTTAAAGTATTTATATTAGACGAGTATGGTTCATTTTATCAAATGCTTTCTGGAAGTCTTATATAAATAACATCGATCTGCCCAGATGGATCGACTGCCTCAGCAGGAAACTCGATGTACTCAAACAGACTGGATAAAGTGGATATTCCATTGCTTGCAGCTTGTATCATTATTATTTAATTTCCGTTGGTGTGATGCCACCAGTCAATGCATGTTACCCTCGCGAAACGTGGGGCATTGCTCATTGTTCACTTGGGGTATCTTTAATCATCCATACATGTAGCTACCATCATTTTCGTGCATATACGAACAGCTATCTCCCACAAAGGTATACTGGCGTAAATGGTGAAAGGCGCGTCTGTGAATGGTGGATGTTGGTAACTTATAGCATTATTATTTTTATATCTTTTACTTTTAGAAAACAAACAATTTTAACTCACAATTACTTCCTTTCGCAAATTCACTTGAACGATGGTGCTTATTTCTTTCATGATTCCAACCATGTTTATACTACCGACAACTTTCATATAGTAGAGCGGCACAATCGCTTTGGAACACTCGATATATTCTCTTTAAATATACTTTTAAGTTTAAGCAGTTCATAACTTAAGTTTCCGAGATTTTAGAGATGTTTAAATTCCGGGCCTTTCCCTTTTCATTATTCGATTTCACTTGCCCATGGGCGGCGCCAACCTCCGTATGCAAAGCTTCGGAGATCAAATGAAAACTGTAAATCCTTACGAAAGAGGATATAGTAAAAGAGAAAAGTAATCGCCGAGATTTATGTGCCCAGCTTATACAAAGTTGCGTGATAAGTTTAAAAGTTTAAAATATTAGAGAGGTATAGGTACTTTGATTTTAAGTAGGCATATTCAAGAATGTACTCCGGACGTTTGGTATTGATTTATTACAATTAACACAAAATTTAAGGTTTCTATGTAATAATCGAAAGATACGTAAGAGTACCCGTTTGTTTTTAGATTATTAGGAAATATCGTAACACAATTAACCCTCAAGTGCTATCGTGGGGTGTTTCGGAACCCCAGAGGTCATTTTTTTTAAATTTTTTCTAAAACTATTTTTGTCACATTTCTAAGGTTCCAGGTATTCGCCTATGCAAATGAGATATGTAATATAGTGTAATTTATTATTTACCATATTCTACAGTTTTAGCAAAAAATAGCTTTTGGGGTGTCTCAACACCCCACGATAGCAATTACGTTTGTTTTTTTCAAAAATAGCGTAGTGTATTCTAACCAATGATTTAGAATTTTATAGTGATAATAGCCCTCGTCCTCTTTTGGGGAAATCACAGATGTTGTTGTGCATGTAAGTATAGGGGATTCACTTATATACGTTCCAATTCGGCGATTTTTATTATAGTACCTACATGTACAGGGGATTCACTCATTTACCAGGTGTGTCGGTAATTCCTTTCCGGTTTTTCCGGCAGATGTCACTGGCCATAAGTATGAAATGTTATGATTTGATACATATGTAATTTTATTCTACTGACATTAACCTTAAAACTACACAAGTTACGTTCCGCCAAAATAACAGCGTTATAGATTTATAATTTTTTGAAAATGTCGAGTTTTGTGCCTGAAAACGTGCATTTGCGGCACGCATTACTTTTCTTGTTTCATCAAAAGAAAAAAGCCGCTGAAAGTCATCGTTTGCTAGTAGAGACTTACGGTGAGCATGCTCCAACCATAAGAACATGTGAAACGTGGTTTCGACAATTCAAATGTGGTGATTTCAACGTTCAAGATAAAGAACGTCCTGGTAGGCCGAAAACGTTTGAAGACGCGGAATTGCAGGAGCTATTGGATGAAGACTCAACACAAACTCAAAAACAATTAGCAGAAAAGTTGAATGTGGGCCGAGTAGCAATTTGTGAACGATTACAAGCTATGGGAAAGATCCAAAAGATGGGGAGATGGGTGCCACATGAATTGAATGACAGACAAATGGAAAATCGAAAAATCGTTAGTGAAATTCTGCTTCAAAGGTATGAAAGGAAGTCATTTCTGCATCGAATAGTAACGGGTGATGAAAAATGGATTTATTTCGAAAATCCCAAGCGAAAAAAATCATGGTTATCACCTGGCGAAGCTGGCCCATCGACTGCAAGGCCAAATCGCTTTGGTCGCAAGACCATGCTCTGTGTCTGGTGGGACCAGATTGGTGTCGTATATTATGAACTGTTGAAACCGGGAGAAACAGTTAATAGTGATCGCTACCGACAACAAATGATCAATTTGAACTGTGCATTGATCGAAAAACGTCCACAATACGCTGAAAGACATGATAAAGTGATTTTGCAACATGACAACGCGCCGTCTCATACAGCAAAACCAGTCAAAGAAATGTTGAAATCACTTGGATGGGAAGTTTTATCGCACCCGCCGTACTCTCCAGACCTGGCTCCATCCGACTACCACCTTTTCGCATCGATGGGGCACGCGCTTGCAGAGCAGCACTTCGCCGATTTCGAAGAAGTTAAAAAATGGCTCGATGAATGGTTTAGCTCAAAGGAGGAACTGTTCTTTTGGAATGGCATTCATAAATTGCCTGAGAGATGGACAAAATGTATAGAATCAAATGGCCAATACTTTGAATAAATAAATTTTAACTATCCATTCTAAGTAACGTGTTTTCTTTAGCGAAAAAACCGGAAAAGAATTACCGACACACCTGGTATGTTCGACTTCGGTGATTTTTTACAAATCAAATAGTGGCATTTCCCCTGATTTCTGTACGGCGTATAAATATTCGACTCAAACAAATTTCTTACTCAGTTCCTCACAAACCAGAGCGTCGTCAACTTGTTCCTTATTTCCCTTCTATAATACGTGTATTGAATAGTAAAAACAATATGATAAAGTTTCTAACTGATGAACAATTAGCAAATCTTGCCGAAAACTTTTACGATGATGTTAGTGAAAGTGAATGCCCTGATGAACGTGATGATGATTTGAGTGATGCAGCAAGCGAACATAGTGATCACGACACATGTTCAGAATTTGAAGTCGAATCTGAAAACGAAAGTGAAGAAGACTTAGGTGATGTCAGTGCAAGAACAAGTTACTTCTATGGACGAAATCGATAGAAGTGGTCCAAAAATCCTCCTGCTACTTCACGTACCAGATCTTCTAATATAGTCACTCTTCGACCGGGAGCAAAGGGTCCGGCAGTAAATACTCCTCCAAGAACACCTTCTGAAGCATTTTCTCTTTTCTTTACGGAAGAAATTCTAAATGAAATACTAGAGCATACAAATGCAAAAATAACGGAAACGAGTTCTTCTTATGGACCAACGGCAAGTTATGTTGAACATGTAGACATGATTGAATTGAAAGCATTTCTGGGACTTGTAATTTTGGCAGGAGTGTTTAAATCAAACCACGAAGATACTAGAAGTCTTTTTGCAACGGATGGTACGGGACGAGATATTTTTAGAGGTGTCATGTCTAAACAACGGTTTTTGTTTCTTTTGTCAGTGCTAAGATTTGACGATCAAACAACTAGAAGGAACAGGATTGACAATGGTGATAAACTTGCTGCCATTTCAAAAATTTATGAAATTTTCAACGCAAACTGTACGAATAATTACAGTTGCAGCGAATATGCTGTTGTAGATGAAATGCTTGTTGGATTTCGCGGCCGCTGCTCTTTTCGCCAATATATCAAGAGTAAACCAAAAAAATATGGCATCAAAATTATGTGCTTATGCGATTCGAAAACGCATTATCTGATCAATTCATTTATTTATACAGGAAAGACAACCGAACCCAATCCAAACAAACTTTCAGTTCCAACACGTAGTGTACTCAAATTAATTTCTCCGATCATCAATACAAATCGAAATCTAACAGGAGATAATTGGTTTTCTTCTATAGAGCTGTTGAATGAATTGAAACGGGTTGGTATAACGTATGTTGGAACACTTCGTAAGAATAAGCGCGAAATTCCGCCAGCATTTTTACAAACTAAACAGCAACCAATAAACACCTGTACATTTGGATTTACGCACGATAATACGTTGGTTTCCTTCATACCAAAAAAAGAACAACTGTGTCTTGTTGGTTTCGTCTATGCATCACAATGAAAATGTTGAAGTAAATGCAAAACCTGAAATAATAAATTTCTACAATTGTACCAAAGGGGGAGTTGATGCTTTAGACCAGAAGTGTATGACGTACTCCTGCCAAAGACGAACCAGACGATGGCCAATGGCTATATTAGGAGCAATGGTAGACATTTCACGTGTCAACAGTTACATAATTTTCTTAGCCACTTCAGACCATACAGTTAACATGACACGAAGAGAATTTTATATTCGTCTAGGAAGAGAACTCGTCAATGACCACGTAAAAAGACGATACCAAACAAAAGAATTGTCAATTAAGCTAAACTCAATTATCAAAAATTTACTAGGCTTAGAAACACCACAACAACAGCCACAAGAAGCAGAACCTTCAAGAACCTACAAAAGGTGTACATCTGCGGGCGAAATAGAGACAAGAAAATAAAAACCACGTGTCATAGATGTCATCAGCATGTCTGCAAGGAACATTCTGAGCAACTTGTAAAATGCGCAGAATGCTTACAAAGGTAAATTGTAAGAAATTTATAAAAATCTGATTACATGAAATAACACATTACATGTTTTTTGTCAAATAAAATGTACGCCTCACAACGTCATTGTCAGAATTTTTATGTGAAATGCTAATGGCATTTTCTTTTACAGGGAGTAAGACCATAGTTTCCAGTAACAGAAAAAACCAAGACATCTTAACAATACAGAACACAATTTTGTAAAAAGAAAAAATTGTACGAAGAAATACTTTTTACATAATTTTTATGAATGTAACATTTCCTCCTAATTTTCTGTTTTGCTTTAAATAAAGTTTTGTTTTTCCTTACAACAATCGCAAGATAAAGGTCTAGTTATTACACTGTGGGTTTAAAAGTGAAAAAAAAAAGATAACTAACAAAAAAAAGCTAAATTTAAAGAGTGGGGTGTAAAACACCCCACGATAGCAGTTGTGTTACCTGAAAACACGATAGTACTTGAGGGTTAAGAATATAGTTTTTTATAATACTTTGTAAGGCACAGTTTTGGACTTTTAATTTGTTTTACCTTATTGTTAGCTTGATTTAATTGTCCGCGTGCAATTAAGTTCCGTTTCGTTCATTTACGTCGCTGCGAACAAATTTGCGTTTCGGAGTTTCTCTAGCTAAGCAACAGGTACGCTAACATCGTAGGCGACGTGTTGCTTTAATTGTATTAATTTTGAATAGGCGTAGTGTACCTTCCTATAACGAAACGCACTGTACTACAATGTTTTATGTGAGCTAGAAACAAAAATAATGAGTTGCAAAATTATTTTATAGCAGAGTCTAGCCTTCAGGTAGCTACAGAATTAGTAAAAATAAATCAATTACCACATATCCTTTTTATTCCAAAATTCTATTAGGAAACCTAATTTCCAAGCTTATTACTTACATGCGGAAGGTCTAATAGCATAATCCTGAAAATGTTTCCAGGCCAACTAAGCTGAGCTAAGTAACTACCAACTAACTCTGGCGGCATACAAATTCAAGATTTCTAGTAGTAGTGAGTAACATTAACCCTTCACAGCGCGGGTTGTATTCCGGAGACACGATGGTATTTTTGTGTATATACACTGCCGTTCAGTGAAGTTCGGTCATACAATAAAAATCTATTATATCACACTGTATACAATTATTAATACATAAAATTAGAGAAATATTAAGCATACACTCGTTTCTAAGGGATTAAATTATTATGTAAAGTAGAAGTATTGCGACAACCACAATAAAGTCCCTTTTATTATCATTCCAAGAATTTCTCGGAAGTACCGATCTTTTGAAACGGGTCGTTTGGGGATTATTAACGAACAATACATGTAGGAAATATACCGCAGTATCATTCTTGTTTATTTATCACAGGCGTAAAGATATAAATTTGCTTCATTTTACTGTTAAACGTGTGTTGGTGTGCATCTGTCGTTTTTGCGCGAAAGTTTTAAGAAAATTTACTTCAAAATGGCACGTGGCAAGCCTGCCAGTGTAGAAAAACGTTCACGCATTATTACGCTGTTTGAAGAAGGAAATTCGGGGCGACAAATTGTTCAACAGTAAATGACATCATAAAGCGATATCAGACAACTGGAACTATAGAAAATCGTGTTCGTCCTGGAGCATCTAGGAAAACAACAAAAGCTGAAGATTTGAGAATTGTATTATTAAGCAAACGCAATAGAAGATTAACAGCGCCACAAATAGCAGCCGAAGTCAATCGCGGCCGTGAAGAACAAGTTTCGGTGAGGTACGGTAAAACGTCGGCTTCAACAAGCGGACCTTCATGGACGCATTGCCATTCGAAAACCCTTATTACGTCAGGGCAACAGAGCAAAACGGCTACAATGGGCCCGTTCTCATCTAGATTGGTCGTTAGATGATTGGAAACACGTGCTTTGGAGTGACGAGTCAAAGTTTGAGGTTTTTGAGCAAAATCGACGAGTTTATGTCCGAAGATCTAAAACCGAAAAGTGATCCCGAACTGCATTGTGCCTACAGTGAAGCAAGGGCGTAGTTCTGTGTTAGTGTGGGGATGTTTCTCCTTTGCTGGGACGGGAGATTTATGCAGAGTGCAGGGTGTAACGAGGAAGGAAAATTATTTTGCGATACTCCAGAATCATGCAGTGCCATCAGGCTTGCGTATAATAGGCCGCAACTTTACATTCATGCATGACAACGACCAAAAACACACTGTGTTAGTGTGTAAGAACTATCTAAAGGAGCAAGAAGAACAGCACACCCTGAAAGTAATGACATGGCTCCCACAAAGCCCAGATTTGAACCCTATAGAGTTGTTGTGGGATGAACTGGACAGGAGAATCCGAAAAATATGCCCAAATTCACAAGAACTTTTGCGGAATATTCTGCAACATGAATGGATTAATATTCCAAAATCCATTTTAACAAAACTTATCGAAAGAATGCCTAGAATAGTTCGAGCGGTGATTAACAGCAAAGGAGGTTTTTTCGATGAAAAAAAAAATAATGTTCAGTATGTTATATTAGGCCGGAATAACTTTTTATTTATTTATTTTTGTCTTTTTTACCTGTACATACAATAAAATTGCATTTTGTTTTTAGTTTCGTTTGTTTCTGTAACCTTTTCATGTTTTTTACCAACCGACCGAATTTCTCTGAACGGTGTACAGTGTACGTCTAACTTTTTCTTCATATGTGCAATAAAGGGATAAAATGAGTTTTTTGTTTATGCCATGTTCTTTATCACAGAAGTGCGTTCCGCCATTATATATCTCGTCAGTGTGCCTTTGTGAAAGATAGTGGCTAATTCTATACTACTATATAGGGTGAGTTAACTTTTTGTTAATGGAACAGCGTGTATATTATATCAGCTCAAAAAAAAGGAACTTTGTAAACAGTTGCAGAACAGATGAGTCATATCGGCTGATAAGTAATAACTGCTAACGCCTTGCACATATTTTGCATTAATAATATACGTCTTGCATTATTTCTGCAAACCATAGAAGCGTCTTGCAAAAGATAATAGTATCTAAAGTAAGCATTCTTAATACTTATAAAAGGGAATAGAAATAATGTTGGAAGTAGTATTAACTTACTATTGTTAGCGTTAAGGTCAACCTAAACTTTGTTAGTTTTACTCAGTACATTTTGTAAGAATTCTCTGTCTCTTCGAACCTAAACTAAATTTTTTAACGAAAGATTAAATTGCGTCCGTTAACTGATGTTTTCTTGTAAGAGATTGCAAATAATTCCAAAACTATTAGTCTTGCGAACTAACAAATATTTCAAGGTTAACCACTAATAACTACTGTGTGCGCCATATTTCAAATTTTAATATTATCTTGATCTGTGTTTGGGAGCGCCGACTTACCTTATGCATGGTATTTCACGAAACTCGCTAGTTAGAAGTTTTATTGACGTTGCTACAAATGGAATTCTGGACTCTTGGAACAGATACTTATAGTATGGGACTTATTAATTTGAAATATTTTCACCTATGAAACGCTTTTGGTTGAAACGAAAGTGGTTACCGACTTTCGTATTTTAAACACAATTGTATACATCTTATTAGCTTAATCAATTGTACACATCGCGTGTAAAAAATTTTATGTTAAAATGTTGGCATTTACACTGTTCTTATTGGAGAGAAATATTTGAGAATGTAACGAAGATTAAGGTTTTTACTCTTCTGAAACGAAATGGAATGTCATGCATATCACACTTTATCGTTATCGTTACTAAACTTTATTCAAGGTGTTTATAAACTGTTTCCGAATATAGACATTTCAATTCTGAAAAAAAAATATTTTTTTTTCAAATGGACGTACACTATTGGATTGGAAAGGAAATTCCACATTATTATTATCCACATTATGGCTTGGCATACCTATTTTTAGTTTTCAATATATTAACAATTCATTCTTTAAAATGCTGGGATACTGTATTACAATAGTTTATCATGCAATGAGTGGCATAGCATTCGTTTCCGCAACTATTTACAACTATTTGATAGTTATCGACGCTAGAAATTCATTAAATATTCAGATAACATAACGATACTTCATTTCATGACACCCTATTAAAATCGTTAATGTCTTGAAATTATTAGAAAAGGTTCCCTGATATAGATCGTTGCAAAATTTCCTCTCCAATCCAATAGTGCAAAGATATCACGGCGCATTTGAAAAAAGAAGTTTCCTCAGTTCGAAGATATTTATACTTGGAAATAGTTTATGAACACTCTGTAAGGAATTTTGTAACAATACTCTAGTAGCACAGTTAGTTGACTGACGGTCGGCCGTCAGTTGATACAACGTGGTACAGTGGGCGCAATATCCGTGACGGTCGTTAGAGTAGACGAAACCAATGGTACTTTTCTAACGTTGGGTATCGATGGACTTTAGGTTAGCAAAATCAGTTAAGCGTTGGTCGACAATCGGGAAACGATGCTTGGCAGCAAACTCTTGAGTGCCATAAGTAAGTCAATGTTGAACCAATTCAGTCGGCGCAGCGTCAGTTGAAGATCAGTTGTCAAGCGTCGTAAACATGTGATAACACGGTCTACAGACAACAGCGAGCCAATTTTCAAAGAATGTTCGTTAAAGGTGGGTGCACGCCAAACTAGATAGTTCGCCCAAAGGTTAGGTAAGTATGTGGGAACGCTGCGAGCCAATGTTCGGCCAAAAGTGTAAAATGTTCACACTTTCACACAATGCCGACATCGCTGCCAAGATATCCGTGATCGGGAGCCAATGTTGCGCCAACTGTCTGTGCTACTGAGGTGGCACAAATCAATTCCATTTATAACGGCGTCCTTCCTAAAACTTCTAACTAACGTGTTTAGTGAAATACTCTGCATATAAAGTAATCGGATACATGTGCATATGGGGATTTATTCGTTTCACATCTCTCATTACAGGTAACCAAACTTTGTGCTCTACCAATCTAAGCAAATCATATTGTCGCGAATAAACGCTTCGCGTTTACTTTTACTTTTAGAAAACACACTAACTGGACTTCCGCTAGTTTTTTATTGTCTATGTTATTATTGCGTAATTATTCTTCAATCGGTGACCGGGGTTCTCGAGCTAACTGAGCGTCTGGACAATCGTTGTGTAAGATTGTGTTCTCTCGGTCAATCGGGGACGTTGAACTTTGATGCTCCCGATCAAACACCGGAAAGACAGTTAGTAGTAGGGATAAGTAGTTTTGTTAGAATGAAAAACTTGGAAGGGAGTTCTTAAACTTCTTCTTGAGGTTCTTGGAGTTCTTCGATTTCAACTTGGACTTGACTGTTTTTAATAATTAACATTATAGTAAATTAATAAAGGTGCAAAGTGAAGTTAGGCGTTTCATTGTTTTAGAGTGGGTTCCTAAGCTGCGCACCTAACAGGTCGGTGGATGTTCATGTATGTTTCCTTAAGCAAGTATTTATCCCAAACTGCCCCTGTCACTGCACTCTGTGACATATGGCGGAGGCGCCGGGTAGATATTCAAAATAAAAATAACGCACAAGAAGCTATTTCTAGTTTGCCGCCAAACCCGCCTCCACTGACCTAGCAAGTAGAAATTGCGAAATGGAATTGTTAATTCGGTGAGTACATTGCCTAACAACTGTCAAAGACATATAACAATTAATAGCACAAAATTCCAGAATTTACTGGAAGGTAATAGTTGGTTTTATATTGCGCCTTTTTAAGGAAAAGCTCACAGTAACATGTAGCAATTCAAATTTTGTTGAAGAACATTCGATTGTGGGAACGGGGAAGATTTACTTAAAAAATAAATGTAAACTGTTGACGAGCTCTATCCTTGTAAACGCAAAAAATACATACTCGAGTGCAATTGTTGGCAGTTGGATTCTTAAGTTATTACCTATAGAGCTCAACGTTTCTAGGAAATATACTAAGCCTATCCTAAAAAATATACCTTGCGTCAAACAAAACTTGCTAGCTGGTTTTTTATTATCTATATTATTGTTGCGTAATTATTTTTCGATCGGTGTCCGTTGTTCTAGAACTGACTGAGCGTCTGGATAATTGCTGTGTAAGATTGTATTCTCTCGGTCGATTCGAGGACGTCGAACGTTGATGCTCCCGATCAAACACCGGAAGGACAGTTAGTACGGATTAGATAGATATAAGATAAGAGATAAATATAAGTAGTTTTGTTAGAATGAAAAACTCCCCGAACTTCTTGAAGTTCTTCGACTTCAATTTGGACTTGACTGTTTTTAATAATTAACATTATATTAAATTAATAAAGGTGTAAAGTGAAGTTAGGAGTTTCATTGCTTTAGAGTGGGTACCTAAGCTGCGCACCTAACAGGTAGGTAGGCCAGTGCTTTTACGCCTGTTCGAGCACGCCTTGACTGGGTTTGTACAGCGAATAGGTAACAAATTTCACATTACGTGTTATTAGATTTTTTTTCTCATTAATAAATCCCTATACGCGCATACATCTGTTTGAATGTTATTTATTCTTCTTTCGAAAATTTTTGGAAAGCTGATATATTCATCATTAAAATTTGACATTTTAAGTATTTGGCAGACATTCAAAGTATCTTCGTTACTGTACTCGGCTATATCTACTTTGTCTTTCAGCTTCTTTTTTTTTGTTAGGTTAAGTAGTTACAGTTGGAAAAATCCACCTCAAAGGCCCAAAAAAAATTTGGGGTAGCTAAACACAATAAAGCTATAAACAGTGGAAAGAAAATATGTTCTGAATATCTCACAAATTTTCTTATATGTCCAGACCATGTTTTCTCTCCACTGTTTAAATCTTAGTTCTACAAAGTCAGCATGGATCATTTTTAAATGATTTTATCTGATTTAACTCGACAAATATGCAATTTCATTGGGTCGAATCCATTTCCAAATAAACAGAGCAAACAATCTTATCCACGATAATAAGAAAAAATTAAATTGAAGGGTAACTTACCACACTTATATTGCATGATAAAAGGAACTTATTTATATTGTATTTGCTATGGAGAACTCATTCATTCCTAAACTTACCTGTGGAAAATCTCGCTCGCCGCTTTGGTGTAAAAAATGTAGAAAAAAAGTCTTCCCCCCTCTCAAAGCATGTAAATATCCTATCCTTATAAGAGGCGCCGCTGTATGTCCATCACTTAGAACTTCCAACGTGGCATCTCGAACACTCAACGGATTTTGTACTGGTCTCTCCCAATCTGTATACTCGTTCTTCAACGTCGAGAAGATCTCATTCAGATGGTAATAATAAGAATTTCTGACATATGTCCTCAATATTCGATCTCTTCTAGTTTCATTAAATCCGAATTCTAGATCTTGCGCGCTTAGATCTAAATACGATTCCGTACTCGTTAAGGTAAAAAGAAGATCTCGTTCCGGAAAGTCTGCTAATTCGTATCCGGCAGATGTCGCCACCGTTGGAGAATTTGTAGCCGGCGGCGGTGCGGTAGGATTGACGAGAATAGTTCCATCAATGAACGGTGCGAATCCCGGTAAAAAGCGCGGTGGATCCACTGGAACCGAAAGAAGTTGGTTGAGCTGTATCAAGCGAAGACAGGGAGCCATATCGTCTTTTAGCAGATCACCGTGACAACCTGTATGTTCGGCCACTTTACGTTTTACGAAAATGGGGTCCCTTTGCAATGCCCAAGGGCTCAACCCCGAACCACTTAAAAGGATAATGCGGTGTAAAAGTTCTGAAACAGAAAAAAAACCCTTTTTAGTGAAATATTTTTAGAGAGGAAGGCGTTCGGATAAAGTTGTGGAGTTAAAATACGTTATATCATAATTTTACTGTTATACTTTCTGACTGCTTGTATGGCAATACACAAGAATTAATGCCCACATAAATTTTTCCAGAAAATAGCATATTTACTTCAAAGAATGTTCATATTTATATAAATTCCGAGTATATGTAAAAGCTAACTTTAACAAAAATTCAGCACATGTAGTTGATGTATCCGTTATTGACTTGCTTGTTTCTATTACTTAACAAAAAAATCTGAATCTTCTCTTTAACAACAATATAGTTGCGAATGTCTTATGGTTGTAGATGATGGCAGGAAGTGATAGACCCCACAGCATCTTTTGTATGGCGGGGTGCCTTCTAGATAATCAACTAATCCAGTGCCTTGGCATAGATCTTCGGCTAATCCCATCTTGTTGAAGTGCCCTGGCCAGTCAGAATTCCAACAGCCATGGTGGATAGATATCTTAGTGGTGTTCGCTTGCTCGGATACGGCAAGGTGACTTCAGTAGAAATTAATGCCATTCCATCTTTTTAAAACGTGGATGATAGTTTTGATGCTTTCATCAAGCGCATAGATAGGCGATCGAATGGAGGGTTCTGGACCATGTAAGCCATGCTCGAACCCTTCGTAGCTAGACTGTCCACTTCTTCAATGCCAGGATTTCCATTGTAGTCCTTCGGCCATATTGGGTTCTTACTATTTGTTTCAGAGACTATGGATAGAGTTCTGCGGTTGCGTAGTAGAAGGGTCAACGTTATTGGTGGGTGCAATTCTGTTACTACTTGCTTGCTGTCAGTAAACAAGTTAATGTTTCTACCTACAAGGTAAGATCAGTTAAGCAGTACGTTGCTAAGGTCAATGGACGGTGCTGCAAAATCTTGGGAAGGACCTGAGGCCTCTCTCCCAGAGTGATGATGTGGATTTACATAGCAGTCATCAGACCAATTCTAACATACGCCGCGATCACTTAGTAGATGCGAGTGTCTACTAAATGTATTACTTTCTCTGAAAACTTATCAACTAATGTTGGATTTTAATGCAATTGATTCCAACCTTTTCAACTTTTTACCAACAAACTACCATTTTGCTTTAACATACATCAAAGAAGTTTTCATTCATCTTTGATATTTTACAACATGAAGTTTCAAAAATTCAATTGTAACTGCTCTCTAAGATATTAACTATGAGAAAGTATACAAGGTTGTGAAAAAAGCTATTTCGGTTTTAGAAATTGTAACCGTCATTAAAAGTAGATGTGAATATAAAACAAAAGGAAGTTTTTAATTTAATTCAAGCGTACAGTCAAAGCAGTCTAACCAGGGTTTAATTATAGCATTCAAAGCGAAACGAAGAGATGAATCTGAGTTTTCCATTAGTTATTTTGCTGTATACCGTACATTTCCTTCCAAATAGAAGGATAACCGGTTCATATACATTGAAACAAACACACATACATATGTGTGCGTATGTATGAGGTGGCATCATAAATTCAAAGCTTTTATTATCTCGCAATTATCACATATTTTAATCTTCCCTCATAATTATTTAATATTTTATCTGGACACTGTATCCTGTGTAACATATTCCCCGTACAAGCATTAAATGAAAATGTTCCCTTTTATTTCTCTTAAGCGTTTCTGGCCTCGGCACGAATTTAAAGGGATATATAATTATTTGTCGTAACATTTAACGATAATAAGGGACGATTACTATGGGCGTGTATGATGCAGGCCATTCCAAACACCCGTTCTAGTGTACTGCTGCCCTCTCATCTAAAACGGATACACATACGGAAGTACACGTAATGTTACCATACGATTGTGTTATGCGATTAAAATAACTTTTCTTTAAAGCGTACATGTACATGTCGGTAATGACATTATTGTGTATTTCAGGATTTTTTTCCTTTAGCTCCGAGTATTTTGCATGCTTTAGTTTTAGGGTGTATGATAAAAATAGGTTATGATTCTTACGATTACAGACAATGCATGTAAGTAAGGTAGATTCCATGCAGCGTTTAGGTTATGATAAATCCACTCTGCATTCTTTCTACATCGGGGAGCCCCTTAGGTCGCCAATTTACCTACTGCCTTGGCATAGGCTAGGATATTCTTTAGAAAAGTTGCCCGAATGGCGGCTAGATGTAATCGCTCGTCACCCAGCATAGCCCTTCTGATTGAGGCTAACAGGACACTTGCAGAGAAAGCGTTCTACTGCTTCGTATTTAGCTCGTTAGGTCCTGCATCACAGGCCTCCAGCTAAACCCATCCAGCAGAGGTACGTCATTAGCTGACAATGTCCAATCAGAATCCCAATAATCGTGCGAAGGTTCCCTTTGCGACAGTCAAAACTATTCACTTGTTCGGATACGTCAAGCAGTTTTCATTAATGATTGTTCTGATCCGCAGATGTAGGTGGTCGAATTGAATGCTTTGGGCCATGTACCGTCATGCCCGAGCACATCTTGAGTAATTTGTCTTCTGTTTCATTACCAGAAGTGGCATTGTGGCCTTTTAGTCATAGAATTCTGCGTCAGCCTAGTAACATGACAATATATGTTACATCCCTTACATTATCCGACCGTACAGTTGACAATGAGAATACCACCAATTAGATAGAATATCTTATATATTGTTACACTTGATCAATTTATCATCGACTCTCTTATTTTCTAGACTACTCCAATTTTTTTCACGTGGCATACGGTCAAACGCCTTATCCATATCTATAAATGTAATGTATACTGATTCTCCACTATTTTGTGCTCTCATGATAGCTTCCTTAATCGTAGAAATATGGTTCATTGTACCTTTTGCTTTTCTGAAGCCATAAGAATCCCTATTTTCAAGCTATAGTGCGTACAGGCAAGAGCTCAAGTGAAAATCAAGAGTGCGAATGTAATGCGAACGACAATGTCATTAATGCAAGTCAAACTTATGATTAAACCTGCAGAAACGAGTACACTTGCCGAGCGCTTCACAAAATTAGCAGAGACAAGGCAGACTCGTGTTTTGTCGATCTCGAGGATACCAATAGGCAACACGAACCCATTCTTATGAGATGAATAAACACTGCTTGTCTAGTATCTGCTAATTTCGTGAAGCGCCATTCGTTCCTGCACGCTTACTAATGATCCAATACTACAGTGAATTTTTGTATTAGTCTACATCAACAACACAATCAAAATTTAATATTGATAGTAACCGAGCCACGCGCTACTGCGAAAGCATTCGGTTATGCAGGCTTAATAATCACCCCTTTATGGTTAGGCAGCCGAAGACTATTAATACGAAGGTATGTGTATTCCCTTTTTACATATACTGCGTATGGAGAAAACACAGCCACCACATTATCTATTTCTTTCTTCAAATCTCTATATAAAATTCATCTAGCACGTCTAAAAAATAGTATAATTAAATAGATGATTTAAAGTTAAAAAACGAGGAGGAAATAACAGCACACACTAAAATATTAATTAAAAATTATTAAGGAAAAACTCTGCATTACTTATCACTAGTATCTCAATTTCGTGTAGTTTCGGTTGCATAAACCATCAAAAAAATATGTAATTATTAACTTAGATTTATCATAGTACGTATAGGTGCTAAAGAATTGATATGTATTATACCACCACGTAATGTTAATTTAAGATAATGTTTCCGTACATTTTCGCTTGGAATTTATTGATTCTTAATTTTTAGGTGCCCTATTTTATGATCAGTTTCATTTATATCTTCATTTGGCTAAAAGGAAAAGAAGTTGTGATACACAAATAGCAAGGCGAAAATATTAAACCCTTTCCCTTGCACATGATAGGCGCACTATTTATTCTTTTTTAAGCGAAACGAATTATGGAAAGAGACATTGATTAGCCTTCGTTGCATTTATAAATTTATTGTTTCCAGTTTTTGACTCTAGAAATCGCGTAAAATATGTGCATATATGCATAATTGAACTTGATTTAAATAATTCGCGGGGCAGTATATTCGTAGAATAAAAATATAAATCAAAAGAGCGTACACATTTCCGTGGTTGTGGAATTGTTTTTTGTGTGAATTCAAATTGTGTAGTATTTGTACACATGCTGACAAAACCGCCCGATATAATAACAATGCGGCTGTTTTTTTTTGCGTCCTTTTGTCAAGTTGCAAAGTTCCATTATGGTTTGGAACGCTGTTCTTCGTTCTCTGGGAAACAACCATATTTCCGGCGGCCTAAATCAAGCCGCTTTGCTATTGCATATTTATAGTTTCAAGCTCTATTGAGGCCTGTTTTTCTAGATTACATGAATAAATCGACATCTACTGGATTACTAGGAATGATTATAACTACACTCAATGCGCTTGTTTACTTTATTTCAATTATCATATCGTTGTTTTTTGATTGGTCATCTAACAATAATACGTACAAGCTACGTCATTTTCTTTGTTTTCGTAGACTCTCTCGGAAATCATAGTCACGTAAAGGGTCTAACCATGCAAAAGGTAACTGGAAAAATGTACGCAGACGCCAAAAAAGCTGCTACTATTCTTCTCCTGAGGGGTCGCTATTGGAGGTAATCACTCCTAACATTGGTTAACACAAGTTAATATTACAAGTACTGGTGATTTGAGAAATAATTTTGAATTTTCAATATTTATAGTAGATATGGAATATTTTAGGCTTTAAAAATAGCGTGCAACTAGTTATGGAGGAGCATAGAAAATTTGAGGAATACATATAGATAATTGTAAACCCTAAAATTCGAGTTACCTAGTTGTACTAATAAGAATACAGAATATCTCACCGGGAACTGCATTGAGCCATATATAAGAAACTATACATTAGAAAATTCTGAAAACTTACGAGTAGACTAAACCAGATATGTGCTTTGCACTAAAATATGTTGAATACTTTTACACTTCCGGTTATACCGGAAATAGCTAACAACTTTGTTATTTCAAATGGAACACCTTATATATTATTATATTTTTGAATCCCTAATTCAATTTGAAGTTTCGTTTGATAATACTACTATGCCGCTATTTCTAAACGTATTTGAAACATTTTGCGATAAAATACAACAAAAATGTCGTATTGCTTTATACATCTAAAATTTATATTTCTGGAGATATTTCGGAAAATATGTATTGTATGCATCAAAACTATGCGTTACCTTTACCGCCCGGTGTCTACAAAAATAGAAATCGCTACCAAACACAGTTAAACGAATAATATAGAATTTTAAAAACTTCAGTCATGTTTTCAAGAATTTCCAATGTATGCTGTTTCATATATCGATCGATGCAGTTCCCGGTGAGACACTCTGTATAGTTTTAAATATAACCAAATTTTTAAACAAATTTGCTGTGCTATAAATTATCTTCAATCTCTGTTAATTAATTGTGGTATAAAAAAAATACGGTGTTAGGATCTATATAAATCCAAAACTTTGAGAAACGTCTGCAATTTTAGTTTGAATAAGCGAAATGACTTTAGAGTACTATCTAAAGAAAAAATTCTGAAAAACTTTATTGTAATTAGTAGGCCACTTGATATAAATATTATGCAACTAGAGGCAGTGCCCACTAACATCTGTTACATTTTCTAAATCATCACAAAAATCGGAAATTTTTGTTGTGTTAATCAAATCCTTTCTGTATTGAATTCAATGTCACATTGACCAAAATATTGAAAACATTTACTTCAATTTTTTTTTTCTAATTCGTTGAGATTTCTTTGTGGTTAATTCTATGAGCTTTCGGCCTTTTCAATTACTTACATCTGGTTGGTGTCCTTTAATACTACACATCTTAAAATTAGCGATAATTGTTCGCAATGTACATACAACAATTTCGAAAAGTATTTCAGCCTGAACTGCGTGACCGAATAAAGCTATGAATCATGGAACTTACTACTTGGATGAGTTGTGAACCTGTTTCTAGATTTGAATTCATTTTGAATACGTCGAAGATAATAGGATCAAATTCGGCTAGTCATTTTACAATTTTCAAAAAATGTCTATTATTTCGTTGGTATAATTTTCCAGTTGAAGTTCCAGTGAAATGCTAGACATTAATGCACAATCATTCTTATTATTGAAACTGTTCTTTTCGATACATTACGCCAGTATATTTTCGTATTTAATAGCCCTTGCTGCTCTCTGGCGATCGTGTTTCTGAGTTTTAATCTTTGATCAAGTTCGGACTATTTTTGAAATGAGTTTTGATGGAGCGTGCTACTTTCATGTAATTTCCAATTCAAATGGTGTTACTCCAGTTTCTGGATGAATGTTTTCCAAATAATTTACAACAAAAACAGATACCTGCATTTTTCTTTGGTGTATAAAGAAATAAATGTTTCTCCGTTGCTTAAAATTCTGGTATAATAAAAATTTGAAAAAGAACGATCTGACTGATCTTTAGGAATTGTGATTCTTAGTTTGTTGAGGTCCTCTTTCGACAAGAATTTGACGCATACGGTGTCATTAAAGTAATATTCTATATAAATGGGGTATTTTCAAATTGCGTTGTAAAGGACCCACTACTAAAATAATAAATTGAACCAAACAAACAAAAACATTAAATAATGGATGGTTGGCAGACTAGAAGACTTCGATGTATCTCAATAACTATTTGCCTCGAACTTCTCATACAATAAGCTTTTAACCACTCCTGTCAATATGTAACGTTTACATGCCCAATGGTCTATAGATTTCTGTGTTGTCATTAATTTATGGTGGGGCATTCTCACCTTATCACAAATTATCAAATAATTATTGAATAAATAAGTAAATAAATAAAATAATAAAAAGTAAACCGCCTAGTTGCCTAGTATCACACAGGGGCCTTGACTAGAAGCTGCATACATTGGCACCAGGAAAATTAACGTAATTTGAAGATACTTACATCGAACATTGCAACTATTTGTAAGCTTTCATAACGATATTATATGCAACATCTTTTTGGATTCTTTTGTTTCTTCCTTCTACATCTCTCACACTCTCTGTTGTATATTCAGATTATTAATATAAAAGTAGGCAATATAGATTTGAAAACATTTGGTTATTATAAGTATGTTGCTTTCTATATAAGTTCAGGGATTATTAAATCGCTACGTACTATAATGGTATTGAGATATGATAAGCGAGCAACAGTGCATGCAATTGCAGTTAATTAACTCAATGTATACATAGGTATGTAGGTACGCACTCAATCCTAGTAATAATTATGTACTATAAGTGGAAAATTGGCCGTTGTTACCTATATATACACCTTGCCCATCGAGTGAGAGAATGAAAATCTTCGCGTTAAACGGTTCCGAAAATACTTAACGCTTACCCTTCTGGTGAGATTAGAAAAGTAGAATTAGTAGTAAATTTAAAATAAGATTCTGGCTCCCGCGGTAGGAGCCACGTATACAGGAAGCCGCCACCCACAAGATCACAAATGTCCTTCGTAGACCTTGGTCGTGGGAACCGAGGTACGCCGCCAGAAAAGACGTAAATTTTCAGAACTGTCGACAAGTGAGGAAAGAAAAAAAAACTTTTATAAAGAAGGAAAAGTGAAAAGAAGAAAAAAAAATTTCTTAATTGTATCCCACCCTTTTGGGAGAGATATAAATTTGGTTCCTCAAGTGAGTACACCCATGTACCCGACAAGATCTTGTAGGTTTCCAGACTTTACAAATATAAATTTCGGATACTAAATCAAGCAAGCATAGTCAGCCTTACTCAAAACGAAAGCAAAATATTCATTCAAAATTTTAAGCCCAAGTAGTTATTTGCATTAATCTTGCAATTGGAAATTACTCGCTGTAGAAGGGTAAAATGGCTTAAGGATTATGTCGAACATTAATTATAGAAAATAGACAAGAACTAACCATCAGAACGAAAAATATCTACACTGCATTATCTTTAATATTTCAATGATAGTACGTAGGGTTTTTTATGAAATTATGTTTATTCTTTTTTGATTTATTTTTTTCTTTTTTTGTTTTTGTTATTGTTTCTGTTAGCGCAGATATTCTTTACAGTATGGTATCAATCATGGGAACATTAGATATTATTGATGTAATTTTCAAAAAACAGCGTTGAGAGAAATTTACATCGAAAGCTACAATGTTTTAAAAATAAGAATGGAATTTAAAATATAACAACTTAGTTTTGACAGAAGAAATTTTATTTTAAATTTAAAATTACATTTACGTTTCGGAATAATTTTTTATTCCTTTCTCAAAGTTATAACCATAAGCCTTTGGTTTTGCGAAAAATATATCTTTATTTATTTACTGCAATACGATGTGTGTTAATTGGCATTTTGCTTCATGTTCATATTGTGTTTGTCTATAAACAATGTCCATTAAATGCATAAAACTTGCAACCACGAACATTTTACAAACAGAATAAAAACAAAATCTCATTTAACACACACCGGTATTGGTGCAAGTAAATATAGGTATATATATTTTTTCGCAAAACCAAAGGCTTGTTGTTATAACTTTAAAAAAGGAATAAAAAAACTAATTCCGAAACGAAAATGTAACTTTTAATTCGAAATAAAATTAAAAGAAAACCGGCACTCCCAAAAAATAATTCGAAATTAAGTTTTGAAAAGAAAAACGGTTAAAAGGAGACTGGAAGATCAAAAGCTCTTCACATTCTGTCGAACCAAAAATGAATGATTTCATTTTCTATTTTGTACAGGAACCGATGATTTGCTTGTTTTTATTATTTATTATACTACATACGCTCTCTTGCATCGGTATAGTGTTCCCTCTGTCGCATTTCCGTAGAACATTTATACTCGCCCGGTAGCGCCAGAACGGCCTGGCTTTTTATATATTTTTTCTACATGATTCTTCGGCCTTCAACAGGACCACCTTAGAAAATAGCCTATTTAGAAGATTTTTGTGATCGCCTGGCATGTACTTGCAACCGATAACATGTTTACATTTGAGCTTTGCAGAAACACTTTAATCGTAACTTATTGTTTATACTTTCCGCTAGCTCTTTTGGGTCGTTAAAACCAAGACTTGATGTAACTGGAGACATTAATTCTACCGATCTAGAAATTAAAATAAGAATTATGATGCTAATGAATCCTTTTAGAGAAAGAGGACAATACAGACTAACAATGCGAAGATATGTCAGCATAACTTTAAAGTCAAAACAACAAATCTATAAGAAAGCAATAATCTGCAACAGAATTGAAATTGAAATATGCTTTGAACAAGGTTGATAACCTTTATTGCAATTGTTGATAATTAATAGCTATCTATTAATTATCAACAATTGCACCTATATCCGCCTATAGTAAATGTTTGAAATTCCTTGTTCCCACTTCCATGTATATGTACAAACGTTTGTCTTATACTCAGGAATGTTTACGCTATCCTTCCTGTTAACGATCGAAAAACACTTTTCTTTTGGTAAAAAACAACTAAGAAACTTATAACAAACGTATAATACGGTGCACCGTGCGAAATTAAAAAATCGAAAAGTAAAGCTGACACTTGAGTATTAACTCATTTATCTAATTCACTGCGAAAGTGGTTATTTATGTTTAACATATTGAATCCACAGTTAAAAACAAGAATGTCAGTATGTTTTATTTACTGTTGTCGTAATACAAACACTAAAAATCACTTGAATGCAATATGCAAATGCAGGACTTACGTTTTACTGTAAATATCTGTTTTACTTTCAATATTGAGCATACGCATCATTACACAAATATGTTATGAGATATAAATTTCCTATGCACTATTAGTTTATTTGTAGTCGGAGGAACCAAAGGTACATATTAAGGTGCTTGATTCGCTACTTATCGTTCACTCTGAATATACGGAAATATTTTTAAAAGATACTTTGTGGCTCCTGTTACATTACCTGAAAATTCTGACGGCCTACCATTCATACAATAAGCACAATTCTACAATTCCAAAAGATCGGAGCAGTCTGTATAACACGTAAAACAGCTTGCTCTAAATATCAGGCAAAATTCATACATACTATACCTGGGAATCACTAAGTAACGAGCATTAAACGTGAAATTGAAATTTGTTTGATTAAAATTGTTTTCGAATCTTACCGGTACTAGACGTAGCATTTCGGCTACTACTTTATCGTTCACTTCATGACAAACCAATCGTAGTCAGTCTCACTCGAAATCAATTAAAACTTCCTACCGTGCTGTTCTGTAATGAACGGCTGCGCGAATTTGGTAAAGCGGTGGCGTGTCTGCAAAGGTCGCCTCCAAACCGAAGTGTCACTCCAATAAATTTATTTTGAACGTTTTTTTCCCCCGGATTATTCATCGTGCTCTGAATCCGCTCGTCGTGAAAATTTGTGGGTGTCTTCTGTTGACAAAAAAAGGTCAACAACGGAGGCAGAATGAGTAAATGTAGATTTTTTTTCTGTTGTATCTTTGAGGTAAAACGGTAACAATTTTAAAAGAAAAAATCGGTCTCATGGCTGCTATTACTTTTCTTGTGGTGGAGTAATCATGGAATGTGCTTAGATTTCTGTAGAAACAAAGCATTTGATTTTAGTCTACAGACTTTTAAGTCAACAACTTGTTAATACAAAATCAGATCCAACCAAGGTAGAAATATTTAAAGAAAGTATGTCATAGATGTAATATCTTTCAATTTGACGGATCCATTTGTAAATATAATCGCGATGTGAAATTGAGATTAGAAATAGATGAGGCTGTCATATTACTCGTTTAATTAATACAAAATAGATGAAGGAGAGACTTACCATATATAAAAATATTACGGATCTAAAGAATCGCTATTAGATAAAAATACTAAAATACTTAAGAAATTAAACGTTCTATTGTACGATAAACAGATATTAACATTCAACATTCATTGCAAAGACCGGAAACAAAACTGTTATTAAAAACGATGGCGAACCACTGGAAATAACTATTGCGCGTTTCACCCTAGTTTCAAAGTATTGTACTGGGAACAGCAGTTATGACAACATCATTGATATTATTGAAGAATGAGAATAAATAAATACATAGAAAGAAAACAATTTAGTTTATTCTTTATCTAATAGAGCCTTATCGGCATTTATATTCTACAAGAATTTTTGTTTATGAGGAAAATGGAAACTTATATTTAAAAAGCTTAACACCGAAAGAGAACAAAACTGAGCTGGATGAAGTTCATGGCACATATGCTCCTATGCAAGTGTTTACAATTGGGTAAATGAGTTTAAACGTAGCCGAACATCCACAAAAGATGATTATCGTTCTGGACGGACAGTAGAAGTGACCATTCCGAAATGATTGACAATATCCACAATATGGTTTTGAATGATCGAGGAATCAAAGTGCGCGAAATAACTGAGGCCACAGGCATATCGAAAGGTAAAGTGTTTTCAATTTTGCACGAAAAATTGGGTGTGAAAAAATCTCAGCAAGATGGATGTCGCGTTTGCTCTCAACATTTATACACTACTACGTTCCGGAGATAAAAGAACAGTTAAAACAGCGGGTCTTTGAAGACGAACAGGCTAAGGCGGTAAAATTGGCTGGCTAGGTGATGCTCTCGGTGTTTTAGGATGCACGCGGAATCATCTACATCGATTACCTGGAAAGAGGACAAACAATAACTGGAAAGTATTGCGCGTCGCTATTGGACCGGTTGAGCGAGAAAATGTAAAAAAGGTCCTCTTCCATCAAGACAATGCACACCTATGCAGTTTCGATGGCCAAAATTATGGAATTAAAGTTAAAGTTAGTACATCTTACTACTTGTTCTCTTTCTAAGTAATCGGTGTAGATGATTACGCGTGCATTCCAAAAAACTAAAGCCATCACCTTGCCGGCCGATTTCACCGTCTTCGCCTTCTTCGGAGACTTCAAAAACCCATTGTTTTGACTGCTTCCTTGTCTCCGGAGTGCATATTATGTCGATAGTTGATGGAGAAACTCATCAGGATTGTGACAGAAAAGCGTCAAGAATGCCGCAGAGTCGACCACACGATTGCGTTTATTCTCCATTGAGAGCAAACGCGATACCCATTTTTCCGAGATTTTTTTCGCATTCAATTTTCCGTGCACAACTGAAAACATTGTACCTTGCGATATACCTGTGGCCTTAACCGATTCGCGCACTTTGATTCATCAATCATTCAAAACTATATCGTGGATTTTGTCGACGGTACCATTGGACGTCCAGAGCGATGTTCATCTTTTGTGGATGTACGACCACGTTACCCAATTGTAAACAGTTGCTAACACAGGAGCAGATGTGCCATGAAATTTGTCCGACTCGGCTTTAATCTCTTTCGGTGTTAAGGTTTTTAAACGTAAGTGTTCAGGCACCGCTCGAAACTCATTTTTCTACATAAACACAAATGTTTGCTTAAATCGACAATAAAAATGGAACCGTGGATAGATATAACTGACTGCCTAGTGACTAATGATCCTTACTAGAAGCGAACCATTTTCGATACTACAAGCGCCATCTCTTAAATCTTCTACGGACTTCTTGAACGACCTTGTATATATTTTCTTGTATGCATCTTTCAACAATTATCTTCAATACTATATTATCGCAGGAAAATGTCCTTTCTAGGAAGACATTTGAAATCACAGGAATTTTTATCTGGCGGAAGAAGTTCGATGGTTAGCTACCGACCTGCGGTTGTGATTTTGAACTTTGCGAGATTGTCTGCAGTTTTTCAGTACGTCAAAATTGTTACTCTTACAGCACCAACCTACTAAATTTCACCAAATTGTATCCGAAGCGATGGACGGTAGCAACTGTGTACGCGGATTTGAGCAAAATTTTCTACCGCTTGCATCATCGGTTACTGCTCTGCGAATGGCAACAATATGTCGACTGTGATGATTTTCGTTTTAGAATATTTGCTGCAGTAAGCGACATAACAAATTTGGATCCAACGTTTCGTAAATGACATCTGCGAAGTGCTAAATTTACAGTGCTTACTGTACGCGGAAGACGCGAAATCTTTCGTGTGATAAACCATGGTAAACAACACATAAGTATCGGTACCCTCCGCACCACACAAGTTTCATTTATTATATAGTAATATAATAATTAGTCCGGGACGGCCGTTTCGAGGACACGAATGGTCCTCATCATCAACCGGTGACCGAATGTGTGTGAATGACCGAATGGTGCGGAGGGTGCCGATACTTATGTGTTGTTTACCATACTACGCCACAGTCCTTGCTATCATTAGTGATAAACCATGTTTACGCAGATTGTACTCGACAACTAAAATTGATGATAATAACGCATAGAGATTTTTGTAAGTTAACGTAAGACATTTGTTTCAGTCTCCTGTATTCACTATATACAGATCAATTATTTTTTACACAGAGACAAATATATTGCAGTCTAAATATTCTAAACTGCAGGCATGCGTTGTTTTGTCACTAGAGGGCACCAAGAAATAATTGTCGTTTTAAAAGTTGTGGCATTAACTGTGAGGCAACAGCGATAGAGGGTAGACATCGAGGGTAGGGTACTCTCGGAACCGATGATGATGCCGGGTAGGCAGAAATATGTCCGTGGGTAGTGTATTTTTTTTCTCTTCTTTTGTTGCGTTTGCTGTGAATTATTCCATCAATACCTTTATATCATTTTTATTAATATGTTTAACAAATTTTGCTAATAAAGTTTATTATTACATGTTATTATATTATTAAATAAATCATGCATCAGAGTTATATTCAAGGCAAATATAATTATCTGAATAAAAAATATAAGTTTGTAGATGATATTTAATACCTTGTTTGTAAAACATGTTCAAGAATATATACCGCAGCAATTGTTGCGTATGTTTGTTTCATTTGTTTTATTTCCTAATCTCAGAATGTATCACAATTACCTGGTTTTTAACGTTCCTGCAAGCTGGATTAAAGCACGCCTGTGTATATACTATTATCAGAGTTGTTTCTACTGGATTAATACACTGTTATTATTCTTGTCAATATTATTATTATACAAATAAAGATAAAAACCTTATTGTTAAAATATGCGCTTTATTGGCCAGCTCTACTATCTTCCTTCCAAGGATAACAGCTGCGTTGCTCGATTTCAAAATGTAGTTCAATTTGTAAGTGGTGTGGTAATTTTTCGATGTGGTATGGTAAAAGATCTAAATTATACTCATATTACAATATTTTAACATATTAAGAATACATTTGGAAGTAGAAATACTCATTTGAAATTTCTTTAAATCGTACATTACTTCGATCCATTAACCCTACTTATCAGGGACAACGGTTCAATTATTACATATTTAAAGGAAAGTGACTATCCCTGCCATATTCGCAACATGAAGTACTCAAATGTGCGATAAGCATCATAGACATTATGTAGAAAATTCCCGTCTAGCGTCTCTCTTAAGCTCAGGTCATCCAAACTACCCATTTGCATCCCTCGTTTCCTCCAACATTAGTAGACATCTCGATTATTCAATTCACCGACATCATCCGCTGTTTATCAGTACCGACTAGACCCATTCAATTTCGTCTGAAGAGACTCTCACAAAGCTGCTTTGTTTCAGCACGTACACACGTGTTCATCCGTCCTATTAATATTACCAATAATAATAAAGCTCCTTTGGTTAGTCTCGTTTATTCGCATTTCTCATCCCAATTTTGATAACTTTCTTGAATTTCATATTTTAGAGGGGCATTAAATTTATTTGAAAAATAAATAAATCGCACTCTTCTAATACCAACCTAATTTGTACTTACTTTTTATTTTAAAAGGATACGATTTTATATTAAATTACATTATATTTTGTAGATTGAACTAAATCATTATATACATATACCATATAGCATGGATTATACATATGTATGTATAATAATGGTTGAGTGTAGGCTTTCACGACCGTAATCCATAGTAGAAATGTCTTTCGGGTGATGTCGTGTAGTTAATATTTACTAATTTATTAATAGGGAAAAAAAGAAAAAATCAGCGACAAACATCACAGGAATAACGAAATACAACACGTCAAAAACGCCCTGCGGAAAAACGGCTACAGTACAAAAGATATAAGGAAGCCACGAGAGCAGAGAAAAGACGAAGACCAACAACAACCAGCAGGATACGCGTACCTTCCATACATAACCGGAGTCACCGACAGGCTAAAAAAGACCCTAGGGGAGAAAAACATCGCCACACGTTTCAACACGGTGACCAAAATCGACCAGCTACTCCCTCCAAATAAAGACGTGTTACCAAAAGTACGAGCAAAAGGCATATACGAACTGAAATGCCAATGTGGAAAAAGCTACATCAGTCAAACAGGACGGAGTATTCAGTGCAGAGTGAAAGAGCACGAGGGAGACGCACGCCTTAGGCATATTGAAAAATCTGCAGTAGCAGAACACCTGCACCAACAAGGAGACCACCGCATAAGCTACAGCGGCGTCAAGGTATTAGCCAGGACCAGCCACTACTACCCGAGGATAATACGTGAATCCATAGAAATAATCAAGAACACCAACAACTTCAATCGCGAAGATGGATACAAGATCAGCAACACGTGGAGGTTAGCACTACGGAGTCGTCATACAACGAACGACGCGATTCAGCGGAACGGAACGGTTATGGATCAGCAAAGCAGAACGGTTATGGATCAGCAAAGCGGAACAAACATAGGATATATAACGAGCAGCAAAAGACAACAACAGCAGTCTTTAGAAATCTTCTGAAGAAGCTGACAGGATGGTCAGCGAAACGTCAAGTTAAATATTAACTACTCGACATCACCCGAAAGACATTTCTACTATGTATAATAATGGTTGAAATAGGGAATGCACTCAAATATATACGTTACTTGTTATTAAAGATTAAACCTATCAGCAGTTTATGAAGTGCAGTAGGTCGTAATAATAGTGAAAGGGGTAGGATACGGATTACTACGAAGAAAGTGCATTACGAGATGGGTAGCTTTAAGTTTGCAAACCATCCCAAACGGAAATTCAAGGTAGTGGCGTATATTCTCTGGATAGGAAAGCGCTACCTGGTTTCTTACTTTGTTCGAATTGAAAATTTGTCAAATGTAGTTTAGATGGGGTTCGAAAAGTTTTTGAAACTTACAGGGAATGAGAAATTTAATAGCATTTATATAGAAGTTTGCTACGAAGGCTATATTCGATAAACATTTCGTATTATTCCTAAAATTACTTTTGAAGTGGAATACTATTACGACATTTGATTATTATTATTGTTATTATTATATGTAATAATAATAACAGTAGTCATGTTTATTATCGTTGTTCCAAGAACATTAACATTACCGGTGTATACAGGTGTCCCATGAATTGCATCGATCGGTATATGAAAGAGTACACATGGAAAATTCCGGAAGCTTGGTAATACACTAAAGCTTGAAGCGGCTATCAACTTTGATATTTTAAATTGAACAGCCCTATATGTTATTATATTTTTAAGTTCCTAGTTCAATTTTAAATGGACAAATGCATGTCAACTATTACAACTGTGAAAGGTCCTTGGAAAATAGAACTGGTGACCATAGGGTCAGCAACAGAAAGAATTTTTCTAAAAGGTTATACAGCGTGTCCGGCAACTGCGATTAAACTTTCAAATGGAAAAAGTGTCAAAACTATTTTTTTAACTTGTTTTTCGCTTTCTTATCAAATTGTTCTTCCGAAAAATCAAAAAAAATCGATACTTTTCAAGATTACTTAGGAAAAAGTTATTGTAATAAAATAAATTCTTCTAAAGAAAGGTAGTGCTCAGTAACTATTACAGTTTTTTGTAATGTCATCTAACTTTAGAGGCACTCAAGTTGGTTATGACTATGACGGAGCAATTCGCCATTGACGAAAAATATATTCGTCACTTAGTCTTCAATTATAAATAATGGCAGTGCGTTTGAATCGTACGAACGAAGACTATTTTAAATTTGTTTATGTAGAGTGCAAAATAATATCGAAAAGATTTGCCGCTGATATCCACAAACACTACCGTCGTCAAACGCATTGGAAAACTTCGGATGAGTCAAGGGAAAAATTTGAAAATATAGTTGCTGCGAATTTATTCTAACAGTGTCTCAAGAGCACGAATTATTTTTTGACAACATTATGTGGACGAATAGAACCAAATTTACAAGAGATGCTCTGCTTAACCGATACAATTCTCATTGCTGGAGCAATTTGAATCCCTACGTACTTATAACGCAAAACTTCCAAAAGAATTGGCCATTCAACCTTTCATCAATGCGCGATTGTTCCTTAATGGTTATGACTAGAGGTGGTGATTTGTGTTAGCACACAGCGGCGCAGACCGTACAAGGTCGGCCGGCATTATGTATATAGGTATAAATCGATTTATACGCTTTGCCTGCGGAATATATACCAATATTACACATAAAATGTAAAATGCGTTTGGTAAAAATTTAATTTACAAAGGAAGTATGAAGCTAAGAAACATGTATGTACTTATATACATGTAAGTATCTACATATGTACCCTGTATAAGTATCTACATATGTATCCTGTATGTACTTATATATTATATATAAGTACATACAGGAAACATGTATGTACTTATATATAATAATATACAAAGTTGATATATGTATACTGGCTCAGGTAAGTACAATTGTAACCGTCCCTCCCGCAGAACACAGTCAGAAAAAAAGATTATATGTGCTTACCTTTCTCTATTGACGGCTGGATGCAGACGAAGGTGTATCATACCGTAAAGAATTGGGAAAGAATTGCAACATTAATATCACTTCCATTGTAGATTCATTTAGCCTTCTGCGACGTGATGAAAGCACGTGCTTGTATTCGGAAAATGACCGTTCTACATCTGGCGAAGTCATATTTGCGTATTTGAAATCTTTCATCTCAATAATAAATATAATATAAATCGCATTTTCTACAGATCCGGATTTTTATTGAGAACGGTTGTAAGTTTCTGTGATACGTGTTGTCCTATACTATCCATCAAGCTTTTCAGGGCCGTTTTCATCTTATCGAGAGTGTTAAGCGTTTCCGATAAGGGTAATGCACTATTTTGTAACTTTCTAAGAGATTTTCCAACAATAGAGTACTTTTCGCAAATTTCTGCTATATCTGCTTCAATATAATGATCCGAAAACAGTCCTTGGCCTATTTTAATAGCTTCAGAATCTTGTGGTTTCAATGTCGAAATAAAAGGTTTGATACTCTGAAAATGTTTACAGTAATACGATACTGCTGCAAACCAGGTACCCCATTTAGTTAATACAGGTTCAGGTGGTTGTGCAATTCCTGGACAGAAGTTCTTGAATTGGCGAATCCGTTTAGGGGATTTGAGAAACACCTTTTGTGTGTTAGCTATGAGTTGGTTTATTCTTGGATAGCCGAGTCTGATGGTATCTGCCACAATAACGCATGTAGTGTGAAGGAACTGCGGAAATTCTATTTTTAATAAACTACCAACTTTAATCATAGTTGCGGCTCCATCAGTGACTAATATGCTTCATTGCCTTCGCTGTACACCAACTAAATTAATAGCATCTTTCCACGTTTATCCACATTTTCTCATTTCTAATAATATCCTATACGGCATTTCTAACTTGCAATATTACCCGCGAAAAATGCCATCGCAGTTGGTTTCTACTCGGTAATTTCCAAACAGGAACATATTTTTCCCAAAATGAACGCATTACCTTTTGCTCCATAATGGTTTGTGGGGTATTACAAACACTTAATATGAGTATAAAATCTGTCACGAAATCTCGGTATGGTATATCATTTTGAAGGGAAAATGTAAATTTTCCCTGCGTTTCGCTGATTCCACGTGCTGTTTGCACTGTTGTTCGTTGTAAACCGTAAGGATCACATTGCAAGCATCATATTTTACGGAACCGCTATATTTTAAAAACGCATACCGATGTATGTATTTTTTGATCTCGTTTATTCCATACAATCTGTATTGCCGTTTGCTCACCATTTTTATAGTCCACGATTGGTTTCATCTACACAGTAGAAGCAATGCGAGCAAACTGATTTATGCACATGTACATATAACAACGGCCGACTTTGTACGGTCTGCGACGCTGCGAGCCAACAAAAATCACAATTTCTATTTATGACTAGAGCTATTATCCTGATCCGAATAATTTTGGGTCCGGATAATTTACTGCCCGGACATCCGGATCTTTGTATTGTCCCGATATCCGGATAGCTTTCTTATACTCAATTTTTTTCGTGAGGGATTTTTTGCACAATTCAATTGAGATGTTAAAAAAAAGTGGTCGAATCACCGACCAGTATTATTCTTTTTGCATGATTCCGTAAATATATAAAGTTGCTCACTTTCAACAGGTCACAAGACAAAATTATTCACTGAATCTCTCCGAAATTTTGACACGTCGACTAAAGGATAATATTTGCAATGGATAATGCAGATTTTGATACAAAGCGCCATTAGTCATCCTCGTAAATATTTATGTGGAAATAATCAACGGTCGTTTGAGCTAATCACTAGCAGAAAAATTATCCACCGAAATGTATGTATTTCCTAAAACCTGCACCGGTGTCGAGCAGGTAGAGTGGTCGGCTGAACATTATTTGTAAGTGTGCGGGGTTGTCTAGGGAAACTGAGGTGTGAGGGCGCCTGCCCAACATCAGCGGCAACATGACGCTTCATACAAACATAGAACGTACAGTTATAATTTCTTTTTCCGAATTTTCTTTCCTAGTTGACTTTTCGATAAAATAATAAAGCAGCTTATGAAGGTTACAAAAGTTACAACTTTTTATGAGTAAATAAATTATTATTTTAATAAAAGTGATTGACTGTACTAATAAAGTAGTAAAATTGATAACAACTATACTTTGGCTTAAGTAACTGTGTCCTATTACGGTTTGCTGGTTTTCAAAAACTGAAATCCAAATATCTCGTTTTAAATTTTAGAAAGCCGTTACTAAAATTAGTATATAAGAACGAATGAATCGTTTAGTCAAAAGCATTAAATGCCCATGTGAAATGGCGTCGAGTGTAAAATGGACTGGAAAATTATTTTTTGGCATGCAAATCCCAAAAATGTATTTTTATTATGCTATGCTTTATCACAGCACACAGTTATTCTATTTCTCTATTCGATTGGTGTATTTGGACTGGAATATATGCCAGGCTTTTCTCTTTAACGGGACGGGCAGCCCGTTTGGACCGTCAGCCCCGTTCGGGCCCCCAAATCCGTTTGCTGTTTTTAATATTCTTTTTAAGTTTAAACTTATTCTTCCCTGTCTTTTATTTGTACACGACTTTGTAAATAGTGTTTACATACTTTTAAATAATGTGTAAGTTAAGTATCCTTATAATTTTATAGAAGAAAATATAAAAAACATAAGAAGATGTGATTCATATGCGCACTTATTGTTAGATGTTTCACATTTAAAACAGCAGCAGATTTCCAATTTTCTCCGTTTCATTACCTTTTATTATTCATATTCGCTAGTATTAAGTTGCAGAGAATGATTGTAGCCGTAAAAATCCACGGAATAATTTCGAATTTTGCAAATAAAAATAGTGCTTTGAAATGCATTGTAAATTCGTTATTGATGATTTCTTACGAAAAAATGTAATCAGTGTTTCACGAAGAAGGAAGAACCTAGTTGAGCCTTAATATACTCATATTATTTGTTCCAATTAAATAAGTAGTACGTAATCGAGGTTATTATTAATTTTTTAATGCTGGTAATAGTACATATAAATTAATGTTTTAGTATCCTTTGAAGTAGGACCAAACAGATTTGGACACCTTCTTGTCGAATAAAACGGGCTTACTGGACCGACGAATGTGTTGAGTTAGGCCAATCTGGAATAATAAGATGTCGGGCCGGGCCCGCTACAATCTCAAAATACCCGCCCCTAATTTGTAGCATTAGTAATAGCAGATAAACTACTGATATCTAGCTTTACGTCGTCAAAGATCGAATCTTTTTTAATATTTAATCACATTAATATTTGTCAGCGTAAATCAAATGTTTCGTTTTGAACAGAAAACTTTCTCGGATATTATTTCTACTGTTCTATTTTCTCAAATCAAATGTAGGAATGGTAGCGCACGAAACCATGACTGAGATGGATGAGTACGTATCCTTAAGCCAACAATATGGACAGCTGAATTGAAAGCGTCAGTCCCATGTGACGTCTGCGCTTCGATCGGCATTCACTTGAAACAAGCTCGGACGAGATAAATCAAGTGAGCGACGAAATGAAGCCAGAAATCTAGTTTGCCAGCAGGGCCGGTATCTTCGTGATGTTGAGCGCAGATAGTGGAAGCGCGACTAAAAGAACGACGTTGACGATCAGGTGAAAGAGGAAAATAAAAAGATTGTTCGAATGAAATATTGCCGTAAGTAACACTATGTTTCATCTGCAGAAACGGGCACTTTTATCGAACACCGTAGTTACAACGAAAGAATTCGAGTTGCTCGTTGCATTTACTCGCAGAGTAATTTACATAAATTATATTACAACAGAAAGTAGCAATGGTACGTTTACTGTGTAGCTTATTATAAATTCAAACGGTATGCATATTATTTTGAACGATAAGAGGATGATTTCTATTCTTTATGAACTAACTTTTGAGGGAGTTCAATTATATTTGCGATGCTACCGGAAGTGACGTCATTAATGTAAAAAAAATTATTGTTTTTCACTCTATAAATATGATTCCTATACCTCTTTCTATATATGGCTTTAGAGTAATTAGCGTTTCTCGTTCTTACCGCGAACACCGGCAATCGGAAAATTTAAATTTTGATGAAGCTGAGAGGTATCATTGTACAAGAATAATGCATTCTTTTTAGCGGCCGAATCGCCCAATTTCGGGGTACAGTGCCCCCATAAATGTTAAATTTTTATAAATATCATATAACAGATATTTTCTTTTTTGTTAAAAGATAACTTGAAGTATATTACATACTCAAGGATGATGCAAATTAATTTCGGAAAAAATAAACAACAGAAGCAACATTAAAGACACCGATTTTAACGCTTTATAGGACCCACATTTTTCATTAAACAGCCGGATGCTCTCTTCAAATGGCTTCCTGATGTACCTTAACATACTTGTTGTAATGGTAGTAAAAGCGCTTTTGATTCTCATTTTCATGTCACGAAAAAATTTGCTTACGGATCGTTTGAAAAGTGTGGTAGCCACTTCTTCAAATATTTCAAAGCATACTACCAAAAAGTAACCAAAAACAGTGTTTCAGAAACCTTAAGAATATCCAGCCCCTTTCCCAGTGACTCCCAATTCCTGACTTTGTTGGGTTTGCCGATCGTACGTTTCAAATCTTTGTACGATAATAATGAAAACTGTAGTGATTTATCAGGTCATTACTATGGAAAGTCGATTCGTCAGAGAAAAAGACAAACTTAAAGAACAGGTTATTTACCACATCTTTCCAGGTTTAATAAAACTCGATTTTGTTGATATCAAGTATGGTATGACGGGAACCTTTGCGTCTTAAAACCTTATGCCAGGCTTAAGCCGTTTTCATAGCCAGATTTCTAGTACTTGTCTTGGAATTAACAATAAACAACCAGAGAGGGTAGTTATTCCAATACCGTTAGAAGTAGGTATAAGAGCCATGTATACAGTGTGAAAGACGATTAAAGTTGCTATTCCTTTATGTCCCAGTGAACCTAAAATAACGGTGTTGGCAATAATGTATTAAGCTTCTTGAACATCTAGTATATATCTAGTCAATTCTAGAGATGTCGGAACAAATAATCCGGCTTATTTAATTAATTCATAAGTAACCTCAAGCCTGTTTAAATTAATCAGTTCCAACTGTATTTAAAGTTTTATGAACTACATTTTCTAGGTATAGAGAATCTTGAAAAATATAGACCTGTTCTTCACGTAGAATTAAAAAAAATTATCAAGGGAAATGTAGAGGGACCGGCTGGAACGTGGTGGTCCACTTATATGTTTTTTGTGTTCAGATTATTAACATAGCAAAGCTAAGAGCTAAGAATTAGTGATGTACCTTTTTTATTTACTGGACACTAGGCGTTTAACTATTTTGTCACTAGTTGTCAGAAAGAAGAGAAAGTAATGTGCGGAGTGCCTCAGAGATATGTTATCAATAAAACTAAGATATTTTTGATTCTCATCAAATTGGTATAGGTAATCTTAAAATATCCTCGCAGATTAACACTAGTGCAGTGTTTCAAGTCGAAAAGAAAGACTCGCTAAACAATCATTTTTGGATATTGACGAATCTTGGTGAATGAATCCAGTTCTTAAAGAAATTCTGTGGATGCAATTTCTGATCCAAGTACAAAAGTCGTTTAGCGTCGTTCACCCCTTCAACGTTCTCAACATTTTCAATAAATCTTCACCCACTCAATGCTATTCTGTAGCTTTGCAGACCTTCTTTGGTACCTTTTATCTCATTTGTGATCCATTGGTAAAGTAAACTCATACTCAACTGCAGTAATTGATACCAAAATTGTAAATTTTTCAACCGGAAATATTCTAATTTCCAAACGCGCAATAAGGCGTAAAATGCCTATATATAGGCATACAAAAAAAATAATAATAAAAAATAGACTAATAACTACAGCGACGCAACATGCAGCAGCTCAGACGGAGCTCCGTGCAATTGACAGCGAAACCTGGGCATTCTCATGCAATTACGACGCGGTTTCAACCCGGAAACCCAAATTCTTTAAAAGAAAACAATGACCGCGGAAGTCTACAACAATATATCCTTGAATCTTCTTAAATTCACAAGTCTGGTTCTCTACTTTAAGCTTGAATCTTTAAAGGTGAAAGCGAAAGTTTGGTGAAATTTTTTTTAAGCTTTTGTCGTCATCTCGATGGTTTTAAGCATGCGTTATTTCTTAGCGATGACCTGGTACTTGCTACATTAAGAAATTCATGGTGAAGACAGGTGACTCTAAGCTGGATATTGTTGAGCCTATTGCTGTGCCAGTTGATCATTTTTACCTCAGTCACTATTTCCTTGAGGATGATGCCCGAGTTGCCTAATAAAAAAATGAAGCAAAGATTTCATTTATTCCAGTATTACCTCCTGAACGTAAATCTAACTTGTCCACTATATGTTAGTAGTCAGAGGTTGAAGCCATGCGGTATTTTACGCTTTTCAATTTTGAATAACATAAGATGTAACAAAAGTCACCCGTCAAAGCTGCTTTTTGCATTTATTACAGGTTTCTTGTGTTTTACTTGCACTGTTGTGCAGTGTGTGTATTAGAAAGTAAAAGATCAGTTGTTGCTTTCGTAATCGGCTACTGTTGCTGGTTATTGTTCATTCTAGATCCCAAAGTGATTATAGTAAGCAAAGTCTGCCGTATTTTTTTAAATAATCTTAATTAATCCTAATTGTGGAAAAAAATGTGCACTTCACATCCGTACAGGACACACCCAAAGAATAAAAAAATATTATTAATATAAATAGTAATAGTAATGTTTATTTAATGCAATAAAGTTACATTGAAAGTCGAATGAAATACTTATTGTAATCTTGTATTACAATAAGTTTATTGTAGAAATAATAAAATTAATACAAGTCCAGTCAACGACAATTGGGGGAAAGACTTATATTAACGACTATTCTGTGTCATTCTCTTTTTCGTTAATTTAACCCTCAAGTGCTATCGTGGGGTGTTTCGGAACCCCAGAGGTCATTTTTTTTTAATTTTTTCTAAAACTATTTTTGTCACATTTCTAAGGTTCCAGGTATTCGCCTATGCAAATGAGATATGTAATATAGTGTAATTTATTATTTACCATATTCTACAGTTTTAGCAAAAAATAGCTTTTGGGGTGTCTCAACACCCCACGATAGCAATTACGTTTGTTTTTTTCAAAAATAGCGTAGTGTATTCTAACCAATGATTTAGAATTTTATAGTGATAATAGCCCTCGTCCTCTTTTGGGGAAATCACAGATGTTGTTGTGCATGTAAGTATAGGGGATTCACTTATATACGTTCCAATTCGGCGATTTTTATTATAGTACCTACATGTACAGGGGATTCACTCATTTATGTTAGACTTCGGTGATTTTTTACAAATCAAATAGTGGCATTTCCCCTGATTTCTGTACGGCGTATAAATATTCGACTCAAACAAATTTCTTACTCAGTTCCTCACAAACCAGAGCGTCGTCAACTTGTTCCTTATTTCCCTTCTATAATACGTGTATTGAATAGTAAAAACAATATGATAAAGTTTCTAACTGATGAACAATTAGCAAATCTTGCCGAAAACTTTTACGATGATGTTAGTGAAAGTGAATGCCCTGATGAACGTGATGATGATTTGAGTGATGCAGCAAGCGAACATAGTGATCACGACACATGTTCAGAATTTGAAGTCGAATCTGAAAACGAAAGTGAAGAAGACTTAGGTGATGTCAGTGCAAGAACAAGTTACTTCTATGGACGAAATCGATATAAGTGGTCCAAAAATCCTCCTGCTACTTCACGTACCAGATCTTCTAATATAGTCACTCTTCGACCGGGAGCAAAGGGTCCGGCAGTAAATACTCCTCCAAGAACACCTTCTGAAGCATTTTCTCTTTTCCTTACGGAAGAAATTCTAAATGAAATACTAGAGCATACAAATGCAAAAATAACGGAAACGAGTTCTTCTTATGGACCAACGGCAAGTTATGTTGAACATGTAGACATGATTGAATTGAAAGCATTTCTGGGATTTGTAATTTTGGCAGGAGTGTTTAAATCAAACCACGAAGATACTAGAAGTCTTTTTGCAACGGATGGTACGGGACGAGATATTTTTAGAGGTGTCATGTCTAAACAACGGTTTTTGTTTCTTTTGTCAGTGCTAAGATTTGACGATCAAACAACTAGAAGGAACAGGATTGACAATGGTGATAAACTTGCTGCCATTTCAAAAATTTATGAAATTTTCAACGCAAACTGTACGAATAATTACAGTTGCAGCGAATATGCTGTTGTAGATGAAATGCTTGTTGGATTTCGCGGCCGCTGCTCTTTTCGCCAATATATCAAGAGTAAACCAAAAAAATATGGCATCAAAATTATGTGCTTATGCGATTCGAAAACGCATTATCTGATCAATTCATTTGTTTATACAGGAAAGACAACCGAACCCAATCCAAACAAACTTTCAGTTCCAACACGTAGTGTACTCAAATTAATTTCTCCGATCATCAATACAAATCGAAATCTAACAGGAGATAATTGGTTTTCTTCTATAGAGCTGTTGAATGAATTGAAACGGGTTGGTATAACGTATGTTGGAACACTTCGTAAGAATAAGCGCGAAATTCCGCCAGCATTTTTACAAACTAAACAGCAACCAATAAACACCTGTAAATTTGGATTTACGCACGATAATACGTTGGTTTCCTTCATACCAAAAAAGAACAACTGTGTCTTGTTGGTTTCGTCTATGCATCACAATGGAAATGTTGAAGTAAATGCAAAACCTGAAATAATAAATTTCTACAATTGTACCAAAGGGGGAGTTGATGCTTTAGACCAGAAGCGTATGACGTACTCCTGCCAAAGACGAACCAGACGATGGCCAATGGCTATATTAGGAGCAATGGTAGACATTTCACGTGTCAACAGTTACATAATTTTCTTAGCCACTTCAGACCATACAGTTAACATGACACGAAGAGAATTTTATATTCGTCTAGGAAGAGAACTCGTCAATGACCACGTAAAAAGACGATACCAAACAAAAGAATTGTCAATTAAGCTAAACTCAATTATCAAAAATTTACTAGGCTTAGAAATACCACAACAACAGCCACAAGAAGCAGAACCTTCAAGAACCTACAAAAGGTGTCACATCTGCGGGCGAAATAGAGACAAGAAAATAAAAACCACGTGTCATAGATGTCATCAGCATGTCTGCAAGGAACATTCTGAGCAACTTGTAAAATGCGCAGAATGCTTACAAAGGTAAATTGTAAGAAATTTATAAAAATCTGATTACATGAAATAACACATTACATGTTTTTTGTCAAATAAAATGTACGCCTCACAACGTCATTGTCAGAATTTTTATGTGAAATGCTAATGGCATTTTCTTTTACAGGGAGTAAGACCATAGTTTCCAGTAACAGAAAAAACCAAGACATCTTAACAATACAGAACACAATTTTGTAAAAAGAAAAAATTGTACGAAGAAATACTTTTTACATAATTTTTATGAATGTAACATTTCCTCCTAATTTTCTGTTTTGCTTTAAATAAAGTTTTGTTTTTCCTTACAACAATCGCAAGATAAAGGTCTAGTTATTACACTGTGGGTTTAAAAGTGAAAAAAAAAAGATAACTAACAAAAAAAAGCTAAATTTAAAGAGTGGGGTGTAAAACACCCCACGATAGCAGTTGTGTTACCTGAAAACACGATAGTACTTGAGGGTTAATATTATGTCTTTCTACAGAAAGTTCCAGTGTATATGTCAGTCGTACAAAAGTTACTATCGTCAATTAAAGATCTTTCGGCCCGTTTCATCAAAATTCTTAATGTAATTTAACGTTGTAGGGTTGTGTGTGGTCAAGAAGAGCACGAAATCTCAACTTCAGTTGCGTCCCTACATGATGCTACAGCAAGAATCATTGGTTTCAGCATCTATCATAGGCGACAATGGAATAAAAACAATTGCCAACATAATTAAACAATGGTTTTAAACAACGCGAATTTTAGTTGTCGTCTCATGAGAATGGGTTCGTGTCGTCTACGAATTTCTCCGAGAGTCGACAAAATAAATATAATTTCGTGAAGCGCACGAAATTATAGGCGTTAATTCGTGGCGAACTTGAATATAACTCTACAATGCCTACGCATAAAACGAACATTAGTTTTGGGAAACCGTAGATTAGGATTTTACTTTAGGAAAATTTATTACACATCTATCAAATACTTTTGAAAAATATCGAGAATGATGTAACTGAAATTTACAATTTTTCGACCAATTATCAATAGTAGTAACATGAAATGGATTACTGAACATAAACTTTCATCTTTTTTTGAACAGTTTTGTTTCCTTCAACATTAATTTAAATACAGAACATTTATTACATAACAGAATTTGGTGAAATATGCGTGAAGTACTAAAAAATTGTATTTTTTTTACACAGACCTACACGTAATATTTCATTACCATTCGTAATGTATTCGATATGTATAAATTCTAAAATGGAGAGGGCTACCATAGTGTACTGAATGGAGCAGCGTATGAACATAGCGTAGGTAACATGACGCGTCGAAAGTTCTTTATTTTTCTAACTTATTCCAACTATCTCTCTCGCGACGTCTAGCTAGAGGTGACTAACCTCGCAAGTTGCATGAAAGGGGTAAGCCCAGCGTCATTTAGTGAACAATAGAGTAAAAACAGATATCCTGGCAGAGTTTACATTCTGCAGAATCTAACTTAAATTATATAGAAACGTTTCGAATTACATTGCTCTTTATACCTGTATTACCTCTATATTTCCGTTACGGTAGGTCTTATTCACATTCAAGCGCTATTTTAGCAATTTGAATTAAGAAACTGACATGAAACATATTGCCTTTATTAACCAACACTAGAGCAGTTTTACGAAGGTACATTTACTCAATCTGATATATTTTATCAATAAAACCAGAATTTTATTATTAAACATAGGTTATCTCGTTCGGGTTCGGAATTGTATTTGGATGCAATAAGGGAGGAGGAAATGTTATCTGAACAGTGCACTGTATATTTTTGAATTAATCTAGCGTAAAAAGGTTTGCTATATTTAACGTTGTCAAATTGAAATAAAATTGTGAAATTACAGTCGAGGTTATTAAAGAAGCCAAAAAGGCGACTCAAAATGTATTGCGTATGAAACCTAAATAAATATTTGATAATTAATGGGCTGAATTTCAATAGTGGATGGTAGAAAATTATAATGCCGTGACACTTGGAAAATGCGAATATCTTCCAATCATTTTCTCTGAATTCTTTATGACCAAACTATTCTAAATTCATAAAAATGTCAACATTGGAAAGCGCCATAAGTTAGTTTTTACATCGATTGATAAAATTGAAATGAATAATTTGAAGCTGGTAAGGGATTATACGTCATTACGATCAGAGGTTTGTTCTGAAAAAAGATTTTTTGTGCAGCATACGGAAGGTTATAGCAAACTATCTTGGCTACTGTTTGCGGTAAATATCGGCAGCTTTCCTGGTACATGCTGGAAATAGTAACACCACGCTAAAGCGACACCCTTGGTTCCCCATACACCGTACATACGTCGGTTGCCCCAAAAATTGGCCTTGATTGGGGGGACGTAAGTGCTATCTACGGGTTATTTACCTTGGTTGCTTCTGACAATGGGATGTAATGACATTTTACGTCCTTAGGGATGTAAAGTAGTAATACGTTAATATAGCAATAAATGTCGGTACCTTATTTACACGAAAATTTGTATAGTATATATAATTTACATTTATTTAAATGTCGTATACGAATTTTAACGTTTACAAATAGTATAGCTGGGCAACAACATCCAGCTCTAGTTTTAGTTTTGTTGGTAATAATAATTAAATTACTACGAAACGATACAAAGAAAAACACAAATTTGGGTAAAAGAAACATTACAAAGATGACAAACTTTTGCAACACTTGCGATTGTACTCCGTTTCTTTCTTGGTTATATATCCACCGAGCATTCTTTTTCCGCCACATCTGTTGTTATATTCATAATATCGGCAATAATTTGATATACCGTTAATATCGCGTTTTTTTTTTTGGTCTTAAATCCCTCTATTTTAGGTGTTTTGTTTATTTAGCTTCTAGGTCTCTTTGGGAAAGAAAACAACAAACTTCTCTTCCTTGATTTTAACTTCTCTTTACTACGTTTCGTCATCCCCTTTTTGTCGGGATTTTCAAGCGTATTTGCGTAGTTACAGGTATCTTTTATCACTCGTTACTTAATATTTTGTTATTTCTATTCCATAAAATTTTATCGAGGAAAGTTAGTTACTTGTCAATTTCTTCTTGCTTTTGCTTTGTATCACGTATAGTTGTTTTTTCTCTTCTAATCGCCTTAATTTTTGTTTTGAATTCTATAATTACATTATAAATATGCTTGATAATGTCAGCAAAAAGACAAACAAAAGAAATTAAAACCAAGGAAAAAAGTTCGTTCTTTTCTCCCCAAAAGATCAAAAAATCCAAGTAAACAAAAAACATTCGAAAGTTAATATTATGATATTTTTTGATTCTGGCGTTTCATTGGCACTCTATACTGTCATAAAACTCGTAAATATCCGAAATTCGTCTTATTTCAGTCGATTAGTTTTAATAAGATTAGGTTCCGCCATTTTTCTACATTTCTACAACTGATACGTAAAACCGGATTTCACTTTACTTGATTTGACATTCATATACAAGTTACGAATTACAAAGTCCTATACAAACATTGACCCTTATGACATAAATAAATATTGTGCACAATAGTTTAAGTTTATAGTTTGCAATTTCTGTGTGTGTTGTATCTGTTTATATTAGCACAATACGTTGATGCCTGAGCGGGTACAAAATAGTTATTTCTTTATGATGGCTACGTCAATTATTGATTGGAGGCATGTAAGTGCAATTTACGGGTTAGTTACCTTGGTTGCACTTGACAGAGAGCTAAGTGAATTTCACGTCAAATACAGCTATACATTAATAGGTTCACACATTATAGAAATCGACAACTCGAGAATTGTGCTAATGATTTTTGGAAATTGGTCGTAGGTAAAATATAATGATATGCGGTCCCAGAAACAATATGTTGGCCGCAAAGCTTTATTTATGGTGCAAACAATTATTACTTTTATGTCTCTAGAGAGGTAAGTAAACTAGAAAATCCAACACGTTCCCCCAGTCAGGACAGTAATGATAGATGCCAGACTTTGATGACTTTGCAAATAGAAAGTCTCTTACCTACGAAATATTTAATTAGACAAACAATACTCAAAGCTAAATTAGTACAAAAAATTGAGATTAGTTCTGTAATATCTAGACTATGCAGCTATTTATGAAGTAGAAATGTATCGATTTCTCAAAACTTAAAATTTATAACGTTAGACTAGGTTTCAATTACCACAAATAAGTCAAATGCAATCCTTTTTCTTGTCAATTTTTACATAGCTGCTTAGATAATTGCAACTTAATGTAATTAATTTAAGAAGAAATTGAAATATTTCTTAAATTATTGCATATATGTATATAATTACGCGATTCAACAAAGTTTTGCCAGCTAAGTAAGGCGTATCATTTCTTGTACAATATTTGATACTGAATCCAAATTCGGCGACGTAATTGCTCTAGCATGTCAGTATTCCCAGATATCCTAACCTCAAAGTGCCAAAAGGACGATTTTTTGTGATATTTGAGATTATATTATAAAAACGGAATTTGTTTGTTAATTTCCGTTTATGCTATCAGTTAGTACCACTTTCCCCCTTTTAGTTTTTTTTTAGCTTGTTTCGACCCGACTTTTTCTTTACTAAGATATATCAATTTCAATCCACAGTACTTCGTAAGCATTAGGCGCTACAGTTTAATGCCCCGTTTCAGACTGTTTTGGACAAACTTTTCTAACCTCAATAACCTCAATACATCGTTTCAAGAAGGTTACTCGATGATTTTCCTATTCACTGATCTTAAATCTGCAGTCGGAAGTTGTCCCTAGGAAAGCATTTAGAAGAAACTATCTTCGAGTGAATAAAAACAAGGACTCTAATCTCAATATTTTTAATCTCATGTTGACCACATAGAGGAGTAGTAGTAAATGATAACATAAGTAGAAATGAACAGAAGGTGTTACTGTTCATACAACATAACCTTAAATATCATCGAAAATCGTCTTTTTGCTGCTTTGAGATTAGGGTATCTCAAAATCCTAACATGTTAGAGCATTTTGTGGCCGAATTTGAAAATAGCGGAAAGCAGATTTAGAATAAGTTATATGTTTTATTCAGGCGACAACAAAAAAGTTCAATTTTGCTGAATTGTGTAATTTACTCTGGCCGTTTACTTAGAACATTATATTGCTGCAGGCTATTTCAATGTTGGTTTCAAATGGGTGTAGTTCGAGGAGTCTGAAGGCTTAAACCGAAAGCGATCAAAGCTGAGTTGGATGAAGATAATTTCACATCTGCTCCTGTGTTCGCAACTGTTTACAATTGGATAAATGAGTTTAAACGTGGCCGTACATCAATAAAAGATGAACCTCGTTCTGGTCGTCTAGTGGAAGTGATTACCCCCGAAATGATTGACAAAATCCACGATATGGTTTTCAATGATTGGCGAATCAAAGTACGCGAAATAGTTGAGGTCTCAGGCATATCGCAGGGTACAGTGTTTTCCGCTGTTTCGTCGCAATCCCGACGAGCTTCCCCGTCGATAAATAACTATGAAACATGGATACACTACTACACTCCGAAGACAAAGGAACAGTCAAAAGAGTGGGTTTTTGAGAGCGAGCGGACTCCGAAGAAGGCGAAAATGGTGAAATCGGACGGCAAGGTGATGGTTTCTATTTGCTGGGATGCACGCGGAATCATTTATACCGATTACTTGGAAAAAGGACAGCCAATACCTGGAAGGTATTATGCACCGCTTGAGCGAAGAAATCGAGAAGAACGTCCTCACTTGAAAAAGAAAAACGTCGTCTTGCATCAAAGCAATGCACTGGTGCACGCTTGCGCAATCGCATCGATAGCCAAAATTATGGAATTAAAGTTCGAACTAGCACAACACCCACCGTATTCACCGAATTTGGTCCCCAATGACCTTTTTTTTATTTCCAAGTTAGAAGAAATGGCTCCATGAACAATGGTTCACTTCGAATGAGATCGTCGCCCAAACAGATGCCTATTTTGAGGACCTCCCGAAATTTTACTTCTTGAACGGCTTAGAAGAGCCGGAAAAACGTTTGGAAAAATGTTTTATGTTGAAAAATAAATAAAAACTACATAAAATATTTCTGTTGTTTTTCTATCTTTTTCGAAGGACTTCTTAAACGATCCTCGTATCTACTGCAGTGTTTGGTCTGTGATGAGCGCGATTAACGCAACTATGTAACATAAGGAAATTTGTAAAGAGTTGCAAGACTGATTTTTTTTTAAATTGCAAATATGTACGAAACCAATGGACTAAGGTATAATGTACATACCATAGTGTAGTATGCAAAAGCGAGGCTGTTCCCTTAAGAAAAATACCTTAGTTGCGCCTCACTGTGGATAATTAGCACGTTAAATTTCAAATTTCAATTTCATCTTTGTTTGGAGAATAAATGGAATTGGAATAAGTGTTAGTGGTGATTTTAATATACATTGGATTAAATAGATTCCGTCAATTCACGTGAGGCGCATATATTTGCGAGGGATATGAGCTAAAGCAAATAATGGTTGCAAGCAAGATCTTCAGTTGGTCATGTTTCAAGAGGGTACAATTAACATCTGTTTAATTAATCACATTTTAGATTCATCGCGATGACTGTGCGATGACTGTGCGACTGTGAAATCGCGATGATTTTACTCCTGGCACTTAATTTCTTCTAGCGGAAGATCTCGATAACGAGATTCAATTGTTACGTACGCGACGACGCCAAAAAGAAATATAATAATAGAGACAGTGGTTGCATTAGTAAATTAAACGAGGTTAAGTAGGCAAAGTAAGGATATTCTGAGTCCGTTCGTGTTAAAGATGTCTCGAAAAACATATCCATTCAAATTATCACGCTGGAGAGGAAACATTAGAGAAGACAACAGTGCAGTGTCTGTCCCAATTAACAAATTAATTATTCGAGGCACTGAGCACCTAGAGCTCCTTTCCCACAGGGAAAATTTAATACACATTTACAAGTGCATAAATACACTTAGGTGGATGTGCCATGTAAGAAAAAGGGAACTTTAATATTATATATCGCTTGCTGAGCAATATCTATAATAATTGTTATTGCGCGAAGAGTAGGTATACTCCGCGTTGCGTTACGGCACATGCAGGATATGCTAGTCGTAGATATACATAATATGCAATATCTGAAAGTGGTTTCTATTCCAGTCCAAGTGGATGTATAAAACGCTCGAAGTGGATACTTCGTTGTGAAAATGAGCAACGTATATTGTGCAATAGCTATAGATTAAGCACCCGATCTTGAAAGAATTTACGAAAAAGAGACCGTATTTACATACAGCTTTGCTGTTGAAGTGCACATATATAACTACATGTTTTTCGTAATCTCAACGCAAGTACCTAGCAATAGTTCTTTATTAACGATTCTAACAAAAATGATTTGTGTATTTTCTAGAACCAAGCAGCAAAGAGATTGGTTGACCCATGTCAACGACTTCTTAATATCTAAGGTTATTTTTACTGACAGTTACTTCAAAGTTACCTGGTCAACATCGTTGAAGTTCTTTTAAAATACTAGCGTTTGACTATATTTGAAAATATTTACTATATTTTTATCGTTGTAAACCAAATTGGTTACAGCCCAATTGCAAACAAAAAAAAACCAATGCTGAGAAAAATCATCGTTTTGCTAATAGAAGTTTATTTACTATAAGTATGCATTAACTTGTGTTAATCCGTGTTGTATTTACAAATAAACACATAAAGCAGTCTGCTGTAAATGTGTTGATGTGCACGCGTTCCTCTATGTGAAAGCCAAGTATGCCAACCAACCACCGAACAGCGAAAATCTGAATGTAACCATATACATATGTCCAGGGGGAAGGTAATGGGCTAGATAGCCGCAAATAACACTAAAACCAACTTATTGGTTTTAAGTTTTCGCAATGCTTTATCGCTTCTTCAGTGAACAAACTGGAGAGTATAACATTTCAAGCAACACATTAGATAACAACAAACAATCTCTAACTGTGTGAGTAACATTGCGGAATAACAAGAAGTCTTATCTATTACAAAATGTATGGAGTCAAATTTTGGAATTCTAAAAAATTCTAAAAGGTTATAAAAAATGACTGTACCAGCACATGCACTAGCTGAATAAGCGTTTACCCTATCGCGTTTATTACCATTACCTAATCTCTGGTTTCAGAGGAAGCAATCCTTTGAATTTATCCGAATGTCCGGAGCTATTTACTTAGACCCTAAGGCCTAGAGATAGTCGTGGTTTGACCCAATTCTAGGTTATTGAGTAACCAACATCCCCTCGGCGTGATTCAGATAGGGTCTTGGACCGGCCATCCCCGTTGCTTAGGCCTATATCACGGGTACTTTACGGTCAGTTCCGTTTCCGTCGCTGGTCGATAGTTGCGGCTTGGGCCTCGAAGCGCCGATAGTTGTCGCACTTGGGCGACCTCGGCTCTGACGATCGACAGTTGTCACCATGCGCGGCCTAGACCTCGACAGCCAAGATGTGAGGTAGGTTCCGAGAGATCGGTACGGATCGTTACCTATTGAAGGTTGAGAAAGAAACTTCTTTAGCATGGGGGAAGGAGGGCTCACCGGCGACTAACCGGTCTTCTTTCACTAAGGAATCGGGTTCGTGTGGGCAGTTCCTTTCCAGTGGTCAGTGGGAACCTGCTGCATGCAGAGACGTGGCTCAGCAGCCTTCCTTTAGGAGGTTGGCATTACATATTCCTTGTATTAGCACAGGGAGGGAAACCAAATAAGCATATTACGCGTGAATGCAAGGTAACTGCAAAAAGAACCAAGTGGTGTAAGCCGACAAATACAGGTCTATGCTGATCATCTTGAATAGTTTATTCAAGATGATCAGCTAGAGACATGTGGTTCAGATGAAGAGCATTATATTCTTTGATTCTCTTTGCTAACAACATAAAAAACTGTGTCTACAGTGTCAGCAGCTATTATTATATTAACTTAATATATGCAATATGGTAAATATTTAATTTCTTTGTTTAATGTAATGGTTTAAAATTAATGAATTTTTTATATTCTTTATACGTAATGGGGTAAAATTCAATCGTGGTCGTTGACGGTGAGAATGGTTATTTTGCAAGTTATGGCAGTATAGCATAATATGTCAGTTATCGTAGCAATATCGAACATTTATTCCCTCTTGTTACATATCTACCATAACTTGCAAAACAACCGTTCTCGTCGTCAACGAGCACAATTGAACAACCGACAACACATAAACAATACAAAAAATTTATTTTAAGCCATTAAACTTACAAAAAAATTAAATATTTAACATATTGCATATGTTAAGTTAATATTGTGAAAATGATTTTAGTGGTAATAGCATCTGCTGACACCGCAAGAGAATTAAAGAGTGTAACACTTTTCATTCGAACCACATGTCTCCAGCTGATCACCTTGAATAGTTTTGAACGGACCTGTATTTGTCGGCTTACACCACTTGGTTCTTTTTGAAATTACCAACTGATGTACATCTACATTCACGCGCAATAAGCTTAGTCGGTTTATCTCCATGTGCTAGTACATTCGTTTTTTAATCTTAGAATTTTAACGAAATTTTAAAATCATTTTTAGTCTTGTATAGCGCAATTTGTACGTAGGTGAGTCTAGGTCTTATTACCCGGTTTGTGGAACTTTAGTAGGAGATACATTTTTGGAAGTATGGGGTTTGAGATTGGCAGTTTTAACTTAATGTTAATGAGTTTTGGGCAATTTTTCAGAACCTCCTTCTTTTCTCTAATCATGAAAACAGGATCGACGCATCCTCGAAACAGCTTTCCAGGATAAATTAATTAAACTTGGGTGGTGCGGAGTGTGCCGATAATTTTGTTTTGTTTGTCATTTTAATGTGTTTTGGCTCTACATTTTGTAATGAATAAGACTTCTTGTTATTCTGCCAACGTCACCCACACAGTAAGTCATTGTTTTTTGTTATTTAATTTGATATTACTTGTAATATTGTAAGCTTATTCCTGTTTGTCCTCTAAGGAAGTAATAAAGTATTGCGAAAGCTTAGAACTAGTAAATTGGGTGTTATTTACGGCTGCGTAACCTATTACCTTCCATGTGTACAGCCAGTACTTATTTTCAACCATATACTGATAATATAATATATGATACTGATTGCATTAGCCGAAACTATGTGTTGTTTTCTAGCCGAAGTTCTTCGTTGGTGTTTTGGTCTTTGTTATGGTTTATCCTGTAACAGAAAAAAATAAGATCCCCGTACAGATTATGATACGCAAACTATCATTATACAATTGTTACATCTACATTATACAATCTAATTATCCTTTTGCTACTAAAAAGCAATGTGATTTAGGTAAAAGGAGAATCACCCGGTATATTTTCCTCTTAGCACGAGAAGCAAGGAATCCATTGAATGTTGTTGAACCTTGAGAGACGCATAATGGAACGTTGGCGATAGTTAGGGGGAAACCTACGATTACACGCGCCCTTCTTCGCTGCCGTTTCCTTCCACCCATTTCCTTGGTTGTAGCTCTAGCATTCGAAAAGTTCTACCATGGCACCGTGCACAGTGCGGGACTAATTGTTTCGCTAAATACCCTATTGTTCCACATTCCCTTTCACGAAGTGATGTTGTCTACATGTGCGTACAAGTGTGTGTACGAGTATGCGTATTTAAACGCGTACACAACCGTCAGCTTCCCAAGGAGATAGAACAACTTGATGTGAGTGGCACTTGTCCGAAGATGCCTAATAAAGGGCTCTAGTCCCTAAGAATACAAAACAGATGCTGGATTCAAATGCTCATTGTTACAAAACATAGGCTTGGAATATTTGTAATATGATTTTATAGTTTGATTGTAGGTTGTTATCGTACCTTTTTATTGCCAGGGCAAACGGTGAGCTCGCCTCCAGCGGAAAAATATTACACACCGGTGAGATCACTATTTTCACTTAATTAATCAACAGCCGCCAAGTTGATAATTGTCCGCTGCGCTTCTTTTTGTTTCGACCTAAAGAAATGCCAAATACGAAAATGTTTATTACCTTATTTTTGTATCAACATATGACAATATTTTGAAAATATATCAAGCAAATAATTAGGCGTATTTATGCGTGGACTTTTCGACATTTTCTTACCGTCTATAACAATCCACCTTACTCAAAACATCTGATTCGGAACCACTATCAGAAATTTTGAATCCGAATCCAGTTCGAACAATTGTAAAAATCCAGCAATGTTCGTAACATAATAGAGATAAAGACAATTTATTGAAAACATTACTACAGGATTGCTGTAATAGTTGTAGCGGATTGTGCTGTATTAATATATATATATATATATATATATATATATATGATCGTGACCCTTTATTACCCAAAAGGGCGTAGGGATTCTGATTTGTTCAACTCCTTATATGTGTGTTCAACTTCTTTTTATTCCTGGCTAACTCCTTTGCTTTACTCCATGTCATTCGTCTGCTTCGCAATATCTCTCCCAATACGCCATCCTAAGTTTCTCTCGGCCTTCCTCGTTCCTTCTTAATTGAAACTCTAGCTTCCCATACTTTCTTCACTGGTGCTTTCCCCACTAAGCCTATACGAATGTCCCCACCACCAAAGCTGCCGTTCCTCTATATATCTTTCGACGGATGTTATTTTTAGCTCTTCTCTTATTTTTTCATTTCTTATCTTGTCAAGTGAAATGAAGTACTTTCTTTTTTCTTTTTTCTTCTTTTGTCGTTGAGTTGGTACCCAGGACTCGCACCCATACGTTAGTATTGGTCTAAATATTGCCTTACACACGCTTATTTTAGTTTGTCTTGTTATTTCCTTACTGTTCCTTACTTCAATTCTATTTGATGTTTTTCTGTTTGCTATTAATAGTTAATATTTATGTGAATATATCAGGATATGAAAAATACTATAAAATATTGAAAACAAAGAAAACAATAAAACATTTATAAAACGTATCTATAAGTTACAAACGTAATATTCGGACAAATTATTGTAACAATCTAAACTTAATCGGAAAAAATAAATGATGTTCGTTGCCTTCCCGTTTATTAACTTACTTTGTGAAATGTTGGATATTTAGACCGATTGCTGTATTTTGCATTATTATTCCGTCTGTTTACCCGTTTCATAAATGAAATTAGTAACGATAAGGACTGATTATTTGTAGAGTGTGAGAGTGAAATTTCCTTTTATCGGTGCAAGCAAAATGTATCATAAAGTAAGGATCGCCATACGACTTTCTCGTTTTCAATACCATTAGATAAATGTGGGAATAAAGTAAATTATTTTTTCTAATTAGTTCGGATGTTTTGCTTTCTAGTGTAATTCAAAATAAAAATAACAAACTTAAAATCTTTCCATTATACATTAATAAATGTATTTGTTATATCAAATCGACTTATTTCATATAGTGTTTATATGAAGGTATGTTCGTATAATAAATAGCCATTTATTAAAAATATATAAAAAATAAAAAAAATATTTGTTTGATAAAAAAAATGATTACATCAACGCGCTATTCTATCGTATTTACGTGCCTTTTTAGCGTATACATATGTGTAGGTATTTCATATGTACAATATTTATCATTTAGGTTACTAAAGGTACATGCGTTGTTTTAAAGAAAACAATATTGTTTTTCTGTCTATTGTTGTAATGCAATAAATAACGACTGTGTAGTCACTTATTTATTAATGTAATTTAATAGCAATTTACAATTTACAATATAGCATTTTTGCTTCATTTTTGGATAGGCGCCGTCATTCTTTTAATGACACAAAAAAATACTCATAAGAAGTTTTTGAGGAAAATATCAAAATTTAAAAAAGTCTATTCATAAAAAGAAATTATAACATGCGTTGAAAATGTTGTCCTTGGACGTTTTGGCAAATTCCTATACGATAATTAAATCTGTGTAATAGTAAGTCTGATGCCGTTCAGACTGAATTACTTCTGGAGTGATTCGACGTATACAGTTCGTATTCTCTGTTGCAATTCATTCATATTGTGAGGTTTAGTAACGTATACTTTACTTTTTAAGTAGCCCCACAAGAAGTAATCAAGAGGGGTTAAGTCGACAGATCTTGCTAGCCCCTCGATTGACCCCTCATCCCAATCTATCGGTTTCGAGACGTGTCATGAAGGTATCAACATACACTGCGAAGGCGCCCCATCCTGCTGCATCTATATTCTCTGTGGGTAAATCGGCATTTTCGTTATTGAGGTAGAGTACTGCCAACTCAGGAATTAGCTCGTCCTTGAAAGCTGCAAATACCTTTTTCCCGTTAAATTGTTATTAAAGAAGGAAGGTCCCACAACTCTGTTTTCGATTATGCCTGCCCATACATTTATTTTCTCGGGATATTGAGTAGGTAGTATCTGTACTTTTGTCTATTGACAGTTCGGTGTAAGGTGAAGGAAGTCTCGTCGGATAATAAGATATTTTGAATAGAATTCGGGTCATTGTCACACATCGGCATTATTTCTGCACAAAGCTGTAAACATACAATGGAAATCGTCTTCACAACTCGTTATAGTTGTTTTTGCGAACAATGATACTTACTGTCGATTTTGATGCATTAAATTCCTGAGCAAGATGTCGTGTGGTATCAAATGGAATTTGAGTCAATGACAATAATTCATTGAGTTGCGTATTTTCACTGGTTAAACGACGACCAGTCTAAGGCCGATCACCAACGTGTCCTTCTTCTCGAACTTTATTCTAAATTTTACTCAGGACGGATGTACTAATTGGAGCACGATTTGAATGGGTGTAATTAAATAAACCGGAAAATTCTCTAAATGAACGGGTTCTGTCTCCAAAACCAACCATCATAAGTATTTCAATACGTTCTTTTTCTGTTAAACCCATTAAATTTAAATTTAATTTAAAAGCGGTAGTAATGAGATTTTATTTTTTGGGTCGGTTCAATCCGAGCTGAACTACTTACTGTTCAAAAGGTAGACTCTTCAGAAGCTGGTTGTCTTAGCCTCTACTACATCTAAACTCTACAGTATCCTCAAAGGACGCTCTCCGTTATCCCCACGTACTTTCTAATAATCACCAAAAGAACTCCAATGCTTGATTAGAGTTCTCACACAAAAAAAGAAATACCATTTCGCAGGGCTAAGTGTTAAAGTTCAGCAAATCAAGCCATAATATTTACGTCGTTTTCAAAGCTCAAAATTCAAGAAAACTGGGTTCTCGTAACCAGACTAAACTTCTTCTCTGGGCGGAATAAAGCCTCAAAATTCAGCGTAAAACCTTCCTTAAGGTACAAAGTAATTTTACCACAAAGAGATAACTTCGTAGATACCCTCAATTCGTCTCAAATCTTAACGAAAGAGAGCTTCAAAAATGAAAATTCTAAAGTTCTAGAATAAAATAGTTTCTGTGATAATCCACCATTTTAGTGAACCAATCAGAGAAGATATCGAAAAATATCCAACATGATGGTCAGGAGCAACCTTTGTTGAAACGTAAGGAAAATAAACTGAGAAAACGTACTCAAACACATTCTTAGATAGATAATAAAAAATGGAGATAGACATTTGTGTAAAATTTTCCAAAAATTATCTACAATGATATAATAAAAGAGATGCAATAATCGAAAATAAAACTCTACAAAGATAAAGGCACCACAAGCGCGATATAGGTTGTCTAATACGGGACAATCTGTAAGCACTTCGAAGAAGAATTCGAGGGAAAAGTGTAATACAGGATGGTAATCGCAAAGTAAACGTTTAGCGCGTAACAGTAGTGCAGAATAGGGTAGTTATGTGTATTTATTTAGTTTTTTCTAAGCTGGTGGCATATGGGAACGCGTAATATTAAGGCACAAGGGCAACGGTGCTATAATGTACTGCAGCAACCATTCGCTTTATTCGAGGGGGTCAACCATCTGCCATTCAAGTTGTTCGAACCTCTCCTTTTTGGTTCAGCTATAGCGGAACAAACAGGCTGTATCTGTAGTTATCTAATTGTAATTGTTGAATTGATGTAAGGTAAACTTTCTAGTATTTAAAGGGGTAAGTGTGTATTTTAGAATTTCAGAGAAATATCTATATTACAGTTAGGTTATACAGTCACTCAAACGAAACGTAATGTGTATTGCTTTGTGCCCACTTAAAATGTTTTAGTTGTATGGTAATCATTCAGCTTTCGTCCGTCCTTCTAAACCTGAGTTGTGATTAAAATAGCGTTTCTTTAATGATCAATGGTCAAATTACTAGTTTCTAAACTTTGTTTTGTATGAAGTTCTATGAATACAACTGATTAATGGCTAAGTGCTTCCTGCTAAGTGTCTCCTTTATTTTCAAACGTGTTTACTATAAAATCGTTATCTGAAGTTGCGTTTTCGTAATTTGATGCTAGTAGTCCAGGTTATTCATTTAACAAATTACGTGGCGCTCATTTCAAAATCTTATTACTTAGAACCTTTATTTATTTATACCCAGCCAATTGTTCACTGTTCTCTACAGGACTATTGAGGGCACTAATGCTGCTAGATATTTAATATTACAGTGTTGGTAGTTGAAATTTGTTCTTATTAAGTTAAGAAATTAGTTAAAAAATTATTGAAAATTGTATTTGTTATTTAATCATTCTTACCGACTACATTGGTGAAGAAAGAAATTTTGCCATTTTCAAAATACGCATATAGTATGTTGTAGACAATGATGGGAAAGCATTTTACAAACAGTACAACATGTGCTATTTAAAATGGGCAAATGCGTGTTAAATTTCATGCACAGTGCTGCGAAGTTGGAAACATTTTCAGAAAGTAGATCCTGATATTACTTGCTATGTTTCCAAAATACATATAAACAAATACTTTTAACTACTCGGAATGTTGAATATTATATGTTTGTACTTAACACATGAATGTACCTTGAACGGAAACTAGCTATTTTGAAAACTTTACCAAACATGGCTAATATTCTTTAAGTAATTAATTATTGGATTTATAAAACTAAAAAATAGTTATTTTGGGGATTTTTGTGGTCACTAAATATAAAACTATTGTCTTCAAATAAAATATATTCTGTATAACAGAAAATTATATTCGAGTATATAGGCTGTTTCCGTTAAAAAAAGGCGCATGTTTGGTTTTTTAAATGGAACAGCTTGCATACTGTTTTATTTTTGGGCTCCTTACTTCTGATACTTAATAAGTCCTAGTAATTACGTCATTGTTTTACAAGGTTTTTCGCAATTCACAGAATTGGGCAATATGATGATGATGGCTTTTGATTGCTATTATGTAAGAGTGCTGGCTATGAAAAATTGACGAATCGAAAAGTACGACTGCGTCATAGTTTGAAAATGTCCATCTACACCGTGGCAATAACAGAATTCATCAGATTTTGCGAAATATCGAGACAGTGTCTCCCTTATGGATCGGTGAATGGTAACTTTTTGTGTTTGAAGTCAAGAGGCTCCATTCTAGACTAGAACCAAGTAATTCGGCTTTAAATTTAGAAAGTTGCAAATTTCTTACAATATCATTAATATAGCGCTGGTATATTAAATGCGATTCATCAAATTCTACTATATGTGTATTCCTCAGCAGTACCTAATCGCTGTGAAATCCCTTGTATTTCATTTTCCACAATACTCTTCACTGGACTGACTCGCCCAAATTGAAATGGCGGGAATAGAGTTATTTATTCTTGCTGTTAAACCAATCGTGTTTGTCAAACAAAAGTAACAGTCTTACCTTTGCCCATTTCGATAATTCAAAATAGTCTAGATATACCTTCTAGCATTGCTAATATTATTGGATTTGAAAACGTTATTTTGCCACAAACATAACATTTATTGGGAGCTACTTTGCATCCTGTTATGGATACGTTTGCAATAAAATTACTAAATATTATTGCGCATACCGGGTTTTTTAGATAAGTGAGGCCTAACTTTTAATATGAACACATCTTCATTTACATTTTAACACCAACGAGTAACGAGTAACGTTCTCTCAAAGTATCTAGATTTGAACGTTCTAGCTGCACAGGACCTACATAACAATATTTTGTTGTCGTATGTATCTATCACATGGGTGCGTATACAAGATTACTTCGTTTTCCTTATGATTTACATAGGAAAAAGGCTGTATCTCGGTTGTTTGACATCGTAAAAAGTTTACCCGTGGAAGTCGCCTTTGGCACCCCCAGGGTATTGCCAAATATTGTGGTAAATCCCTCCAACTTAGGGAAGAAGCGAATACGACTACTTATAAACAAGTTGATCAAAACATTTTTGTGATTTTACATTCAACCTGACGTGATAAAGGTTTCTGTTTCTATGTATATCGTCAGCAAACTATAAATAAAATTTGACAAACAAGATACATAGAAATGGCCTTCTTTACAACATCTATCGGTTTACCTTATTTTGCCGTCACACAAACCGCCCCTAACGAGAATCTGCCTCCCAGGGTATATTTTATCAGTACCGACGGATGATTCCCACTGATTGCCGGTGTCTGTCTGAATATTTGATGCGAGCAGCATATTCAAGATCCGTATTCAACAATTTAGATATTTCAACATTCGCGATTCCCTTTAGGCGACGTTAAGGTGCAGTTATTCAAGATGTGATTTTATTTTGGAATAATGTCAGGCACACCAACCGCGGGAGACATTTCGGCTTTACATCGATAAAATGTTACACGCAGGGGTTGAAGTGCCTATACGTACACTGCTTTCAAGATAGAATAGCAGGAATTGGATTTCTTTTTTTTCTGGATATGCTGCTATAGGTATTATCTGCTATATTGCGGATTCTACAATTTATTTTCATATTATTATTATAGGAATTACATTTCTTAATTTGTTTAAGGCTTTGCAGTCTCGGAAATATTTTTGTAATACGGCTTCTGCCATTAATTGAAATTTCAGAGAGCAGTTTTCACTTACGCTTTTTGAACAACAGACCTACAACTAACAAAATTGCTCTCCAAAACTCTTTGTTAATGCAACAAAAAAGAAAAATATTTTTTTGTAAAAACTTGCCTATCTAATCCAATTTAAATTTACGAACATTTTTTAAATAAAACACGTTACGTGTGCTAGAACGCCGCAATCCCACGTTAGTTTTCTTTTAATTAAGTGTGTACATGTGTTCGGCTGCATTCCCATTATCAAAGTGTTTACGTTTGAATTTGGCTAGTAATTCCAAGTTTTAGTCAAGTGTGACGGTTGTGTGTGGGAGTAAGTGGGAGCATATAGAAGCATAGTGTTTATATGTGCTGGAATATTTGCTATATCAGGTTAGTTTCTCGTTTTCAAATTTGGTCTATTTATCTGCTTGAATTTAAATTGCCGAAAAAGTGTTTTTGAAACATTCCCGAATTCTACAAGTCATAAATTAAATTAATTTTAATTTCGAAAAGTCGTTCTTCAAATTTTTCCCGCATATAAAACAATACAAATCAGGCTTTATTCAAGCTTTCTTCAAACCACCACACTTGATTAGAACTTCGAGAATTACTAGTAAAATTCGAGCTATAAATACTTTGATAATGAGAACGCAACATAAAGTGGAATGTTTCCAAGTGTGAGAATATGGTAGAACATAGTCCAGGTGCAGGTACCATGCGGATTGCAACGCGTCTCCAAATTAATCAAATTACGACATTAAAGGTTATTCGCAAAAATGGTTTAAAACCTTTCCATACTCAGCCATCCAGAATCCTCAGGACGGTGATAATGCTTTCCCGTTTAATTTTTGTAATTGGATAAACAAAAACCCGCTTTACAGATATAACTTGTTCAGCAATGAGGCTCAGTTCACTGGTGATGGCATAAACAATTGTTACAATCATCTTTGGGCAAGTGAAAATCAATACGTCACGGCGGAAAGTACCTTTCAGCATCGATTCAGTATTAACGTGTGATGTGGTATGATTAATGGTCAACTACTTGGCTCAGTTGTGTTAAATAATCGTCTTGCCGGAGCTATGTATTTATAATTTCTATAAAATAAATTTGGTAGGTCTACTGGACCATATTTTATTGAATATTAGACAAAACATGTTATGGAGCCGCTGCTCATTTTAGACGTGTTTGCGTAGTGTGTGTTGTGATTGATCATCTTAATAATCGCTTTTCACAACGCGGCTAGGCCGTGGCGGTTTTTCAAATTGGTCACAAGATTTGAATCCCTTAGATTACCGCGTTTGGGGATACGATCAATGATTAGCACGTATAAGCGAAAATCATCGAGCTTATGCACGCATTGAAGCATTATTTTCTACTGCTTTATAACTTGTGTTTTGCCTAGAATGCATGACCTATTCAAAATAAAATATGAAGTAATAACTTTTTTGATCATTTCTGTCTCCACATACTTCTCTACTCATCCTGTATAATAGGAGATAAATAGAGTTGGAGCTATCGAAAACGAGCTTACAGCCGCAAGAGGAAACTTAACTTTGAACGAGTGGACATACGGAACTCACTATGCGTGATGATTGTGTGACGATACGATTGAAATTGTTGTAGGAAAATATTACATTAAAAAGAAGTGAAAAGCAGTCATTCACCCATTCCACCAATTATATCGTTCTTGGCTGGACTTAATATTCTCTTAACTCCCTCGCTAGCTATAGATAGTAGGAGATAAAAAGAGTTGGATCGCGGTTTGTGATCTAGTATTGCTGTATTGAAAGCAATATTGGCAACCAGTATGGCGCTGGAGAGGGCTCTAATTTAGCAACAGCATAGCCAAAATTAAAGGAATTGGCATTTCGGAGGGGGAGTAAAATATGCGTATGCCGCACGTACACGCATGACAGTTTGTTAACATATGGGCAATATTCGTGAACTTGTTTAAAATACACAAAGACGAATTAACGCTTAATAAGGCTAAATCGCTAAGTCAACTCCAATTTCAGTGTCGAACGCGTGTAATGTTATTGTACATAGTAATATTTTCAGCGTTTTCTTGTGTTGAAATAAACTTAAACAGTGATACTTCTATGTTGGGCTCTCTCAAAAGTTGAACTGGTATAATATCTCAGCCAGGATCCATTACAAAACTTTCCAGGACGGGTATTTGTGAATAACTTAATGGGTAAACATTCCCTGGATGGTAATAGCCTGGACATTCTGCACACGTTTCTTCTTCATGAACGATATCCATCTAATATAACTAAATATGTGTACATGTATTATAGGGTGCCTCCGATTACATCAGTAGGAAAATATGAGCATCTAAACGCAGATTGAAGAGCAAGTGGCTGCATATGTTGCTGGGTATATCACGAAGGTCAAATCAGGATCATAAGTATCATAAGTTGTTTACAAATTCGGTTTACTCCATAGACTAGGAAATAGGAACAATCAATTAAGCATTTCCGCTAGTTGTTATTTAAAATTATTTTAAAGGTGCTAATTCAGCTCCACGCCGATTATAACTATGTTTTTTTTTACTATCAATTATAACATCTGTGTATTATTTTAGAAGTTGTAATACAGTCTTTGCTTTGTCTTGAACATGAAGTTTATTGTGCATTCGCGTGAATTGGTTTTATAATTGTTTATACCATGCCACAATTTTAAGCTCGTGTCATGTTAAAGTGATACGTTCTGGTGTTTGTTTTTTTGGCAAGTTTGGCAAGTCGGTCAGTCACAATTTCTAGTTTTTCCATATAGCGACCTTCAAATTAAGGTAGGCTTAATTACTAGGTCAAGGCAACCATAAAACCAATTTAATCTAATACTCTACTGCAAAGTAAGGGAGGTACATACTTTCTAGTCTGAATTGAATTTCCCGCTGTAGCGCCATATTGCCAAAATAATTATGCTCCCACTCTACGAGATTACTGTAATTTACTGGCTTCACTACTTTATTAGGGACATTGTGTTCTATCAAGTTTAGGTTGTCTATGAGTTTGGTCATGAATAGTTGACTGAATGCATAATACGTGACGGTAATATCTGTCTTCCATGTAATGTAAATGGTAACATTAAAACATTTCGTACAATTCTACAAAAAAAAAAGTGAAATCTAACGTTTGCTTTATATATATATTTGCTTACGTTCTTGTTATATTAGAGCAGAGTTTAAAGCTTTAGTAATGTACATAATATAACAAATATTTAATAATTACTTTCATATTATAAGCATCGTAAACAAGAATATCTGTTTATTAAACGATAACGAAATAGCAGCTATGACGCCTGCTGGTGTTATTTGGGTAGTATTTTAGACACAAGAGATCTGCACATTACAGTTTTCTGGAAAGAGAGACACTTTCATTTTATGAGCCAAACAGGAAGAGGGCGTGGATTTAATGACTAATATATATCCTTGCAAACGTGATTATAAGAAAAATAGGCTACTAAAGAATAAGTGAAAACGCTGGAACACTAAATCAGAAGAGTAAAATAACGAAAATGTACTCTTGTATTTCTTTGGAGGCACAAAAAGAATAGTATTGATTTTGTACTAAAAAGCGTAAGAATAGCTTATAAAAATTAATTTTAAATACGTCGGAGATTTCCTTATCGTTTGAAGTGTCGTATTTCCATAAGATTGCATTGTTTATGCTTTCTATTAAGTATTCTATATTTTCCCCGTTTTCATGTACTTTAAAACACTCTTCTTTCTTCTTCCCTTTCCTAGTATTAATAGTGACCTGTATCCCAACAACGGCCGTATTGAATATTACACCGTGTGTTTGTATTAAAGTAGTTGAGCGTAGGCTTTCACGACCGTAATCCATAGTAGAAATGTCTTTCGGGTGATGTCGACTAAAGTCTTTAGAAATCTTCTGAAGAAGCTGACAGGATGGTCAGCGAAACGTCAAGTAAAATATTAACTACACGACATCACCCGAATGACATTTCTACTTTGTATTAAAGTAGTTTATACGGAAGATGTAAATATTTAAGAACATTTGGAGTGTAATCTAGGTTACATTGACAGACAAGCAAGCGCTCAGTGCGAAGTATAGCTGATCCGCTATCAGTTACAAGCATTTACATTGGGGTTACAGAAATTTCGAAATTTCACCAGTACACGATTGAAGTTTTCAATGATGAAGGTGAAGATTTCCTTGGTTTTAATATTTGAATTATAATATACGGCGGCGGCTTCTTCATCAGATCAATTGATCAAAAATATTTCTAAACAACTGGCATACAAATCCTCCTCATTTCTTACGAAATTGTGTTAGTTGTTTGGAATTATTTTTGGGAGCTCGTTGACCAATTGACGTAATGAAGAAACCGCCGCTGGTAATTATACACCGCTAAGGTGTAAATTCTTTGAATCCGTTGATTCATCTTCGGTCAACCACAATTTTTATCATACTTTTCGCCGAATTATATTCTTTACTTTTTCTCACACATTCATTTACCAATCCCCGGTCGAGGTTGTATTTTTGGATGGAATGTTGCAAACATATTAAATCCTCTACAAATTCGGTATAGAGTTTCCGACTGCGCTTTTTTCATATGACTCGCGCTATTGACATGCTTCTCCCAAATCACCGGCACAGGCTTTGCGAGCCTTAGACATCATGCATAACACTTCACTGCCGAGACCACCCACTATAGTTATCACCTGCTTAAAATTATGGTTAAAATTATTCAATTAGAATTTAATATACGGACTAACGTGTATTATTTATAGAGTTAAACAAAACTGCAAAATGGAGCACACGCAGTGAAGGTTATTTGGTATGCTAATGGTTATTTTGCGTAATAAATACTCTATTTTACACTGAATGCTAACTAGTATTACCAGTTTGTAATTTGCATATAACTAAAGTAAATATCCGTCTACGAGCATAATTAATTAAAATTGTAATGAGCTTCAATTTGTAAATAATACAAAACACTCCGCGGGCAATGAGCAAAATTAATTTATAATTAATGTTTTGATAAAGTAAGTCTCGTATGAACGTTCAACATGTAAATTTCAAGTGTGCATTTAAACTCTCAAATATACTCCTAAACTTAAATTGAATACGCTGAATGCTCAAAGTTATTTCAGAGTGTTTTAATACTCTAGTAGAACGATATTTATACCTCTAAACTCAAGGCAATTCAAAAGTCAAATGGAAGCTATTCGGTAAGACGGGTATTGCCGAGTCCCTGATGTTAGTGAATATTGCGTTGTTGCACTTCACCGTTTTGAGGAAGGGATTAAGGAATACGCACACAAGCTACGTACATACGTAGACATCCGGCACTTCCTAGACATTATGTTTTAATGCGCCAGACGGTAATAGCGAGCAATGTAGATGTTTTCTTAGGACGTAGAGTAAGTCTGACTGGTATTAATCGTAATGAGAAATTTCCACATTATGTACACATTTCTCCCCTGGTGACGATCATCCAACTACCGCTCAGTCAGTCGGCTTTCCCCTTCGCTTAAATGTCACGGAATTAGGTTGCGATTAAAATCGTTTACATGGCACATATAAGATATCAGCAGGAGTTCGCTGTAAAAGTAAATATGTGCGAGCGTAGACTGTCGTTCTGCTATAGTTTCGCGAAAATCCAAGACGCTTGGTGACAGATAAGAGTTTATAGAAAGAGGGTCGTATAGCGCTTAAAATTAATGGTTTTCACACAACGTCGCCGTTGAAAAGGTGAAAATAGAGATATTTTGGCGAAACGCTTGCGGCACCTGGTAACGACTTTAAGTATATAGCTATTAAAATATTACAGACAGGGTTAATGTGGTACTGTAATAAATGATAAATAACTTAAACAAACAAAGCCGCTTGGACGATATACAACACGATGAGAAGTGGAGATGGCGAAAAGACGTAACATAAGAAACAAACAAATAAAGTATAATTAGTTTATTTTTTAACAATGGAAGCAATAAATAAACGTAAATTCTATTGTACTTAACCACTTTATTCATTCTACGATATTTAGGTTGATGTACATATGTCGTACATAAGTTGAAGTCAGCTTACAGAAGGCATACATGGAAGTAGTGTTCGCTGATCTTCGGAAAACTTTTGACATGGTGGATTATATGATTTTAATCAATACACTGTATACGGTCTATTTTCGTGGTTGGCATCATACATGTCACATAGACGGCAAGGTGTCGCGCTTCGCGTATATAACTACACCAGATCGCGGACCTTGTACCTTGGTTCAAGCATTCTTATTTATTTATTAACGATATATCTTTTTGTAGCAGTGAACGCAAATCGTACCATTCACCTACTATGTTACAGAACATCAAAGCAATGTACTTGACCTTATCTCTTGATACCATTCTCACCTGCAAATCACACATTAACAATATCTGTTCTGAAGCCAGAAAACCTATTGGTTTTATTATGCGTGTTTCTAATCTATGCGTTTTTCTAATCTAGACCTCGAGAATACAACTATGTTAAAATCATTGTACTACGCTTTTCTACTAAGCAAACTAGAATATGCTGTTCTAATCTGGTATCCCCTATATGCCTGTGATTTTCTAAGTGTACATCGCATCCATCTCTCATACAATTGATGCAATATATCCTCCGCTCCCCGAGATCCGCAGGAAGGTCCCAGATTCCAAAGTATCTTGCAGTTCTCGTTGGAAACCGTTACAGACAAGTCCGGCTTCTGAAACGGTGGCAGCAGCTGATGGCCAACACCGTAGAGACAGCGTAGTTGAAAATATAAAACTTAAGGAAACGTTATGACGAGAAATGTACAAGTTTGGAGCATATTTTGGGCATGTTGATAATAAGTGCATTATGGTTTCATCTGTTATTTTGCATGCTTTACAGCGGATGTCATATAGATGTAAACCGAAGACGTTGCGTCGATAGCCTAGCGTATGATACACGCCGTCCTGGACTGCCACTATGTGACCCTCAGTGTCCGAATATAGCGATGGAGACTGAGGGAAAGAAAACGACAAGGCTTCTAATAAATCATGATCTTTTAGATGTCTGAAGTATAGTCCGTGCAAAGCCTTTTGTATGTGGCTCATGAGGACTACAACAGCGAAAAAATGTTGGAGCTTGTTCCGCACCTCTTTTAGAATACAGGGTACCGAGTTATTGGATCTCCGTTTTCATTCGTATTACCAACCATTTAGCTCTATGTACCCCAGTCTTTTGCGTTATTTTGCCACTTATCGACCCACAATTATGTCCAAATAATATTCCTCTTTTGACGTACCTCACGTGGATAATGATAGCAAGGACTGTGGCGTAGTATGGTAAACAACACATAAGTATCGGTGATCGAATTCGGTCACCGATTGATGATGAGGACCATTCGTGTCCTCGAAACGGCCGTCCCGTACTAATTATTATATTACTATATATTAAATTAAACTTGTGTGGTGTGGAGATTGCTGATACTTATGTGTTGTTTACCGTACCTTACATGGTTTAGTGGCTTATTTATTACTCACACACTTTTTGGAATCTTCCTTTTTGTAATTGTCCATTATTTAAGTTGAATTACAAAGTTAAAAATTCACCAGCTGGTTTTAGTCTTACTACCTCATAAGAATAGATTATTGGTGAATTATATAAATAATAGTGGTCCCAGATTGGACCCTTGTGGAAGATTTTGCGGTAAGTTGATGAGAGTTGAAGTCTACGAATCATTTTATTTAAGTACAGCTATGCTGCATCTCGATTTTCATTTCCGCAAAAAAATGTATTGCAACATTGGTATTTTTCAGAATCACGCGCGGCAAATACTTTCATAACAGTTTATTCTAAAATATATCAGTCATTTGATTTACATTCATAATTCAATGAAGCATTCATTAATTAGTTGTTTTCGTTTAGGAACATACTGTCGTACACTGGGAATAAAATGTATTCAAGAAAAAGAGAGAAGGGCGCCCTTGGCCGTTTGGTGTGTGGGGAGACCGCGCCGTATTGTTCTCTCTTTCTACGGTGTCCGGGTACTTTTTATTGCGACTGTGCGTATAGTTCCCATACCGCCAGAAATCTATGTTTTCCATGTTTTACAAGTTATATGCAATGCAATAACAGTAATCATCCTATTATATCATATTATCACTCAATCAATTTCATCCGCAGATAAAAACGTTAATTAACAATTAATCTCGTCATTATCTCTTCACAAATCTGAAGTTAATGCGTAGAGGAAACGATAACGTTTCCATTCTCGTATTTCATTGGTATAGCATACGTCACTATAGCCGGATCTGTAAAAAAAAACTATAAAAGAAGAACAGTTGGCTGCGTCGAGACCGAGTCACCCGTATATTCTCTGGGCCTTTGTAAGTTGTCCGCAAACGGGTAGAGTTGTCCGGAGATCTGTAGCTTTTGTGTGCTACGCATCTGCCAAGTGGCGTAACATTCCCGTGTGATATTTGGCACTCAAGGCATCTTTTCTGTCGATCATTCTATTAGAGATTCTTTTAAGCTTGGGCCAATCGACTAGAATACGTACATACCCTGATATGGATATGTATACTGACTTCATCTCCGGATTTCGATTAGTAACACAGTGGTCAGTTTTCCTAGATTCGCGATCGAAAACTATAACTAAAGAAGTTATTCGAACTCAATAAAATTTTAAATGTTAATAATTTATGACTTTTAAAATGTTTTCACCATATTTTACTTTTTTAGAAGGGGTGGGTGTTTGATAAAATTAGGAATTAAAAAAATCTTAAATCTGGCTTAAAAACTATTTTTTGTAATGCTACCTATCGATATATTGATATAATATTTAAGTTAGTAAAGTATAATATTTATAAGCATACAGTGTGTTACATTTTGATATGGGATAATTCTGTAATTGTAAAAAAATTGACGGATTAAAAAAAAATCTTTTTCAGAATGTAGTACTCGAGGGCACCTAGATTTTAGTGTATTGATTTTAACCATAGGATTATTCCATACCCTACTTTGATTAATCAAATACCCCTAGTCAGAAAAAGTATATTAGCAATTCGTTTAAGAAAAGAACTGTATAGCACTTTCTACTTCAGCACACCTGAAATGCTAGGTATCTTATGTAGGCTATTCACAAAACTAAAGCAAATTTCGCGACATTTGGGAACATCCTGTATTAAGAATAAGATGTCTTTGAAGAAATTCGTCAGTATTCCAATGAAGCTCAAATGAACTATGGATTTGCCTTATATCATATTCTTAACGAGTACAGGTGCTCACAGCAACATAAACATCTTCTCCTTCATCATTTTATTCTTTTTCCAATTCCAAACCTTCGTCTTTGTCTGTGTAAATTTCTCCATCGTCCTCTTCGTTATCATCCTCTTCATTTATTGGGCGCATACCTCCATCAAGTTTTCTAATTTTTCTTTTTCGTAAGCTGGTACTACTCAGATACAAATCTGAACTGAGAGAAGTTCCTCAAATAGATCTTCGTTAACTTGTATTACCCTGTCCTTTCTTGGCTATCTTTCTATGGCTTTGTCAGTACAAACGAATGTCATCATTTTTGGCTTCTTGTGTCTCCTTTGATTGCTCTTCTATTAGTAGAATAGCGTATTGTACTATCAGTGGCTCAAGTATTAGAAGCTTACCAAGAAATCAATACCAAGAGAGTAAAATCAATCAGTTGTATGAACAGACCACAGTGCACGTCTAAGAAATTAACTGCTTGGCGGCACTCAGCCATTTCATATTCCTCCTATATCCGACTAAGTAGTGCTGTAAGTATTAGTCATATTCTCAGAAGTTCCTGAAATAATAAAACCCTTGAGATGTAGTGATCTATAACGCTAAATGGATCTTTGGGCTACTGCATTTTTTGTGAAAACTACCTACATTAATTTGTCGGTTGGGAAGTAAAAACATTTTTGTCAATTAACATGTTTGGCGGTGCTAAAAGATTAACAAAACATCGTACTTTTCCAACGTACATCTGGCCCTGCAATTTACTTTTGCACTTTTGCTTCATTTTTCTGTGTTTTATATTGATTTTAACATCTACCCTGACAGAAGCAAATTTTCCTTACTTCAGTTATGAATATATCGTAGAATAATTCAATTCATCTAATTTTTATGTAAAACATTGATAAAGGATACGCGAATATAATATGTGAATTTCAACGCCACATGTGAAAGTCAAAGTTTTAGATTTCGGTCGCGAAGCTGGGAAAATTGACCACTGCGCATCGTCCCACCAGAACGAGAATTCTCCGATTAAAGCTCATGAAATGTTCCGAATAACGCCGAACAGCGTGTCAACCGTATTTTTATAAACGTTAATCTTAAGATTTTATCTCCTTGTACAAGGCGGACCAAATTCAATACTTTTAATAGGGAACTTATATTTCTAAAGGAATTAGACAAAAACTGACCTAAGCTTCTGAAGCTCGATTTTAAAGGGAAATTGATTGGTGAAATCCCTATTTTGATATCTTCCTTAATATAAGAGATACAGAGCGTTTTCTTAAAATGTGCAATTTTTAAAAACCCTTGTAACTTTTTTAATTGTGAAAATGCTTGATTTATTTAAAATATATATTTGGGCGCTTCTTGCGCAGAATCCTATGCTCTAATTTTTTCTTTTTTTAAACTCCAATTTTTTGAGATATTATCAAGACTTTTGTTTTTTTATATAGAACATCCTGTATATTTTTACACTATTGAAAAGCATATAAAATTACTTTTAGAATGATATGACACACTTGATATTTTATTTAAAGGATTTTTAAATTATTTGTTTTCCTTCCTTTCACATTATTTTAAGATGGCTATGGATGGTGGTAAATAAGCAAATAAAAGATTTCAACAAGGCAGAAAAAATTGTTTTAATATTAAATGTTACAAGTAATAATTCAAACAAACTAACTAATTCTTACCGACATATTTAAAGGAAATATTTACAGAATATACCTTTGTCACTAAAAAATGCGTAAACATGATCATCTTAATTCCTTATAGCTATGATATCAGCAATGCTATTAATGGTTTAAAAATAGTTTAGTTTGTTTGAATTATTATTTGTAACATTTAATATTAAAACAATTTTTTTTTGTCTTGTTGAAATCTTTTATTTGCTTATTTACCACCATCCATAGCCATCTTAAAGTAACGTGAAATGAAGAAAAACAAATAATTTAAAAATTGTTTAAATAAAATATCAAGTGTGTCATATCATTCTAAAGGTAATTTTATATGCTTTTCAATAGTCTAAAGATACATAGGGTGTCTTGATAATATCTCATCATAATTCTGCGTCAAAAAGCGCCCTAATATAGTTTTTATATAAATTAAGCATTTTCACAATTAAAAAAGTTACAAGGGTTTTTAAAAATTGCACATTTTAAGAAAACGCTCTGTATCTCTTATATTAAGGAAGATATAAAAATAGGGATTTCACCAATCAATTTCTCTTTAAAATCGAGCTCCAGAAGCTTAGGTCAGTTTTTGTCTAATTCCTTTAGAAATATACGTTCCCTATTAAAAGTATCGAATTTGACCCGCCTTGTACAAAATTGCGAATTGTAATTGGGATCATTTGTTGTTAGTCTAAGCCGTTTTGTATGTTTATTTCCAGTTGTGTATTGATCACTAATTAGAGTTCACATCAATTAGTAGATACTCGATCGAGTAGTTTGTTTTGTAATTAATTAAGAATCACAGAGTTACTTTTAGCACCACTACCAATAAACAATCTACTTTAGAATCAAATACTTGTCAGTGCACCAAATAGTTACATATTTCACTTTTATAATTTATATATACAAGTTATCCACCTAACACGTTCACTAAAAGTTGAATAATTCCGAAAATTTCTAGCTGGCGATAAGCGCGGCCGCTCTATTATTAGGCTCGTGCTACTTCCGGTTATATCGGAAGTAGTACGAAAATATGCATGTATTCTATTATTTCTAATAGAATACATACATATTTTGTGATACTTTCTCCATAGATCGTTATGCAACGATTTGTAGTAAAGTTCCCTACCCCTAAAAGCAACTGATTTTGAATTTATTTGGATATTTGTGTTTGTTTTTTCTTTTACAATTCATTCTTTAAAATTATACAATTACACGAATTTACGTCATACCGGTGACGATGAACTTAAAACGTTTCAGCAATCATGGTACATTTAGTTTACCACATGCAGGCTGTTTAAAATTTGAGATCCAAGGAAATGGAGTGTTTGTTAATGGAACGCACACTATATGAATAAACTACCGTAATCAAAACCGCAATCACTGTCGATGTATTAGATGTTTATTAGGTGTCTCTCAATTATTTCTATTATTTAAAATGTTACAACAAGCTAACATAGCTTTCACAAAATCTACCGAAAGATTACTCTACTTACTGTACTTACTTCCCAAATAGCCAAAGATATTGCAGAAGAATTAAATATTTATTCCAATAAAAACTTTAAAATAAATTTACTTTATATCAGGAAACAACAAGCTATACTTTTAACAATGAGACGAAATGCAATTTATGGCACTCGCATATGTATACAGAGCTCGCAAGTGGAATATACGCAAAATGAACAAAGCTCGAATCTTGTCGCCGTTGAATGCTCGTTCACACTCCACTGCATACTAGCTGCACTCATTCATTATCGTAACCATAGCGCAGAGATCACTCTACTATTTTTTTACCACGTGCCGCGATTGTATAACTAACAATGGCTGAGAATATAACAAAAAAGTGTGTAAAGAACAATCGCTAGATGCATGTTTCATCTGTAGCGTAAGTACGAGTGCATACGTATGTTCTTTTGCATGAAATCTTAGAACATCTTATGCAGTGGAAAAGAAGAGAGGAACACATGACCTCGAATATTCTGGGTGGCGAATGAATAATGAATGTACGTAGACGGTTTTTTTCGGCTTCTCTAGAGTACTTCATAATAATGATCTTCTGGTCATAATTGCTCATTTCTGGTCACCTAAATATGCAATTTTTCTATACGTAAAATAAAAAATCGAATTTCTTCAATATGTCTTTTTATTATTATAAAAAACGTTCCAAATTATTAATTCGACTCATTTTGCGTAGATAATTGTCTGTTACTATTAACCATTACAGACATTTTATCTAAAGCATATCTACCAATAATTGGTGCAAGGCTGAAAAATACATATACTAATACTTAAACGTTATAAATTTACCCCATTCCTTCTTGTTATTTGCCAAAATTCCTGCTGTTTGATAGCTCAATACCATCATGTGTTCAACCGCTATGACCTATTTAGTCTTTGGTCTGTCTCTTCCCCGCTTTGTTGGTAGCATTATTGATTCCCAAACTAATGTCATTTAACTATTTAACCCCACCCAGCTTAAATGACCAAACCACTTTAACTGGTTCGCTTCTGTTACTTGTAGAATTGGTTGCTTTTAGATACTTTGTTTCCATGGCTGGGAATCTATTTCTTTGCTTTTTGGTCAACACCTATTTTCGAACCAACACAAAGAATAAGTCTGTCAATTAATTTAATCACTTCATTTGTCTGAATATTTCTCTCCTACTAATGAAACTCTTGCCAAAAGACCAATAAATGAGAGCTGCGGCTTTTATTCCTTCATTCATTTGTATGCCGGCCTTCTGAGTTTATAGTACTTCCTGTATACTTAAAATCGCCGACATGCTCTATGCTGTGTTCGTTTGTTTGTATCTGTCTATTACCCTGTCCGATATTACCATTATCTCAGCCATATCTGTGTCGATGTTTTCTACCAAGCTGAGTAGGATAAAGTTCACGCCACGTCTGCTCCTGTGTTAGCAACTATTTACAATTGGGTAAACGTGGCGTACATCCACTAAAGGGGAAATGACTACTCCCGAAATGACAAAATCCGCGGTATGATTTTCAATGATTGACGAATTAAAATGCGCGAAATAGTTGAGGCCACAGGCTTATCGCAAGCTACAATGTTTTCAATTTTGCATGAAAAATTGGATATAAAAAAAATCTCGGCACGGTGGGTGCGTTTGTTCTCAGTGGAGAATAAACGCAATCGGGTGGTCGCGTCTGAGGCTGTTTTGACGGTTTTCTGTCTCAATCCTGACGAATTTCTTCGTCGATACATGACTATGGACGAAGCATGGATACACTATTACACTCCAGAGACAAGGAAATAGTCAAAACAGTGGGTTTTTGAAGGCGAACGGGTTCCGAAGAAGGCAAAGATCGATAAAAATCTACTAAAAACACTTTGTTCTTCTTTTCTTTTTCTAAGAACTTATTGAACGACCCTCATATCTTTGCCCGGAACTCAGTAAAGTAAGACTTCTGTAATTTTTACAACCTCTGCGGTAACGTTTGTTAAATATTGGCACTATTGTATCCGTCTTCCAGGCTTCTACTCATATTCCATACTTTATTGTACGTTATAATTAGTATTATTGCTCCTTCCTCAACGGTCTTCCCGTAATTGAATTCTTATACCTAGTGTATTTTGTGGTTCTGTACACGGTGGCGCTTCAAAATATCCCTTCCATATTTTACAAATTTCAGCCTTATCTGTTATGATTAAATCAGTGTTAGTCGTGGTTTCTGCTTGCTTTTCTTTTAAAATTCAATTTTTTTTCGGTTGCGGTTCTCCTTTAGTGTACTCCCAGAATCATCTTACATTTTTCGTTCAGTTTCAGATGTCTATTTCTTAGCTTTCTTTCCTTTTGTTACGTTTTATATTCGGTGTGTGAATCTTGCGTTTTCTTCCTCATGTATAGTTACATTTTTCCTTCTTTAGGCTTTTGTGTTTTCTTATAGTCTTTATTCACCACCTGTTTGTATTAAATTTTTGCATACTGCCGTTGTGGCACGTACCCTTCCAGCTGTTCCAGCTGGAGCTTTAATTGCTTGCAAGGTTTTATTTACATCTTATCCTCGTATTAGACCCAATATCTTATCAGTTTCGATTTTAATCTCCTTATAATATTCCCTTAATATTTTGACAACCAGTTCACAGCTTTTCATTATTTCGTAATTAACCGGCTTTAGGTGTAATCGTAATGATTCTGCCCCTTCCTGAAATTGTCGACTCTTCTCGCGCTAACATCGTTTACTATCCTTCTTTGGTGTTGCTCACGTGGTATACAATCGATTATTGAGTTTCATTCCCAGTTTTGATACAAATAACCATTAATTTGTTCAGTGGTTCATTGTTAATTAGATTAGATGTTGCCCAATTGTGTCTCATTCAATGCAAAGGAAAGTGTGGCGTTTAGAACCCTTAGATTTCAAGAAAAACGTACAAAACTAATGGTAATTAGAATTTGCTACCGATAGTTTATTGATATAATTTGGCGATTTAGATTTTATATAAACGTAATGCAAGGCACTTAGAATTCTAATTTTACGCCTGACCTGTTACACCACTTCAAATATTGACTATAATACCTTCATATCTTCTATAGGAAAAACATATCCGGCTATGAAACAATTTTCATATTTTTATTTTATAGCTTATTGTCTTCAACTAATGGAGAAATGAAAAATAAATCAGGCAATAATTCTTTTGCACAAAAGAACACATCCACTTGCTTATGTATATATAATGTAATATCTTTAACCCGCAAAAAGAAAAGCACCGATAAAAGATTTACATCATGTTGTATAGTAAAGCAATTTTCTTAAAGTATACGCGAGAGTGTGCACTGAGTCTTTCTTCTATAAGAGCTGGCATAATCTGGCATATAACATTTTCAGAGGCTTACACGTGACAACTTAGCAATTTATTTAGTGTCTCGCTGGAAATATACGTCCGTAACGTCCATAAACTAAAAAGAGGTTTAGTTTCACAAACAGAAAGCAAAGTTTTCGCTGCGGGGTTGGTATTACAAACCTAGAATGCGCACGTTCTCATAGATATGAACAAACACTGCATACAAGCTTTTAGGACCGTTTTGTGTTACCTTTAATTGTCACGACAGCTATATTGTATATAATCATATCTAATTCCATAAGATTGATGTTTTCCTTGGTTTTACTGATGTAATTAAATTTAATTAATGAAATGGAAGCCATATGTATTAATTTATATCTAATTCCATCTTAATTTGGAGAATTCATGAACATCTTAAGAACGCCTCTCTTTTCTCAAGAAACATCTAATAATAACCTACATATTTTCGTTTTACTATGCACTTATGGTGAGAACTGAAATCCACATCAGTTTCAATAACGGTAGTTTGCAGTCAAGAACTGACTTGACTTGAAGTTTTCTTTTGTTCTAAATAAATGACATTCTGTTTGTGTCGGAAAAGTTTGCGGTCCTACTTAGTTTAAAAACTATTGGCAACCATCCAAATCCTTGACGTGACCTTTTATTGTCTTTGCCAGTTTATCTCTTCAATTACTACAGCTTCTGCGGTTTCCTAATCGATTTGAAACCGGATAATCCATTTTGCAACCGTCGAACAGTGTGAACAAAAATGTGAAATACTTCGTTAACTATTTCTGCAGGAATGCTATTCTAAATTGTATTACGATAGTTTTTGACAATATTCTTTTTAGAGTTACTGATCGAATGGATTTCTTTCATACATCGCTGAAATACTACAAGCCGCCATATGCACGCAAAAATTTACAAAACCTGAAGTAAGACTATGTTAAAAGAAAACTGTATTCGAATCCATTGTTTAAATTTTATCATATCCGCCCTTAAATCGAGATTTACTATTTTCTCTTGTTAAATTAAAACATAAATACGCAAAGGGATTTGTGATAATGCAGGCGAAATTGTACGGAAACGATTTGAAGGGCTACCAAAGGAATAACTTTAAAAACAATAAATATATATTTTTTAAGGATTTGCAGCTAAAAATATTCGAACTAGAGCAAGTGATTGTTTTCTACCTATCTTTCTTTAAAAGAAGTAACTTTATATTAATACATCTTTATCCAATAGTGTTATAGGATTTATTTAGTATTAAGATTAGGGTAATAGTTACGTTTATTTCGGTATTCTGCTTTAACTTTGATGTGTTTAACTAGTAGGAAGTCTTGCTTTTCTTGGTTTTCCACCCATGAATCGATCCTGAATATATTTTAGAGGGGTTTTCTGTAAAGCACAATACAGCTCTGAAAACTGCTGTTAGTATTCTTATAGGATTGGTTATAAAATATTTTTTAAAAACATTCTGAACACACACCTGGATTTCCACACATTTGGGGGATGAAACGAAAATATTGAACAAAGCAGTATTTTGCTACCCTAATAAAATGTTGCTAAATGTTAATAATAAAAGCTATAGATATTCATTATTAAAAACTAACCAGCGTATTCATGGACCGTCCTTAAGATGTATTTTTATTTAAGGATGCCTTAGTTTGTTCTATACTAGAATTGCTTCAAGGAAGGTGAACTTACGCATTAAATTTCTTAGAGTAGGTGCCTACGGTAGGTATCTTAAGAAATTCTAAATTAAGTTGTAACCTTAGTATATACTGACATGAGAGGTATACGAGATATTTTTGTCCAGATCCAGTCATCGGGTATCCGGTTCGCAACTCTCAAAGTAAGGTCTTTTGTGATTTCCCCTACTCTAAGTTTGGCGCATGCTGGGGACGAGGTTATCTGATGGTTAGCTGATACCCCCGATTGGTGAAGGATGTTGGAGGATGTGAAGGCAAGAACTATTGTAATTGTAGTCTCAGGAGGTTTTTAGTATGTAAATGGTATGCGTATCTCGTGATTTTGCTACTGCCACCAATTTTTAATTTTTTAGGATCCGTTTAATGCAATAACTAGGTTAACTCCACTAAAGTAACTAGAACTTAAATGTTTCCCACATATTATCCATTTAAAATTCTGGTATTAGGAAGAAATGCTTTCAAAAGCGGTAGAAATCATTTACAAGGTTTACAACACTGAATAGCTGTTAACAGCATCAATTCTTTCACCGGTTCACTTTACAAAGAAAAACTACCTGGCCTCACAGAATTCTTTGTAACACTAATGACAGATGGAAAACATTTTTCTTTATTATCTACAACAATTCACAAATAAAAAAGATATAGTTATCGTGGCATCTTAAAAATATTGCTTTCACCATTGTTTTTGGCAACCCTCACTCTACACTGTACACATATTAACTGCTTGGTATTCACCGTCTTCTGTAGCTTAAACAACTAACTCATTCTATATTTAACATCTCTTCTTTTGAATATTGGATCTATTTCTTGTACTAAGCAATCTCTACGGTTTTCGTTTTCGTTAACATTATTCACATTCTGATGTTTTGTTAACCTTTAGCTGACCAGGTCTCACAGACTACGTAGTATAAATAGATCTTCGTTGGTGGTTATCGGTACCATCTATACTCTTCCTCTCATGAATAATCCTTGCATTATTGCAACTTCAGCAACTTTGTGGATTACCAAATTTTCTGTGAGATTAAAACATTACTTTAAGTGTGAGAAATTATGTACCATCCAAAAAATGACGCTTTTGATTAATAGATGTATTACTGACTAGACACTGAAGTTTTATTTTAAAATATCCTCTTTTGCGAGATTTTATGCAATATCATATTTAATTAATTAAGCTTCAGTATTGAATATTCTAGTAATGTTAATGTTTATAATTTATGTACCTAATATAATTTAGTCTACTTTTCTTTTTCGCTCCTTAAAAAGGGTAGGTTGTCAGACGACGCTATTACCCATATAGCGCGTCACCAGTTAAGGCTTGTAATAACGGTAGCAATTTAGGAAACACTTAAATTCGTGTCATGGAGCGTATGTTACAAATTGGTCGTTTGCTATTGTCACACAAACGAAGCATACTGAATAATAATATGTAATAATAATAGCCTACCTTACGTTTTTTCATAGACTTTTTCAAAATAATTCCAGTTCATGAAGTTCGTTATAACAAAATAAAATACGAATATGCTTCGATAACTTCATTTTATTTCCGTCACTTTTGGCTGCCATAGACAACTCTACTTCCGTAGATAGTGATGTTTTGGATATCCTAACATAAACGAATTTCAGAAACATATATCACGCGGTCGCAAACCAAATAATAAAACGCGCGAAATTCAAGTTAATAATAGCAGTACAATTCAAATGTACTTCATTTTTAAGTGCTCAGTTGCAAGCAAAAAACTTAAATAGGTGTAAATTCAACTATTTAGGAATGATTAGGCGAAAGAAAACATAAAACATAAGGTAACTTGTGTATTTATTTTGGCTTACGTCATTTGGTAAAAAATGTTTGTAGCATATTCTATGTGAACGGTAAACTGTCAGCGCAAACATTGTGTTCAAATGAGGATTATGACATATACTTAGTCGCCTGTTAAATTTAACTTGTTCATATTCTTTATTATGTACTTATATTGCTATTATATGAAATGTCAATATTAGAACACATCAGAAAGTGTGTAGAAAAAATAACCAACAAAAAGTAGTTCAAGCTCAAAAAATAGCTTCTTCATAATATTGATGGAATCATTTATGGCAAACGTAAGGACATATTTCTGCCTACTTGGCGTCATCAGCGTGCCTCCGAGAGTTTTTCCACTCTACCTTGTATCGCTGTTGTTTCACAGTTAATGCTACAACATTTCGAAACGACGAGCTAGTCATTTCGAATACCATCTCTAATACCAAGAAACACATGCCCGCCGTTTAGAAAGCAAAAACGGCAGGCATGTGTTTTTTGACATTGACAACGTCGGTCACTATATATGAACTAAACAACCATGCTAGTTAGGTTACATTCCTACTTCATATAATAAGGGTCTGTCTGGTTATTAAGTAAATTTCTTCAGATTTTATCTACCTTTGAATTTTAAACGGATACATTATCAGGATTTTTTTCATAAATTGTAAATTAATGAAAATATAAGAAGAAAAGCATCTGAACTGTAAAATCGAAACTAACACGGTGTGCCCACAAGCTTTAAATAACAGAGGGTATAAGAGGTCGAACTGGTCATTGAGTAATACTTCTGTTTTTTTTTGCTTTTATATATTTTAAAGGATTCTAAAGAATTTAATTTTATTCCTCTTTCGGCGTAATGTAGTATTTCAATACTGTCCGAAGAATTGTGATTTTTAAATATCGAGACTGTTTTTCGCAATTTAAATGATAATTTGTGGTCTTTAATGGGCGTGCGAAAACTGTTACGTTTCTATTTGCAATTCGATTGAAAATGCATATGAAATACCTACAATAGCATTATTTCAACATACTCTAATGTATTTCCATATCCCAAACGTCTTCTAGCGATGCACAATTCTAGCATTCCATTGGTGATACGTCACAATGGCCGGACCCATCGTGTATACCTAAGAATCTTTATAGGACACGAGGTTTTTGCTGCGAAAGCTCACTTTTGGCTACCTATAGATGTTGTTGGTTGTTGATAGCTTCCATAGACATTTGCGTGTTACGCATTTGCCAAGCGACATACCACGAAGGCATGATACGGGGCGCAAGCCTATTATTTTCTGGCGATCTTCTGTTGGAGATTCTGTTTTTTCTTGAGCTGATCGTATGGAATACGTACAGTGGTAGGGGTATAGTATTGGTTATCATCCCGGATCTCGATTAACAATTTGCAGTAGTCTCGAACCCATCGAGGTCGTTCTCATCCGAACAAGACTTCCCCAACTTAACCCCGTTAACTGTTCTAAACCCCGCCCAATAGGCTGTCACCCGCACTGCATAAGTACATTCTTTTGTATAACCGTGCGAACTATAATTGGAATCATTTGTTGTTAGTTTCAGCCAGTCTGTTTGGCTATTAACTCCTGAGTTTCCTAAATTGTTTAATTGATCCGATGAAGTTATCAAAGTGCATTCGTGTTTTACTGTTTCATCATGGATTTTTAACTTAAACTATCCAATATATTTACAACGGGAGAAACGGTACAAGTCAAAATACGGACAAGACGTAAAGCAACTGCTATTAATATGGAAACTGTAAGAAATATTCCGCAGTTACCTGTTTTTAGGCGGGATATTTCTCGGACTCTGTTCAGCTTTTAGCTAGCTTTAAAAGATCGATTTGTCACGCAAAGGTAACTTCTACTGCTCAGTTTTCAAACAGCTTAAAGCACCGACTTGCCACGCAGAAATTGCCTCAAATGAAAATCCGCGGGGTTTATATACTCTGATTTTGTGTGACGCTACACTTCTTGTTCGTGACGTATTAAGACCTTATACATGACACATACAGGCAAAATAGTCTTAAAACATATCGTTACACAAGTGCTCAAAAGTAATACACAATGTTTAAATATTATATAAAATAAAAGTTTAATAAAATTGAAAGATAATTCAAAGGATTACTACGAACGATTACTGTATAATTACTATACTCTTCTCCGGATTAAAAGTCTTTAAGTGTGTGCGGATGGTCGTTGGTTTGTCAACTTTACTTTGTTCTTAATTATTTACGTGTATAGGGACAGTTTCGGTGTAGGTTAAAACACCGAAACACTAAATGCTTCTAACAACCGAGAATAGTTGAAAACTTACGTATACGTGGTATCGTGTCTGTAAATAATTTGTTCGTATTTGCTGCAGATTGAAAAAGTTGGATACGTGAAAGATCTCCAGGGATAAAAAAGACGTAATGAAAACCATCATAGAAAACCATGTGAGCTGCATACTTCTCCGCGATGAAACTTTTACTTTTCTTTCGCTCAACATCGATTTCTATTTTCATAGACAATCGGTTGAAAAAGTTTTTGGCATTCGCCTAAATTGTTAATGTTCAGAAGGAAAGACGAAGTAAATGCCGAATTTGTTCCGAGAACGAACACTCGATTTTCTAGTGGCGTCGGCAAGTTATCGATAACCGATATAAATCCAAACTTGGAAGAACAGAAACTACAAAGGGAACAAGCTGCAAGGGAGTGCATTATATCTTTCCTTGCGCATTCAATAATGGTGTTTCTTTGTCTCGTACTTTCTATACTACCGACAAGGCGAGAAAGTTCAGGCCCTTCTGATAATTGCTTGTGTTCCCCTTTGTGTATATGAATCCAAAAAAGTTCTTTGTGAAACTAAAATTAACGACCATATTTATACTCTCTCCAGTAAATTAGATATAACTTTCGTTCTATTTCAATGAAAGTTGTTTCAAAACAAAGCCAAACGATTGGTGAAATGAAACTGAAAACCGGGCACTCCGTATGCGTTGTTTGTAATTGCTTCGAATTAGAACATCTGACAAAGTTTTTATCACAATTGTAAAATTATAGTAGCTACTTTCAACAAAAAGTATTTCTCTAAATTTTCTGCTTTTAAGTACTTGATAGATTTACCGTATCGGTAGCTAAATTAAATATTAATATTTAGCAATTGCGTCACAAGATTTGAATACAATTGCTGTGTCCCGATATTTAGGTACCAAAAGTATAAAAAAATCACTTTAAATAGTTTGGAAAAAGCAGAAAAAGGGTAATAAAAAGAAAAAAAAGACAAATAAATTTTTGATTTTGGTTCGTAATTTTTAAAAACTGAAAGAAACACAAGAAAAACAAAAAAAGAAAAAAGTGAGTGTGTGTTTAATGAAATGGTAATCATTGTACTTGCTGTAATTGTCTAATGGAAAGTTAACTTAAATATAACACTTTGTAAAAAAAAATACAACAAAATAAAACAGATATCTTAGACACACAATACAGTGTAATAACTATTTGTCTGCCAGATAAAATATTTTTGTGCACAGGAAACGTTTGCCCTATGTTACATGATGTGAGCATATTTTGAAGTGCTTGAGTGTGAGTTAAGTTAGAATTAGTTGGACCATTCGAATTTTTCCTAGTTTTTTTGTAATAACACTTTGAAATTTAGTAGCCGTTTTTTTTGTCTTGAAGCTCCGAGAACATTGCGAATAGTTAATCGTAGCGTGTTAAGAATTCCATATCCAAATTCAAGATTTTAACAATGCTGATACTACTTTTTTCAAATTTCTTTATTTTATCCGGTATCTCACCAAAATTTAAGTGGATGAAAGCTAAGCTGTTTTGAACTTCGCTGTTATTGAAAATATCTTGAAATAAAATATGCGTATAGAAATATTTGCTTGGAAATTGTTAACAAGCTCAAAGATATTTATAAATGTATTGTTGAGTATAGAGAAAGGAGAGGTGTGTATTTCTGTTAGTGGTTCGAAATTTTTTGCATAAAAATTATAAGCTGATATCCATATTCCGTATTATATAGTACTGGCTCTGAAGGCAAAGATAAATTGACAAGCTTTTCTTGATAATAGCAATGATAGCAAGGAGTAACTGGGCTTAGGGAGAATCTACAGACAAATTGCAGAATGTTATTTCTAATAAATCATTGGCTAATTTATTCAATTTAATATTTGCATAAATCAATGCTTAATAGGGTTCTAAGGAAAATGTTAGCGTTTATTTCTAACATTTTTTAAAAGGGTTACTAAATGAACTTCACAAAGGAAAGAATCGCTGACCACTTTCATGCAATTTTGCCCACTCATATAAATTCTTTTTCTTAATTGATGGCATTAACATTTAAAAACCAAGAGAAATTAAAATGCTTAGTCAACAAGACTAGAACGGAAGAATCCATCCACTCTGTGAGAATAACAAATAATTAAGGAGTTTTTAAAATCCTACCGGTTTCGAACGCACACTCACTTTTAGGCCAGTGTTACATATACACTAGAGATTATCAACTTGTTAAAATTATTGTACTAAACTTGTGTATACTTGTAAAACTAAGAAGACAATCTCTAGTGAGATACTAAACATGCAACATAGATGGAAAGTTGGACAAACACAATATATTAAAACGAAGACCAAAGTATTACGAAAACACGATAAGCGCTAGAAAATAGGTAGTAAGAGACAAGGCTTCTATTTGCAATAAAGAAGCGGTGCAAACAAGTACCTGACAATGTTGCACGCATACAAGAAGCCACAATCAGATATCCTTTTAAATATTACCTAAGCTTAGGGGAATTTGTATGGCAAAACACATGGTTTATTACTTAACATTCAGATAAAATAACATTCTAAACGCAAAACTGTCGTCCGCTTAATATATCAAAATCATGCAACCAATTGGAAATTTGCAAAATCGAAGCAAAAAAAGGCAGTTTATTTTATTTACAACGGCACTTTTAACCAAAAAAGGCAAACATCTTGGATATTACTTAAAAATCAGGCGTCAAATATTTGCCTAAGTATAAGGATTCTAATAAATACGCATCTAAAATTTATATTTTTTGCATAAAATATGTCAAAGGCTTCTACTTAAGTTCTCCCTGTGCAAATGGATGTTATTTTCTATGTGTTCAAACATTCAGTCGCTTAAATATAGAATAAAAAGTATGAGCTCCGATTTCTGATGATTTCTTTAGGTCGGTTAATTTAAATCTGATTTCAGTAGCTCCTTATCTGTGCGGTGCATCTCGCCACGGCGTGCGAGACCTGGTCCAGTATTAATCGTTATTTATAAACACTCCAAGTCTCATCGAACATTACTTCTCATGAACGAATTTATTTACTCTGAGTGATCATCAAGTATCAAGTACATATATTATAAAACACACAGAATTGTGTCAGATTTTTGAATTCAATTTTGGTTTGGCCTTCCGGTCTGGGAAACCGGAGCGACCGCTCATGTCATATAATTTTGCACGGCCATAGAAACGTTAAAAATATTACAAAACACAGATATTCTACTAAAAATACAAAAGTTAATTTTGGTTTTGTTACGTATCTGAACCTCTCTGTTATTATGATTAATTTAATAATTTACTACTATGTGTACACTGCACTAGCGGCTCCTAATGAAATCTACGGCGTACTATAATGGCCAAAAAAGTAACTGTATACCTACACAGACTTAAATTTCAGGGAAATTTGTTTAAATCACGTATTCGAATATTGTGGCACTGGAACACTGAAACACTTCACGATTACCCCTTACCACAGACACTTCACTTAAACTGTACGCTAGTTTCGATAGCTAAGCTATCATCTTCAACGGCAATACTGAATTCAGTATTGCTGCTGAAGTTCGAACACCAGACGACTTTGAAATTTCACCAAAGCATGTTCTAATGAGGGTTACCGATGTTGTTGCAGCGATCAGATCAATTATTCAAAGCTGTTCAACCGAATTTACTGCACATAACATGTCTGCTTCATGCCTTACACCTTGTAGGAGACACTATACGAAAATGTTATCGCGATGTGGATTAACTAAAATAGCACAGACAAAAGCGGTTTTTCTTAAATCACCAAAATGTATTCGGGTAATTCGTTCTGTGTCTTGACGTACCGGAACCGCCGCAGCCAATTCTTACATAAAGGGTACATGGTTAGAAACAGCAATCTATTACTTTAAACATTCTGAAAAGATCAAATTAGTGGTTTTACAACTGGACGCTAAACAAGCAGCTACAATAAAGCTAAGCCAAATGCAATTCCAAAATCCTCAAGTTGCAGCAGATTCAAAAATTATTAACGACAATTATGTTCAAGTAGCCGACGTAATAAAAAAAATTGCAAAACACTTTGTTGTCTCTACGGGATTCGTGTGAAATTGTTGACCACGTACAAACAGTGCTACATATTTTAGATGGCGAAAAAAGTGTCTCAGTCTGAGAAAAATGTAATACTATATTACGTAAAAATGTCGATTTTTTAGATTACGCCATCTCTTTAACAATAGTGTTGCGGAAGATCCGTCGTAACCACTTTAAGTACGCGAATATTACATCGCTAGTTGTAGAACGACCTTTTTCTCCGTAAGCTGATATATACCCTGTGATGCAGGTGTTGAAGGCCTCACTTCCGGATTTCTTCTCAGCCATCTAAGCATATTCGGTAAGTTGTTTACTATATTATCTTTGCGTTTTCATAACTTCTCTTATTGTTTTTTGTTCAAAATAACACGCACGTTTATTTCGGTTAACCCAGCGCAGTGACGCTACTGCTAGGCAACCGAGTTGCTGCGCTCTAGTCATAGCGCTCTGTTTACCTTTACGTGTATTACTTCTCGACCGTTTTTTACTTCGTTTTTACATTTTGCTTTTTAAAATACAGAGCGTACGAATGCAAGTAGATTATTTTGAATAATGGCAATTCATCGAACAGAGATTAAAGTCTTTGCTATTATTATAGATAATACCTAGAATACCTGATTGAACTCCGAAGAACAAGAACTTGTGCTTAATCCTCTGGTATACTTTGAGACGGAAAAAGAAAACAGGGGCCCTTTATTACGTTTACGAGATAGATATCCTAATGCACTCGCAATAATATTTACTTATAAGATAATTACAAAGTGTGTATTGTTGCAGAAAGTAAGTAAAGCATTTAGTGCAGCGCTCGACAGAGTAGTTGGGCTATCACAAATAGAAAATTGAAAAATCCTGCTTTTCATTTTCTGGCGAAATGAAACCTCGTACTTAACCGAAAGCAAGGGATCTGCGAGATATTATTGAAATGGAAGTGGAAAATGCTCATTTATAACATGTAACAAAATGCTAATAGTTATATAACAGATTCAAAATTTTATCAAAATAATGCTTTAGGGAAATACGGTACCTTACAAATTCTTCAGGGCAAACTTAAGGCCTGCATGAGTTGAGGTAATTTGTTGATTATATCTCAAACGTCAACGCATATATTTTCAACAGTGTGTGTTGCCTAATAGCATGAAATAGACTAATAGATAAATAGATACTATGCTTTATTTTAGGATAGGAGACGTTCTTTAATGAGCTGCACACACAATGTGGAAATAAGCGATTCGACCAGGTACATGCAACATTTATCTGGTTATTTGCTTCATTGTTAACCCTCAAGTGCTATCGTGGGGTGTTTCGGAACCCCAGAGGTCATTTTTTTTAAATTTTTTCTAAAACTATTTTTGTCACATTTCTAAGGTTCCAGGTATTCGCCTATGCAAATGAGATATGTAATATAGTGTAATTTATTATTTACCATATTCTACAGTTTTAGCAAAAAATAGCTTTTGGGGTGTCTCAACACCCCACGATAGCAATTACGTTTGTTTTTTTCAAAAATAGCGTAGTGTATTCTAACCAATGATTTAGAATTTTATAGTGATAATAGCCCTCGTCCTCTTTTGGGGAAATCACAGATGTTGTTGTGCATGTAAGTATAGGGGATTCACTTATATACGTTCCAATTCGGCGATTTTTATTATAGTACCTACATGTACAGGGGATTCACTCATTTATGTTCGACTTCGGTGATTTTTTACAAATCAAATAGTGGCATTTCCCCTGATTTCTGTACGGCGTATAAATATTCGACTCAAACAAATTTCTTACTCAGTTCCTCACAAACCAGAGCGTCGTCAACTTGTTCCTTATTTCCCTTCTATAATACGTGTATTGAATAGTAAAAACAATATGATAAAGTTTCTAACTGATGAACAATTAGCAAATCTTGCCGAAAACTTTTACGATGATGTTAGTGAAAGTGAATGCCCTGATGAACGTGATGATGATTTGAGTGATGCAGCAAGCGAACATAGTGATCACGACACATGTTCAGAATTTGAAGTCGAATCTGAAAACGAAAGTGAAGAAGACTTAGGTGATGTCAGTGCAAGAACAAGTTACTTCTATGGACGAAATCGATATAAGTGGTCCAAAAATCCTCCTGCTACTTCACGTACCAGATCTTCTAATATAGTCACTCTTCGACCGGGAGCAAAGGGTCCGGCAGTAAATACTCCTCCAAGAACACCTTCTGAAGCATTTTCTCTTTTCTTTACGGAAGAAATTCTAAATGAAATACTAGAGCATACAAATGCAAAAATAACGGAAACGAGTTCTTCTTATGGACCAACGGCAAGTTATGTTGAACATGTAGACATGATTGAATTGAAAGCATTTCTGGGACTTGTAATTTTGGCAGGAGTGTTTAAATCAAACCACGAAGATACTAGAAGTCTTTTTGCAACGGATGGTACGGGACGAGATATTTTTAGAGGTGTCATGTCTAAACAACGGTTTTTGTTTCTTTTGTCAGTGCTAAGATTTGACGATCAAACAACTAGAAGGAACAGGATTGACAATGGTGATAAACTTGCTGCCATTTCAAAAATTTATGAAATTTTCAACGCAAACTGTACGAATAATTACAGTTGCAGCGAATATGCTGTTGTAGATGAAATGCTTGTTGGATTTCGCGGCCGCTGCTCTTTTCGCCAATATATCAAGAGTAAACCAAAAAAATATGGCATCAAAATTATGTGCTTATGCGATTCGAAAACGCATTATCTGATCAATTCATTTATTTATACAGGAAAGACAACCGAACCCAATCCAAACAAACTTTCAGTTCCAACACGTAGTGTACTCAAATTAATTTCTCCGATCATCAATACAAATCGAAATCTAACAGGAGATAATTGGTTTTCTTCTATAGAGCTGTTGAATGAATTGAAACGGGTTGGTATAACGTATGTTGGAACACTTCGTAAGAATAAGCGCGAAATTCCGCCAGCATTTTTACAAACTAAACAGCAACCAATAAACACCTGTAAATTTGGATTTACGCACGATAATACGTTGGTTTCCTTCATACCAAAAAAGAACAACTGTGTCTTGTTGGTTTCGTCTATGCATCACAATGGAAATGTTGAAGTAAATGCAAAACCTGAAATAATAAATTTCTACAATTGTACCAAAGGGGGAGTTGATGCTTTAGACCAGAAGTGTATGACGTACTCCTGCCAAAGACGAACCAGACGATGGCCAATGGCTATATTAGGAGCAATGGTAGACATTTCACGTGTCAACAGTTACATAATTTTCTTAGCCACTTCAGACCATACAGTTAACATGACACGAAGAGAATTTTATATTCGTCTAGGAAGAGAACTCGTCAATGACCACGTAAAAAGACGATACCAAACAAAAGAATTGTCAACTAAGCTAAACTCAATTATCAAAAATTTACTAGGCTTAGAAACACCACAACAACAGCCACAAGAAGCAGAACCTTCAAGAACCTACAAAAGGTGTACATCTGCGGGCGAAATAGAGACAAGAAAATAAAAACCACGTGTCATAGATGTCATCAGCATGTCTGCAAGGAACATTCTGAGCAACTTGTAAAATGCGCAGAATGCTTACAAAGGTAAATTGTAAGAAATTTATAAAAATCTGATTACATGAAATAACACATTACATGTTTTTTGTCAAATAAAATGTACGCCTCACAACGTCATTGTCAGAATTTTTATGTGAAATGCTAATGGCATTTTCTTTTACAGGGAGTAAGACCATAGTTTCCAGTAACAGAAAAAACCAAGACATCTTAACAATACAGAACACAATTTTGTAAAAAGAAAAAATTGTACGAAGAAATACTTTTTACATAATTTTTATGAATGTAACATTTCCTCCTAATTTTCTGTTTTGCTTTAAATAAAGTTTTGTTTTTCCTTACAACAATCGCAAGATAAAGGTCTAGTTATTACACTGTGGGTTTAAAAGTGAAAAAAAAAAGATAACTAACAAAAAAAAGCTAAATTTAAAGAGTGGGGTGTAAAACACCCCACGATAGCAGTTGTGTTACCTGAAAACACGATAGTACTTGAGGGTTAATTATAGCACATCACTCTTTCCAAAACTCGGTACGTACGTTACACAGCTACTGGCGTTTCTACTATATTTCGGTTGTTTATTAACTTTTGCAATTGCTTATGTGTTCCCAAATTATCTTTCGCCTTGAACATTTTAATGCATTTTAAATAACTTCACGTACTGTTTAAAATCGATATACTTGTTGCAATTATCGTATGTACACAGCAATAGATCGACATCGACACCACTACTACGTTGCTTCAGCAGACAAAGTTTTCTATTAAACAATATTCTAAGTGCGCTTAAAATGTCACTGGAAGCATTACACTTTAAAAGCCAAACGATACTAATGGAGGCATTCCGATAATTTACGAGACGCTTTGCACATATGGTTGCTTGCATGAGCGTAACGTGCATATTCGTATTATAATATTGATGTGATTTCCATAGCGTTGTTTAGTCTTTCCGTGCTTGGGTGATTATTTGTTTACATCGCCCTGTAATTTAGGTCCTTCATGAGACTGTTTGCCACAGACTCAGCGTGAAATAGTTTTAGCGTGTACTGAATTGCAAATTACGAACCAGAGAGTGAGCAATTTGAGTATTTTTCATTGTAAAGTGCACGGACATTTACTAATAGATTGCAGCACTCAAATTTGCTTTGAGAATAATTATACAGGTTTACATTTTGTATTGTTATACCTGTTAACAGAAACGTAAGTATTTTAATTTATTAAAAACGCCCTCTTTAAAACCAGACCCTCTGTCTAAAGATCGAAATATATGCAAACAAAACTGAAAACATGAGTATACGTATGCAAGTCTTCTAGCTTAAATATGTACATTCTCATGGGAAATATGCAAATGAAAAATACTAAAATTATGCATAAATGCATTACCACAAAAAGAAATATTCCTTTATGTTTATTTATACGATTTTACGGTATAATTAATTACAAAAAGGATTTACAACTGAATATTTCCTAACCGAACTTGTATAATGAAATACACAAGTTTACTTCTGCAACAAATTATTGAAAGTTGATTCGGAGGATGGTTTTGTTGACCAAGAAGAAGGCGATTGTTTTGCCAAGGTACATAAAAAAAATAATTCGCATAACTTACCTTTAACGGGAATTTGCAGACGTTAATCCCAATATCTGCATAACGTACTAGGTCTTTTGGTGGTAATGAATCATGAAGATCACACTTACAAATAAAAAGTCAGCAATAGTGAGGATACCAACGAACAGTTGTTCGTACTCTCACTTTTGCCGCTTGAATTACTCGTTAAAAGTGGTATTATTGCTTGGAAAAACCCTCATCCATCGTATACTATGTATTGTGGGCCTATTAAGTTTATGTTCTCTAAAGAAAGTACAGAACTCACTATGTCGGAGACAAAATATTGAAGGACATAAGCGAGTTATTAACGACAAATTTTTAGTGCCCATGATGGATCTGAGGTTTCTATCAAGCAGAAATTACTTTTGGCAATGGTTGATGGTAAAATTTGCCAAACCTTCATCAACGCAAAGATACCATATTTGTGGCGCGATGATGAGGCCAAAGAGTTTATGGCTGACAAAGATCTAGTTTTGACATATCTACACAGCATGCTTGGATTCGTTGTTTTGAATGTTTAGGTTACACCAGTTATCGTCTTGATGTAAAGGTACGACAACTGAGAGACGCATCTTGCACGGTTATTGTGAAGAAATTTCCTGCAAAAGTTCAAGACCGTTTCAAAAAGGAAATGGGTTTCGTAGTGTTGGTACTATCCAATCGGCTCTTCTACTAATTGGATAGCTTCCTGAAGAAGCTCAGGAAGCTTGCAACAAAGATTGCGGAAGATTCCGGCAAGATAATGCCCAAGAACGATCACGTGTTGCAAGAAATACAGATTTACTTAAGATGTCATCACATCTGATCCTGTAATTAACAACCTCGATGAAGTTCTGGAAAAGAAAGCAGTATCTCTCTCTCCTCAAGTCTTAGATTTGACATATCCACTGTGGTGTACTTATCCTGTAGTTAGCCATGAAGATGTTAGCAGTTCCGATTATTGCGTAGGGAATTCTTCTGAGGATGAACATAGGGGTGAACAATGAATTACTACTAAGTACTCCCTCAGAAAAATCTAATTAAGATTTGTGCATATTATAAATTAATTTATTTAATTAAAGTTTTTTTTAACAAATGTGTTTTGATTTGGTGACATATTCACTTTGTAAGGATCTAATACTTTTCATTTGAAAAACGTTCTTATAGGGATTAATTAGATCTATTACAAGCTTAGTACAATGAAAAATAATTTTATTTGGCTGGCTTGTACTAGTCTTTCCAAAAGTTTCGTAATGCTATTATAGATTCAATGCACTCAGTTTGTCAAATACTTCGCATAAATACACTATCGGCATACACTATACATATCGGCAAAAGGTCGGGTCCGACAAAGTACCTGGAGTTTTCATGACCTTTCTCTTACAGGAAAGTTTGAATTTCTTGACGTAGCTCGAATACTCGGGATAAGATATTGCCACGTGAAAGCCACCGCGAATTGCTGTTGTATAGCAGAGTCGTGTGTTCTTCTCCCATGTCCATGCTTAGTTTTTTTAAGTATCTGGCTTAGTTTATTACATCTACGACACGTTTTAATATCAAATTCAATTGAGAGTTCATCGACTTTGATGCAAGCACTTCCCTATGGATGATGTAATGGGCCCATACAGCGCAGCGAATAAGCGCTTGCGATCCTTCATGGTCGCTATGGAGGAGACATTGATTGAGCTCCATCAATACACATACCCATGCACTTTGCCTAATTCAAATCATCTTCGGCTGTAAACGTGTCAAGCATCTTAAATAAGTCTTGAGCCTTCGCGCGTCCGTAGATGCTTTTATTATTATAGTTATAATGATATAGTTATAGTTATATTATAGTTATTACTGTCAGTCGCCCCAGCAAGTTGCAGAACAAATGCCGTGCCCTTCGTTTTCTCTATTAATTGATCATTGACATCCTACATGATGATTTCTTCGGCTGTATAGTGTTACTGAACAAAGGTAACTTTGGAATTAATTTTCTCGACGATTCTGCCAGCATAATATTTATCTTGTCCAGAGCAGCCGCTAGAATAAGCTCTAATGCGATGTATGCGATTTTAAAAGATGCTAGTAGTGCGTTGCTTGGTATCCAGCTTTGTCTACCAAACACACATGTTTGCCTTTGTAAATCTTGTAATTTCCTATTAAAGAATTACGATATTTTCATTTCTTTGCTACCCCATCACTTGTCAATCTCACTTGGACTGTGGATTTGCTTATTTGAAAAAAAAAATTCCGTCTTCCTACGATTTTACGAAAACACAAAGCGACACACTGATACAAAGTAGGAGCTTTTCTGGTAGCGGGCACCCTAAAACCGTTTACTTTCCTTCTCAGATGTTTACTCTTCGATTGTCGAATGTAGGAACTAAATTGGTTTGCCGAAGTGGGCCGTATTTATATTAGTCACCTCACCTACGTACAACTTTCGTGAAATTTAAACAATTACCGTTGTATACTATATAAATCTACTAGTCATACTTTTCTGGAATATTCTATCTACGAGAATGTTTTATATCTTTCTAGAAAGTTCTACAAGCTACGAGAACGAATTAGTCTAAATGTTCTAGAAAGTTCCATTAGCTTCGAAGTCGTTTCGATATGTTCACTCTAGAATATTCCAAACCGCTATATCTGCTTGCATTCGCAAGAGTGCTGCGCAGCGCCCCTCTTTGTTCTCTACGGCGCCCCGGAGCATTGCGGCGCATACTTAGGGAATCCTAACTATATAGGATTTTTGTATATATATTTTATACTATTTCAATACTGTGTTTGCCTTTATAAGAAAAGTCGGAAAGTTTCAAAGCACTTCCTACTCTTTACCAATAGATTTTTTAGAGGCTCATTTCTGTCCCTTCAAATACTCCTACTTAAAACCTGATGTAGAAAATGCTGCACTAACTTGCCTCAGGTCTAACCAACTCAGTTCAATGTAAAAAAAGTGTAATTAGCACAGACGAAAGGAACACACCTATAGTGATTTACAGGGCACTGGCCACTTTTTAGTAAATCACCGCACAAGACACTGACAATATCCATTAACTTTTTAAAATGCATTCTTTTCGATTATACTCATAATTTTTTCATATACGATCTTTTCCAATCTCCCTTCAACTTCGGAATATGAATTTTCAACACTTTGGATTAGCGACATTACTGTTTTTCCAACTGCAATATAGAATTAAGAATGAAGCTGTAATTAGCCTTTAATAAACGCTAATTGCTGAGTTATTCCTTTATTCGAATACACCTTTTGGGCGTCTACCATAGACAGTCTGTGATATAGCTAAACGTTCATAAAAAAATCGACGACTGTCTAAAAGAATTCAAATTGCATGCCAACGATTTCAATAGCCACCATGTGGATGATGCTTAGTATAATTTTTTTTTTATGTACTCTTCAAAGTATACTCCAATGGGCAAGATTTGAATCGTTCTAGCGTTTAAAGCGTTTAAGACATCAGCTGTTCAAGAAACAGCGGTATTTCGCAAAAAAGTTGTGTGTAGGGAGTACTAATGAATGTTGACTTGGACTGAAGAACAGCATCCAAAAACGTAATAATGCACAAATTGCTCCGTCTAGAAGACCAAGCTTGTACAGTGCGCTGAGGAAACTGAACACACATACGGTCATTCCATAATATATAAATATGTTATGCTGTAGAGCACTTGTCTCAAAATATTTTTCATTAGAAAGCTTGTTCTTGTAAATTGCTTAGGAAAGGATTTATCTTCCACCCACGCAATAAGTGGACACGTTGTCCATGAAATTGTTACGTTGAAGCTCGGGTGAGCTATTTTAATTTTGAAAAACTGATGTAAACTTTAAGGTCCAGACTCTCAAAGAGAAATACTGTATTCATACACATATTCTAGTGTGTATGTGTGTTCATAAGTGCTGGTATAAAATTTAACAAGAGGGTATACCTTTAGAAATGATACATAAAGTTTTATATTCCAGGTTGTAACCGTATTTATGTACATACATCCGCAATGATGTTATTTGAATAAGGAGGAAACTGTAAACGTTATAGTTCCTCTTAAATTTAAATGCATTAGTTCTATAGGGGAGCACAGACACAAAACTGCGGTGCCCTATTTTACATAAAGAGCAATAACATTGTTTGGCCGTCTTAGCTTTTAATAGACGAAATATATTGAAATGTTATAAGTTGGAATGAAACACTGAACTAAGAATAATCACAGGTTTTTTTATTTTCAATATTCTACCTATGTACAATAAATTTAGAAAACTCCTGTTCTCTACGTTTATAAACTCTCTAGATCCTTTCCATGAATCCTCCTTATTAAAAGGTACATTTTTGAAAATAAATTGCTTCCTTTTAATATTAACGCTGTTTTTTTTTGAAGCCAGAATTGCCAAAATTCGAATAATAATAAAAGATAATGTTGATTAATTATGAAAATTAATATTGAGTGTAAGTGCACGGGCTTTACCCCAATATGAATACAAATATCCGATCTGTGATAAAGTTTACACTTTAGGGCGGCGCGCCAGCATTGCAGCAAATACCAACAAATTGCGCGGAGTGAATATTAACATCGGTCGTCGCTCACAGATGCCTATGTACATACAAGATATACATCTACACACAACACGGATCCCATCCTTCCGCGCTGCCAAGAATGCAAACTCTAGTGATAAATGAAGGTTTAATGGTGAGCATCTCAACAATAGCACTACTGTTCCGAAATCAAAGATTATTTCTTCGTTACCCATTTCTGCAATCGTTCAAATTTACAAGCGGGGTCTGGGAAATTCAGTTTGGCAGCATGGAAGTATATTGATATCTAGAGTAGCCAAATTCGGGTGCGCACCATCGGCGCAGCTAACGAATGGACTCACTCTTGCATACGAAACACTAGCCAGTATCTAGTTCGCTGCCGCCTGGAGCGTCCGTAATAGTAGCAGCGAAGTACTCTGGGTTCTGTTTTTAATAATGTCGAAGGTACGTAGATTGAGAAAACAGCTATCATTAAAGACAGTGAATAGATTCCTTAAAGATTATCCGGATTAGACTTACGACGGCGTAGAAATTAAATGTTTAGTGTGGGATATATATCTAACGTGTTGGTCACAAACACATTGTAGACGGCATGTGCAAAGTACAAACCATAATAATATCAAAACCGGTGTCACCGCAAAATACGAATAATTCCTATTTGATTTATGTACAATAATGATTTAGTGTAATCTGGCGTTTACTTTGATAAACAACGATTCATTTATTACATTTTGGAACCAATACGGCAATATTACATTACTGAGCAGGACCACGTTACAAAATTATTTACCATCTGTGCGTGTACTTTTTTAAAATAAAATTAAGGCTGAACTGAAAAATAAAAAAGTGTGCTTGTGTGTGGATGAAACAACTGATTGCAAAAAAAGATCTCTACTTAATGTTACGGTGTGCAAAATAGAATCACATCAATTGTCAATTTTATTAGCTTCTAGACAAATAGAAGACTGTACTGCTCAAGTAATTTCAAAAGTGGTGTTAAGCACATTGGAAAAATTTTAAATATCCGGAGATCAAGTCTTGATGTTTATGACAGATGGTGCCGCAATCATGCTTTCCGTAGGCCGGTCTCTTAAAGAACAGTGTGGTAACTTTTTACATATTACATGTAAGATTCATGCTTTACATCTTGTGGCAGAGACAATTCGTAGATGTTATCCACAGGTGGATGCGCTAATTGCGAGTACAAAAACAGTGTTTCTGAAATCCCCGAAACGTATTCGCGAATTTCACAGACTGTACTCTGATACCCTTGAACCACGACAACCGATCCTTACACGTTGCGGAACATGGTTACAAGCAGCATTTTACTATCATAAATATTTTGAGAGTATAAAGGAGGTGGTTCTATTATTCAATCCGAAAGAATGTGCAGCTATCAAAACAAGTCAGAAAAAATTTGAAGATGGTCAGGTTAAAAGTGATTTACAAACTATTCACAGCAATTACATCGGAGTAGTGCAAGCAATAGAAAAATTACAAAATTCTTCACTGCAAATTGTGAAAGATGTACACGCACAGCTTTGTTCGGTAGAAGACGCAAAAAATGAGTGTGTTCTAATTAAGTTTGAAAGTGTTTTAGAGAAAGATTCAGACTTTGCCACACTTAAACAAATTTGTGAAGGTTCGTTTACAGATGCGTTAAGTTGTTTCAAAGATTTTTTTAATTATGCAAATATAACATCACTAGATGTAGAGCGATCGTTTTGTTTCTACAAGGACATATTTTTCTCACGGCGGACGCGTTTTGCATAAATAACTTTGGAAACGCACCTTATGTTAAAAATATTTAATCTCGCTTCTTCAGTTTTTTAAGTCAGGGAAGACGCTTAAGACGGTAAGTTTTTTTTTATTCATTGAATTACATACACGATCGAGTCCCTGCAAAGAAGTAATAATTTCACCTGCCTTTGTCATCTCTATTCATCTATAAATTTAAATACTACCAAAATTGGAAATTACTTTGAAATAAAGCACATAGCCTAGGCACGATTTCAGTTAAACACAACTTAAGCTATAAAGCCTCGATGGTGCCCAACTACGGTACACTTCTAATTATTAACGATATTTAATATCCTTGCAATTAAACTAGGTTTCACTTACTTCCCTTTTCTTTAGTATATTTTCGTTAGAGTTCACGATCTAGTGTCTTACGAACTAACATTAGTGGCCGTCGGCAACTGCAAAACATGTGAGTTCTCTAGCGAACTTGACGACTCGTTTATTGGTAATATTTAATTAGGGAAGTTATTATGAAGACAAAATAGAGATATTTTCTACGTCTTTATTGGAAGGAGTTCCAAGAAATATGACAATTAAGGACCGGAAGAATAAGGAGCGAAGAAGAATTAGATTATTGTGTCCCCGTAATATTATCTTTAGTTGGAGATGATTATCTATTGAAACAATGGTGACAGAGGGGGGTGAACCAGAAGAAGAGTCTCACTTGTATAAGTCTTTGTAGAATCGATAGAGACGTCGTGTCGGAAAAGCGTCCGGAAAAGCGAAAAGCCATGACGGATGTCGTTGAAGCGCATGTGGCTGAACGGATTGGTCGTCGCATTAATAATAATTTCAAATGTGCATTTCATGGAAAGTAATTTTATCGATTTTAAAAGGGCATTCGCATTTTGGTGTTACCATAAACGGCACCAGGATATAAAATCAGGAACTTAAATCCAACTATTTATCAAACGGGAGTTTAATACAATGTTCTAGGTTTATAGGTGCGAATTTGTAAATATAAAACACATCAATACCCATGTACAGTCAGTCCCACTCGTATTCGTACACTGATAGTTAATAGATGGAAATGTTGAAAAACACGTAATGTTACAGTAATATTTGTTAATTTCGATTACAAGCTAACCAATGTGAGGTGCATTATCCTACGTACTAAATACAGTCCTTTATTTCACAGTTCCCCAACTAAACGGAATAAAGAATAGTAAAATGTACAAATTCAGTGCACACTCGTATTCGTACAGCTACCGCTTTCTTAATAATTCAAGAGCATAAACACATTTTCATTAGTCGAATACTAATAAAATAGGTAAATTACCGATCATGTGTGCATATGAACGAAATATACTAAAATACATCAGTATTAATCCAATCATCCGTCACAATGGGCAGAAAGGGTACGGAAACATGGATCGAAATTCGAAAATTAATTATTTCTCATTACGAGCAAGGTAAAAGTTTAAGTGAAATTTGTGAACTTGTCAATAGAAGTCGATCCACAATTTAGTACATAATAAAAAGGTTTAAAACCGAAAATAGAATTAATAACAAACCAAGAAATCTGAACAGAAAGATTTTAACCCAACGCTAGGAGCGTCAAGTTTTAAGAAAAGTATCATTAAATCCAAAATTTTCCGCCCCTAAATTAGCAGCGCAAATGAAACGGAAATGAAACGGGAAAGATAGCTAGTCCCAAAACAATTCGGAAAGCAATAAGAAGCCATGGATACAAAGGCTGTATAGCCCAAGTGAAAACCCTTTATCAGTGAAGTTAATAGACACAAACGATTAAACTTCGCCCGAAAGTATATAAACGAATCCCACGACTTCTAGGAACGCGTCATATTCATTGATGAAACCAAAATTAATATATTTCAGTCAAATGGTATGATAGAAACCCAATACTAGCCTGGAGAAGAAACATCTACAGGCATCTGTAAAATATGGTGGTGGATTGATAATGTTGATTGATAATTTGTGGGCGGATTTAAAGAATCGGATTCGCAAACACCGTATAACCAACAAAGTCGACCTTAAAAATAAAATAGAACAAGAATGCCACCGTATTCCGTCGGACGTCACTGCGAAATTAGAAAAATCAATGCCTAATAGACTAAATGAGGTTATTAAAAACAAAGGCAATCACACGAAATATTAGAATTTATCTTACATTAGCGCTAATGTTAGTTCATAATACTGTACGAATAACACGAGTGTGACTTGAATTTTTTACATATTTTTGAATTTGTTTTATTGTAACTAAGAGACTATGAGATAGATGTTGTACATTAATTCAAAGAATACTACAATATCGTTTTGTTTTGTTTCTAATAAGAATGAATAAATGTTTTTGAAAAATAATGTATTTGTTTACGTTTTTCTGTAGCAACTGGTAGTGTACGAATACGAGTGGGACCGACTGTATGTATGTACTTAAACTGTCAGCGACGGCAAAGCAAATATAAAATTGAATTATTCGAATTGTATAGTTGATAGTTTTTTTGGTTAGTTGATAGAAACAAATATCGAGTTACTTATGTGGTTTTTAAGAAAAATCTTATAACAGTTATGAATTAAATTTCAAACATATTTTTAGTATTTGAGGCAAATATTATATTTTATTCAGTCTGTAATCGTTAGAGAAACATTTTTCTTAAACACGTATCCCCAGTACCGTCATTTACCCAAACAAATAATTGTGCCGTTTATTTATGCAAACAACGGGAATTAAAGTACAACAAATAGAATTCAAATTTGCTTACTAATTTAGTTCACATTAAGGTTGCACTTTGTTTATTTCTCTATTTCAATCTGCACGCCTCTTGCACAAAATTGTGTGTAAAGCTCCGCAGTCATTCCCGTAAAAAGGCCACGTCAAATAAAAGAGTACTAGTTCAAAAATTGGATCAAATCCAAGGCAAGGCAAGGTAATAATTCAATTTTTACAGAAGAGAAGTTAAGGATAGTATAATGAATATTCGTCTTCTTTTTCTTATTTTTAGCAAAGCTAAAGTAAAATTACGCTCGTCCTCTATCCGTCTCGCTGCCTTTCTTTTGTTCGCCCGCTTGCGGAAAATATGTTCAAGTGCGCTTTTTATTTCATTTTTGATGTGGATTTTCCTAGGAGCTGTTCTCGAATGGTTATTTAAGCGCGCGGAATTATTTTCATTTAGGAGGTGGAAACCTTCTTCGCATTTCAGGTTATTAAAATGTAAAACTGTTTGTGTACAACAGCGTTCAAGAACGATGCAAAAAAACTTTCAATGTAATACAGCCCGTAAATCTAAAAGAATCCTTTACGCTTTGGCTTTGTGGTCTCCCTGTTTTAAATTTTCCAAGGAGCTGAAAATAATTACTACGATGTTATTATAATAGTATACATAATTAAATTCCGTAAAATGGCATCAGCTCTGTGTAGTGAGCGTCTCAGATCGAGTGGGATTGTCTGGGCAACTTTTTATAACATTGAAGATGGAGATATTGTTAAATGGGTAATGTTTTGCAGTTTTATGTGCTGATTTAAAATCTGTTTGAAAAACTTCAAAATGCTGAATATGCCAGCAGTTATTTAAATGTAACTGTAAGAGATATGAGAAAGTTGTTGGTAATATGAAAGTTATTATTTTTGATAAGACCAGTTTAAAATAGATGTTGAACAAAAATTCAAGATGACGACTGAGGTACTTAGTCCTATCAACTTTTATAATTTAAAAGAACGGCATACTCTGGATTCTTTTTTATTCACTTTTCAATTATGTAAAATAATGTATGAATGACAAATATCAGTAAAATTGATTCTTTTACATCTTAATCAAGTAAGCTTACATGGATCCAAACAAAATCAGATGAAATTTATTTTAGAGAAACTGTATATAATTCCAATAATACGAGGAGAGATCTAAAAATTTCTTTTCTCCAAATATTCGTCTTTAGTTTAAGAACTTTTGCATTTGAAGAAATCAGTAGTCGAAATATTTATTCCAATCTGAAGTGAGTATCTCAAAAGCACGCTTTAACGACCTCTTCCGGTGTCGAAAACCGCTCACCACGCAATTTGTTTTTGACAAAAGGGACCAGCAGGAAGTCATTAGGTGATAAGTCAGGCGAATACGGACAATGAATCATGAATTCAATATTATTCTCCTGAATAATCGACTGTTCGATGTGCTGTGTGAGAGCTGGCGTTGTCGTTACTTATCCTGATTCCATCGAAGACTTCAGGCAAACAAATTGTTGCATACGTTGGTATGCAACAATGCTGCTCAACAACCCTCACGAGCCAGTTTTTGTGTTTCAGCTAAATTGTGTGCAATTCCAACGACTGCAAAGTTTCTTCACTTCTAAATGCTCATGGAAGATCGCTGGTGTTTGATTTTTACCAATGCCGAAGGATGCCTCTATCCCTTGATATGTCACAAGTTGATCCACTTCAATCATTTCTCGCACAGCATTGATGTTTGCCGGAACAACAGCACTTGATGGACGACCTTCACGAAATTCGTCACTGACACTACTACGTTCACGCTTAAATTCTGCGAACCAGTCATAAACTATGGTTTTGGAGGGTGCTTTATCGCCAAAGGCGGAATGAAGTCGATCAACACATTGTTGTTGAGTTAAGCCACTTTTAAAATCGTAAAAAAACCATCGTACGAAAATGTTGATGAGAAATGTCCATTTTTTCACTAAATTGATTTCTTTGAAACGTTATTAATACTCAACTACGCGATCGACTGTTTTTCTGTCAATGGTGTTTATCATACTAAATGTCAAAATTTAAGACAATGAAATTTAAATATACGGCGAGTGCCATTTAGTGGTTAATTTCTTAAGGCATGCGAAAAATACGAAAAAATAGACGAGAGAGTCTCTTGTCATTGGAGCACGAAACGTAAAATAAGGGTCCGCCTTACCCTACTAAATCAATTGACTTGAGCAGTAACGATCTGTTTTCTCTGTTTGTTTCTTCTTATGCAAATAGTTTCGTAAGGATCTAATTCCTGCGACGAAGTCACGTTGTTAATCAATTTCAGGTTTTCTAATCTAATATTATGCCTAGTTTCGTTGTATTGTGCTACAGTTGACTATGCTATCTTTCCATATTTGTATCACCTAATGTGCTCATTCTGTCAATCTGGTGTCTTATTGAACCTACTGGTTTATTTTCATCTATTTATTAATTAGCGCAATTTTAAATTTTAAGACACGCAATTCGACTGCAACTTCTCACAGAGTACCGGTGATACAATTACTTAGAACCCAGAGCGGTAATTGTAGATGAACGTCTGTCTCTAATACCGCTAACTAGTCAGAGAGTAAGACGTTTTTAATAACAGACGAAGCACAGGAAATGTACGTTCCACGAACGTACATAATGGAAAGATTTGCAATGTATTTACCAGGCGAACCCCGAGTTGCACACACATACAAAAGCATTACAAGAAGCAAGCATACAGCACTTAATTGGATTTTATTTAAAATTTCGTTATCAAATTTCGTCTAGAACTTTCCTAAGCGTGAACTTAGAATGGATATTAAGTCGAGAATTTACAAGTAAAGAGTAGAATAAATATTTTAAACAATTTCGCAATGATACAAAATTATGGGAGGGAACCATTTTTGTTGTAATAACATCTGACCCGTTCAAATTTACAGCATGAAGAAAACAATCGCAATATGCTCACTTATTTTTCCTTCACCATTAGAGATACTTCGGAATAGTAAACTTGTAAGATATTCGTTAGTACAATTAGTACAGTTAGTATGAGCATTAGTATTAGTGGGCAGAGGCACAGAAGCCTTTGGTCACTGCGACCTTAGTAGATTTATTGTCGCAAAATGCTCTTATGAATGTTAGACAAGTCGGAGGCTCTTAATAAACCTTAAAATTACTCTAGGATCTTCGTCCCTCAGTTCAGTAGGTGTCAAGAACAGTTTACTGAAATATTGTTGTCGAGTGCGACTGATGGCAACACAATTACATAAAATGTGTTCTGCCGTTTCTAGATCTTCTAGACATAGACGGCATATTTGATCCTCCGCTTTTCTTAGATTGAATAGGTGATAGTTTAGGGCTGCATGACCTGTCAGAAATCCCGCTAGTAATCTAAGGTCCGTTTTGCTGAATGATAGCACTATCTTTGCTATCTTAGGCGAGTCTGATATAAATGCTATCGCCTGTTTTTGTCCTGGAATATTGCCCCAGTACGAGGTCTTTTGATCGTCCTCCCATACTTTTGTTACTTGTTTTATGTGGCTCTCTTGTAAGACACAGAAGGGGCTAGGACCAATGAAGGGCATGTTGGCTGCTTCCCTAGCCAGCTTGTCTTTTTTTTCATTGCCCTCGATCCCTTGATGGCGTGGGACCCATCGCAGGGTAACGTGGTTTTTATGTCCCAGTTTCCTTAAATTGTGTATACGTTCGTGAATCATACCAGATTCGTATGAATAGGCTTTAATAGCCTTTAGAACTGCCTGACTATCACTGAATATAGTGATGGTTGCGCCTCGTATCCCTGTGTCGAGATTCTTTAAGCCGCACAAGTTCAAAGCAAAAATCTCCGATTGAAATGGTTGGTGTGGAGTCCCGTAGGCATTTTAAGGTGGTAGTTATTATTATTATTATTAACACCTTCTATTCTTGAGCCGTCCGTGTACCACGCCAGGATATCTCTTTTACTTTGAGCCCGCCCGGATGCACATTCCCGGCTTTCAATGATCATCTTACAAGGCTGATCAAAATTGTATTGTATAGAAATCTTGTCTCTTGCAATATGCATAAGGTAATTTATGTTGGGATTTTCAAGGATTTTGAGATGCCCTTCGAGATCCCGAGGCTGCAATCCCTTCATTCTGCTTAGTGTGAGGGCACTCAATATGGCCTGCTTCTGAAAGTAGATGTGAAGCGGAATTAGTACAGTTATTACAAGTTTACGTCTTATGTGCACTACACGAGGAGTTGGTAGCTGTCCGGGTTGCTTGACTACTAGCTGGTAGCTGAGCTGGAGAGTCGAACGGCTTTATAAATGCATTTCGGTGAGATCCCACTAAGTTTAGTGCATCACTCGACCAACCGTATAAGTAGGAGACCTGTGAATTTGGCTTGCAAGTATAAGACATGGGTTCACATAAAATTAACATTGATTTTGCAACTGTATCTTCGGAATACACAGCGAAGATAACACGTGTACAAGCGGCAAAAGTAGATACTTGTAAATAAGTATTTTTTTTTGAGACTAGGTGTATAACGGACATGTAGAATTAGAGTTTTTTCTCGCGACACTCGGTCGTACGTTTGAAAATCCTTAAAACAGTTGTTCCAGACTTATTAGTTAAACTTGCATGGTACGGAACATGCTGATACTTTAGTATTGTTTGCAATAACAAAGTTTATTACGATTAGCCAAAAAGCAGGTATTTAAGGTGAAGTGTTATCTGTAGTTTTCTTGTATTACAAACTTTAAAAACCACAGCGAATTTTCCAACTACTGAACGCTACGACATGTTCTGCACATTTATCAAGTCTTATCAAAATTCCGTTCTTGCTCCCCAAAGTTATTTAACTAATTTTCCGGAATGAAGACAACCATATGTCAAAACGTTTAAAAGATTAGACACGAATATGCAGCGATATGGAAGTTTGAGAAAGCCCATTAAAACTAAGGAAAACAATTTATTAGTGGAGATCATAACAATGGCTTGCGTCGCGGCTAATCCAGGTATTTCAACGCGAGCAGTAGAAGCGCAAGTTGGTGTACCTAAAGTAAAGCATCGCGAATTTTAAGAAGGCACATGTTTCACCCCTACAAGTTGCTTATTACATATTACATGTGCGACCAAACTAAATCAACAAAATCATTTGTTTAAAACATATTTGTTTACTTGTGTTTTAACGTACAATTCAGTGATATCAACTATAATTTGGAATGGAAAAATTCTTTGCTTTTTCGTTTCTGTGAGCAAATTGTAAACAGTAATGAATGAACCCCATTGATAAGTGGCTTCCTCGTTCCCATATTTGGTTTACAAGCGTCCATAAGTCCGCAAGGCCACGCGTCCTCTCTGACATATTCTTTAAAAGATCACTTGAGTTCATAAACAAAATTATTCAAATTTATATTACGTAATTATTGCGAAAATACGATTTAAATATGAAATCAATTGTAGACCTTCTGTTTACAACGTACATTCGGTTGAAATTAAATATCTGGGTCGGAATGAAATCACGGCCCTGGTTGCCATGGCAAGAAACCTATCACGGTGTAGCCACTGTATATGCATGGGGGCCGCACGATTTCCGCGCCCAGTCTAATTTTAGCTGGGAGGGGGAATGAAAATGAAAGAGGCAGGCTATAACCTCGACTGAATTTGCAATAAATAACGGGAAAGAGAGCTGAAAGTAGAACGTTCACACGACTATTTTTCATGGAAATTTATAAAAGAAAATAAATGGATATACGGAAGTAAAGCTTCGAATTTATTATATAGTTTTCGGTGTGTGTTGTTTTATAATGCTTCGTTTGAATCATGAGATTTCAGCTAAGCTAGATCTGGTATGAAAGATCTATATTATTTAACCACTAAAATAAAAAAAAAAACGGCTAGGTAACCACAAGATTCACGAGCCATCAAAGTTGATGGCTGTATGGCATTTGCTTTTCTTTCAAAAACAAATATATTCTGATAGACCTCAGTTTCACTTATCGACAAGATATTGTTGTTTCGATCAGATACGTTCGACACTTATATACTTACGTATTTGTTTTGTAGTTTGTAGTTATTTAGTCGCATCCAAAAGACCGAAAAACAACATAGTCCTAAATTATAATTATAATTCTTAAGTTCGATAAACAACTTTCTTCATTCGAAACAAATAACTTTAAAGACAAAAATTAACAATTCCTTTTAGAAATCAGTCAAAACCGCCAGTTTCAACCGCCTTGTATATTAAAATGTTTAATATGTTCTATTAAATTTTACTGTGCTTTTGAACTGGCTCTTAGACAACTTGATGGCAGTGAAAAAATTCAAATTTTGTGGTACCATATATGTAGGGAATTACTTGATTTTTCTATAAATTTGGATCTGACTCCTCCAGAACATTTAAATAATGCTTTTTCAAATAATACTAGTGGTAAGACTTCCGAATACTACCCATCGATTTGGCGACTTATTTGCACACTAACGTAGAACCTATGTTTCGCTGAGTCCGAAATGACAATTTCTTTTGCGATGAATTACATAAAAATCAGTTTAGAAAGTTTTTGGGTTGTGTTCGTAGGTTTTTTGACGTTTCTGAAGAAAATTTAATTTGGTATCTCTTCATCCATACTAAAACTAGCCAGTAATTTATAGAAGTAAGCACTAAATTCAAAAACGAACTAGAACTACGCAAAATTAAATGTAAATTATCTTTTAAGAAATAGGTCGCTGATATCCTTTAATGGGAAAACGCTTTCTCACCATGTCACACATTTAACATTCAGAAATAATTATTGGTTCACAAAAAGCCACACTTAAATTAAACAGTCTTTATATTAAAGGAAATAAAAGGTTCTCATTTATTTCATTATTTTTGGGGCACACAAACAGGCTCTCAGAAAAATATCAGTATAAGTTAAAGAAAAAATACATTGCTAATAATAATGATGGTCTGAATTGTACTGCCGATACGATATACAAGTACTTTGAAAATGGGTAAGGTCTCCCTTATCAAGAAGTCACGCACCGTCACACTGTTTACAGGCTAGTTTAATGTCGTTAACAAACAATGCAAGTTCTATTAAAAATTGATCAAACTAATTTACATACCAGGAACATCTTTGTCAACATATAGCTGGTTGGTGATTGTAAATATGAAGGAAGAAGTTTCGAAAGCGAAGAAAGAGATAACTAAATAAGCAAGCGAATAGCGTGTCCCATATGACAACATACTTTGCTCCTCTCTATACGTGTAGAATGATAAGATGTGTAACAAAATTCATAATTATTGTATTGGTTCCTTTCAATAAAACTGTTCGGCCAATACATTCTACAACTGCAGGTTTTGGTTATAAAAAAATTCTCTTTGGTTTGAAGCAGCTCTCAGGTCACGCTAGGATAAGGTAAATGAATGGGTGGGGCACGAGAGCGCTTTTCACTACGGTACGGTACTGAAGCAAACATTAGGTGCCGTTTATTATCCATACTTTTCTACATTTATGTTTTTTTCTCGATAATGAAGGTGTACCAAACTACTCTATTTCAGAAAGGTAGAAAGTCATACAGATTGGTCAAAACCTTAATATATTGTTATGCCCCCACTGTTGTTGGGCTGTTTGACAAATACAATATATATCGCATAGTAACTTTCTGTTTAGACCTCAATGTGAGAGCTGAATCTTGTCTCTACATCTTTCAAGAGTCTATAAAATTTGTATCTAGGAACGTAAATTCATTCCTCAAATTGTAATAACTTTGAATTCATCGTAGGTTGGGACTATAATCAATACATTTCTGGAGCAAACTTTCCTCTGTCAATATCTGGAATTTTAATTATAGAGTTTTGAACAAGTTTCCCTAAGTGGGAGGAAATTTTTGGTTAGGCAATACCGAGTTTCTCCAATTATTTTGTGCCCTTCAATAGCTTCTTTAACTTCACAGATAGCCTGAGTATATCGTTCACTGGTAAAGTTACCTCCGTGATTATTGCGTTTGCTTGCAATCTCGTTTCAATATTTAAAACACGTTACTGATTTCTCATTCTAAGAGCGATTTCGATATTTGAGCGTAACATTATGCATATGCGAAGTAAATGTATAATTTTTCAATATTATAGATGCCTAGTTTGCGGCATGAATTTTACAATGCTATAGAGAGTTAAAAAATGTTCATATATGTAAGTTAATTATTATATTTTCCATTAATGTCTTAATTGTATTTTTTTAATAGTGTCACCCTGATGAAGAGTGAAACACACTCGAAAAATTTTGGTACTTCAAACAAAGAAAATAGTGATAGTTAGGCCTTTCACTTTTTGTCTTCCTAATTTGTGAAGTCAGTTGATAGCGATACTTTTTAATAAATGGAAACAATCCAAATCTCACAAAATTCTTTAATAAGTAGCCGGTTTCGAGCTGTGCTCATCCTCAGGCTAGAGTTAGGTAGACGCAGGTAAAAATTGTCGAATGAATAAAACAATATCTTAAAATTGTAACATTGTAGCACTATGCAGATTACTTAACGAATAATTAATTTTTAAAATAGTAAAATTTGATACATATGGAGCGAACACAACATATTAAAACAACTACTGGTAATACATTGATTAATATTATGAAACATGTGTCAATTGATATTTTTCTTATTTTCTTATTGTGCAAGTCTGTGGTTTGTTAAAAGTCTTATTTTGGATAAAAAAAAAATAGAATTCTTTAAATCGTAGCTTGCCAAAAACGGTGAACGTTTCCAAAGGTTAGAAATAATACTACAGCTTGCCAAATAGGACACTACTCTAGGAAGGTTAACGATCGTTCGCTTGAAAGAAAAAACCAACACTGAATTACCGCTGCTATATGTGAGTTGGCCAACATTAATTTTATAATAATAAGAGGACATCTACCAAACGGCAACACATAAATACAAGCGTTTTGAATTTATGTGCAAGCACACCGAAACCATATATTACAATAAGCGGCCGACAATTTATCCGCAGAGCAATTGACACCGGAGCTTTGGGAAATTTAATATCAACGAGGAGAATTTATCTGATACGCAAGCATTGGAATACCGCACCGTAATCGACTCATATTCTACACGCGACTTAATGATAAAAAGACTACTTTCCCGAAGCAATCTTTTAACTGGCGGGTTATTAATTATCAGAAATATTTTATGCAAATGCATTTCAATGCAGGAACATCATTAAGATTCAAAACATCTAATATCCATCTTATATAAATAACTCAAAAATCTTCGATATTCACAGTCTTGCATAATTATATAGAATACTTGCCATTTATAACACATAAAATGGGTTGATTAAACCAGATAAGTATAAAGGTGCCAATGGCTGTCTTCACCCTGCTGTGATCGGGCTAGAATATTAATTTCGAATCATCTCGTAGATGTTTCGGAAGGATGCGCTTAACGCAGAAATAAGGGTTATTTGAGCTTCAAAACAAAATGTTAAATAATAGCTACAGCTTAAAACTAAATGGTTGCTGTAGTAGTTACGCTGCTCATTTCATTACGTAGCAGTCACTCAATAGCTACAGAACGCACAATGCACGTAAAATCATACACCAGGTTATTAGCGTCGGGAAGGATAGATCTGCAAACTATTTAGTGCGTTCAGCAGATAAGTTAGAGGTGATAGTGACTGTGTTGGGCGTTCACAATGAAAGTGAAAATAATAGATAACTTTTGTTTCCACTTTCATCATTAATCACTACATATGAATTTTTTGAAGCATTCCAAAACATTTTTACATAAAAATACCTAGTGACGTTTTTAAGAATTTTGTATAGATAGATCTAATTAAAATAAAATCATTTCGGAGAGCATTTATGAATATTACTGTATTCCCTTGTTATGTAATAATTGATATGTTTTTTCCTTCAATCCGCTCTCGGCATTATTATCGACATAAATAATTATTAATAATAAAAAATTTGTCTTCCAAAACGATTTATTTGTTAACATAACTGCGAATTCCGGAAAACCACGGAAACCAATTAATTTGCTGATGTATATATGTCCATTAAATTTTCTGCGAGTAAGTTTAATGTAGGTTTACATTAATTGCTATAAAAAATATACTCTGAACGTTGTTAAGGAAGAATTCACGATGGTTTACTTAGACGTATGTTACGACAATGTTGGCATCTAACATCATTTCACTTCATGCACATACTTTATATGGTAAGCATTGAAGTAACTAAGTTGCTAAAATAAATAAGTATAGAGGCGCGTAGGTGAAAGATAATTCCCTCCCTGAGCGGTTTAAAGAAATAGTTCGCACACAAAATTATTGGGAAATAAATTTTGAACAAGCCTGTTTTAAATTCATGCTAGGTTTTTTCAATATTCATTATACATATCTAGTTTAGTTTCTGACTTAATTTAAATAGTTTGGGATCTTTGTGGAATGACGTTGTTTTTTCAATGCTGAATGAAATCGTTGCATATTTCACTCATATTGTATCAGCTTTTTTTAAATATTTTCATAGTTTTATATATGAAACCATTGCGACCGCGATAATGATCACCGTGATTCGTGTCTCGTTGAACATTTTCTAATATTCCAGGTGTCATATTTTCAATAACGCGTTGTATCCAGAAACTGCTTTCATAAGCATTTCTGTTTAGCAAAACTCCATAATTTGTTAAACAACATTCAGTAAGTATTTTTTCTCACTGTTGAAGTCTTGTTTCCTATGTTTTAAGTAAATCTACTAGTTTGATGTTGAATTCTAATAAACGTTTGTCAGCTTATTTTCGCTATTTGTTACTTACTTTCCCGTGTTTGTTAAGTTTACTGGACAATATAAAGAGAAAAATGTTGGCCACTTCAAGTAAGTGTTAAAATTGTGCAAAACCTTTAGTTTTAAACAATATCCCTCTCTGTATAATTTTGTATTTTTTGTATTTAATTTACTAACGGAGAGCATGCTTTAGGTAAACGGGAACATTTATCAAACTTTATGTTATCGGATTTTGGAAAAATATACAGAGTATTGTACACACACAGCAATGATTTTAGTAGCCATTGATACGATTTTTTCTCCAATCCGCTGCCGATAATTTAATTTCGCAAAAATCTCAAATTATGAAAATTACCGGAAATCTAGCATATGCTAGATAGATACCGGAACTATTAAAGAGAATTGACCTTTAATGAAGAGAGACCTTAAAGAATCTTCAAAACTCTTTCTATCTATATATTGTTTATGATCCTTTTCTTAGCCACTAGGTAATTGTAAATACATAGGAACCGCCATAGATTTTCGGCTGGTTAGAACCTCAGAAAATTATATTTTTCTATTATAAAAAGTTACTGTACTAAATGAGGCACCTTCGATAATTTATCACGTCAATTTTTAGTAATTAAAACTGAAGTAATTTTGGTGTTTTACTTATATTTAAGGATCACTTAGCTATATGCTAAAAATAGACTTTACTTTTCTTTACTTTTGCGCCTCTCTAAATACCGTTTAGCAATTGAATCACTAGGGAATTTAAAAAATTTTGTTTTTAAATATAATGGTTCCTTCCGTTTTGGTGGTTTTGTTGTTTTACTGAAGAAAATTTTTGCTAGTACAGAGTTTCTTTATTCAGTATTCAGGTTTCCTTCTTGGCATAAAATTTAATCAATAATTTTGGATATTCACTACTTTGCTACGCACATGTTTGGTTTTAGGCTAATAGGATATCTTATATTATTAGCTTCTGTATGTCAGGCGTTTTATACCTGCATTTATTTAAGTGAATGGTACTTCAGACTTGAATACAAGCTCGTATAAAATTCAAACGTCATTATTAGTTTTCTCGTTAGCTTTTAGATTATTTGCTTTACAAATCGACAATTTGATTAACTCTTTTTTTTTATTCTTATTTCCTACTTCTTGTCAGGATTGGCCTGATTTGGCATTTGATTTAAATCAACTGATTTTATTTGTAGAAGTCGTTAGTTTTAGTCAAAGTAGAAAAATAATTATTTAAAAAATGAATTTATTTACTACAAAAGTATTCATAATAACAAAAATATGTTTTCCTATGCTATCTTGATATCTTCTATCTTCTATCTTCTATGATATCTTAAAATCAAATAATATTTTACCGCTTTCATTCTCGTATATTCATAACAGAGGAAAATAAATGGGTATCTAATTTATAATAAAAAATAAAAATTCTTTGTTACTTATACACTAATGTAAATATGGTTTCGTATGTGTCTGCCGAAATGTTGATTCAAACTTGGAAGAAGACGAATCTTTTTGAATGTTCCTTCGAATTTTAATAAATTACATGTTTGGATCTGTTTGTTTAGAGATGGTCAAATACTACGTATAAACCAAAATTCAAACGGGTTCCTTCAGGTTTTATTACAGACTTCGGTTTCAAAATAATTAATAAGGTGCAATGCAACACCAATACTTCTTTTAGAATAATAAGAAAAAATCATAATTTATTTGATTCTTAAAAGTCATGACATCCTATTAAAAAAAGAATCAAAGATTTTTAATTTTCTTATATGTAGGTATCATGATTAACTGTTTTTGAGCCATGGGAGCTTGAAGTTCTCGGTTAACCAAAATCGTCGTCACAATCAGGTCGTTGAAATCGATGTCGCTCTAGTATTGTCGATTTTATTGTTACATATGCATTTCTGGTTGATAAGCAAGGACCTACGGCTCTTCAAAGTCAATAAAAGAAATCTACTTTGCTTAACTTTGAGAAGGCCAAACGTTGAAACGGTTAGGGATAAGCAGTCAAACTGTTACTAGTGTTAAAGTGCCCGTGGAGATCTTTCGAACGGACCGAAACTTAACCTTCTAGCTCGTTCGGATGCTGAGATATAAGGAAAGCGCTGACATTTCTGAAGGGCATGAATTTCGTCAATTTAACAGTTGTATTAATATAACAGCTTCAAAATAATGATACGTAACTTCGAATTCGATTTTTAAAGCTGAGTTTTTTCGGTTTTTAAATAGATATTGTAAATTCTTCTCAACCAAAAAGAAAAATCGCTTATTAATTGTAAACAGCCAAATTTGATCAAACTCAAGATAGGTATGCTTTATGGTTGATGTTTACTGCTGATTGTTAACATTCTTCAAGGCAGAATTGGTTGAGTAGGATAGAGATTAATCATTTTGAATGACAATATAAAATTTAATATTAGCAAATCGCTACTGTCATTGTAATGTATTTGCAAAAGTAGAATATGTTTCCCTTTCTAATTCTAATAAACACGCGGGTGGTTCGAGTGGTTTAAGAAGTTTTGAAGAAAATTTAAGAGATGGCGCTCGTAGCATCGAAAATGATTTGTTTTTGGTAAGGATCACTAAACAGCCGTCAAAGTATCAGTTATATCCATCACACGGTTTCTATTGTCGATTTAAGCAAAGAATTTTTATTTATGTAGAAAAATGGAAAAAAGTGAGTTTGAAGCGGTAATTAAGCATCCATAATTCAAAGACTTAACCGAAAGAGATCAAAGCTGAGTTGGGTGAAGTTCGTGGCAGTACATCCACAAAAGATAAACATCGTCTTGGACGTCCAGTGGAAGTAACTACCCCTGAAATGATTGACAAAATCCGCGATATGGTTTTGAATGATCGACGAATCAAAGTGCGCGAAATAGTTGAGGCCACAGGCATATCCTAAGGTACAGTGTTTTCAATTTTGCACGAAAAATTGGGTGTGAAGAAAATTTTGCCAAGATGGATGACGCGTTTGCTCTCAGTGAAGTTGAAGTTGAAGAAGTTGACATAACTATGGAAGAAACATGGATACATTATTACACTCCGAAGACAAAAGAGCAATCAAAACGGTGGATTCTTGTAGGCGAACGGGCTTTAAAGAAGGCGAAGACGGTGAAATCGGCCGGCAAGTGACGGCTTTGGCTTTTTGGGATGCACCCGTTCATCGAATCATCTACACCCATTACTTGGAAGAAGGACAAACAATAACTAGAAAGTATTATACGTCGTTATTGGACCGGTTCAGCGAGGAAATCGAGAAAGAACTTCCTCATTTTAAAAAAAAGATCTTCTATCAAGTGCACCTGCGCAGTTTCGATGGCCAAAATTATGGAATTAAAGTTCGAATTAGTATAACATCTACCGTATTCAACGGATTTGGCCCCCAGTGACCTCTTTTTATTTTCAAATTTAAAAAAAATGCCACGGTGGAAAACGGTTCACGTTGAACAAGATCGGCCAAACAGATGCCTCTCTTGAAGACATTCCGAAATCCTACTTTTTAGAGGGCTGTGTAGAGTTAAATTGAGATTATGTTGGAAAATAAATAAAAACCTACAGAAAATACTTTGTTTTTCTCTATTATTGTATATGCAAAAGTACTTTTTTAACGAGGTCTGGATTTTTCTCCTAGCCAGTTCCTTTTATTTAATTAATCTCCTAAATTCATTCAAACTGTGTCGAATGTATTAGTCAATAATGTCACGTCTATCATGTACAGTTTTATCATCAAAATTACATCATATGCTTTCTTACCTAGGTAATAAAATAAAATTTCTTAGCTCAAATGATTCAGCTTTCTAACCGGTTGAACAGAAAATGGTTTTATTTTAACCCATAATAATGGAGGGAATTTAAATGCACGCAATTTTGTTCAAATAAGAAATTGACAAACTTTAGCCGTACGGATATGAGGGTATTCTTTCTGATTTGTATTCTTGCAATATGACATTGATATATTTTATAGTTATGTTGATCTGTTTTTCCATAAATTGAATTATTATATAGATAAGGCATCCTTATATGTTTTTTTTTATTATTCCGTAGTTTTACATTTGACAGTTCCTCTTACAGTAACAATGAAGGTGAGGTTAAAATTTGTTGCGTAAATGTTGAAAGAGAATAATGAGGGCTTGAAACTGCACGAAGAACTTTAGATAAATGTTTGCACCTCACCGCTTTACTAAACAATTACGAAACAGTTTATAGTAGGTAGTTTAGGATAAGTTAGACATATGTAGTAGACAACGTAGTTTACGTTGTTGAAACGATACAAGTTTGGTAACTTAATATACAGAACTTGCAGCATTGTGATTTTCAGCGATCTTCACCTAAAAGTCTTTATGAGCCATTTCCTCATATAATTTAAAATAAAAGGAGATTATTAATTCACACATTTCAGTTGCAATGAGTTATAATAAGTATAAACTTCCTGCAAATAAGTAAATAAAAAATATGTTTGTTAAACAAAGTTTGAAATGTTTCCTTTTTGCCACGACAAGCGAAACACCCGTAACCTATTTATACAGGAAAACATTTTCTACTATTAGACTCTTCTTAAACTACTAGCAGACCTCATGTCGGTTCAAGTAATGGACAATCCCAACTTACCTTTGGCGACTGGAGATACAGCTATAAAGTTGACCAGAGCCGCACCAGTGCCGTGTCCCATTAGTGTGACTCTCTCGGGATCACCGCCGAAAGCGGGCAGATTTTCTCTCAGCCAATGCAAACCAGCGACTAGGTCCATTAGACCGAAATTACCCTGGGCACTTCCCGTAGCGCCCGTTTTTAGGAACCCTAGAACAAATTTCTTACATGGTGTAACTTGAACAATTTATATTTAAAGTTGGTTTGATTTTGGTCAACCGAATTGAAGTAATTGACCTCTTCCGTAGACACAAGGGCTTATAAATGTAATATAATTATGTAAAGAAAATCTCTTTGATGGTATTAGTCTGTGTAAAGGTCTGTAACTTATAAAGTTGTTAAATTAGGTTAAACTGGGTTGAATTGTTTCATCAACGAAATTGTACCACCGCATTCTTTTTAATGTGGGTAGTAAGAAATGATCATTTGTGGTAATCATCATCAAGCACTGTAACGTTTAGATTTTAAAGAAAATATATGGACGCAATAATATGAATACCTTGCACCTCGACAGTGTAATTACAGTTGTATGTTTCTTCTTAGAGAGTTTTAGTCATTTTAGAAAAGCTTATGTAAAATATTCCCTTGTTTTTACGATAAAAGAAATATTCTAATATATGTGCAATAATAAATTAAATATGAATTGTGAAACATGCTAGCATACATGAATATGGCTCTAGTTTGTTACGATTGTTACCTATCGATGTTATTGGGATAGGTCGGACAGAATTGAAATTGTTTGGTAAACTTAGTTAAACATTGTTATTACAAATGTAGAGCTAACATTAGACTTTTATGTTGTAGCAGATAATAGCATTCCATGTGAATTAGTGATAGGTAAGAATATATTCACAAACAATGTTAAATTAACTATCGTGGGAAATGATATTCATGTAGTGCAAAAAGAGAATAGTTTCAATAAAGAATTTTTGTTCATAAATGCCGTTAATGATGAAAGTATCAGATTATAAATCCTCTCCTAAACCTCAAAAACCTACAGTAGACTTTGAAATGAATATTATTGTTAATTCCAACCATACCCCATTCTTTTATCGACCTAGATGGCGAGAACATGTTCAAGGTATAATACATGATTTATTTTCAAGAGGCATCATTCAAAAAAGTAATTCACCGTATAGCACCTTTTTGTACTGGTTAGAAATAAGAAAGCTTCACGTTTATGCATTGATTATCGTGAGCTAAATAAGAGAGAGCAGTAAGAGATAATTTTCAATTACCTAGAATAGATGATCATCTTGATCAACTAAAGGGAGAATCTTGGTTTACTAAATTTTTTTTAAAGAGCGCCTTCCACCAGGTGAATATAGCCACAAATTCAGTTAAATATACGTTATTTGTTGTTTCAGATGGTCAATATGAATGCGTGAAAATGCCTTTTGGATTTCGCAATAGTCCTGCTACCTCTATGAGGTATATTCATTTAATTTTTAAAGATATGATTGAACAAAGTCAGGCGTTAATCTACATTGTTATTCTTATAGGTAGTAAAACTACTGAAGAAAATTTGAAAATTCTAGAGCAACTGTTGTGCAGGGCGAAAGAAAGTTTACTTGATTTACGAATTGATAAAAGTTCTTTTCTACAGCAGAAATTAGATTTTTTGGGTCATAGTGTATCGGCAAACAAGATTAGACCCGGTAAAGAAAATGTGAAAGCAATTCCGGACTTTCCTATTCCGCGAAGATGTCCAAAGTTTTATAGAACAGACATCACAGATTTTTTAATTTGGAATTCAGATTTGGAAAGCAAGGAAGAAACTTTAAAAGATTTAAGAAAGAAAGCATTTGATAAGATTCAAAAGAGCCAAGGCTATGACAAAAAATATTATGATTAATAGTCAGGTGTTTGAAATTGGAGATTTCGTTGTGATACCCAACTTGGACACTACGCCGAATGTAAATAAGAAACTACTACCTCGCTTTAAAGGCCCTTACTTTATAAAGAAGTGTCTAGGTAGGGAGTAGCGTATTCCGAAGTGCAACATTCAGTATGCTTTAAAAAAATTCAGACCAGCCTTTACAAACGGCTGCGCAAATGTATTGAGATAGATAACTTGACTGGGAAATTTTCTTAACTACATTCAGATCGGCAAACAATATTAAAGCGTCGACACACTCCGCCCCACGGAAGTTTAATTAATTAGTCCGGAACAGCTGTTTCGATGATGTATGGATCCTCATTATCAGACGTATGATCGAATGATGTGAGAAAAAACTTGCTTGTTCTATCTCTACTCTCGAGAAAATATATATTAAAATATGCGAAAAATGCGGAAAAATTGACGAAAGATCCACCTGCTATTGTAGCAAGAAGCATAAAACACGTGTCCACTTTACCTTAATAAATCAAACAGACTTGAATATGGTAAGCGTCTAATGCCCGGTTTCGTTTATGTTGTACTACACTTCACGATTCGTTCAGATCATTAAACATATGGTAACACTTTTCAATATATACCATGTATATGCAGTGGATCTACATATCCCTTTTCTTTTTCTTCTTACGTTATTTTTTTCCAATAATGTGGTCACTACTGTAATAATTCACCGTCAACCGGTTGTAATCGGCAGAGCGGGCGATGTACCAGTAGCCGTTAGGAGAAGGACATCAGGCTGGGCCGTTACGGGCTAGTGTACGATAACATCTATAATCATAATTTTTCTTTTATTTCTAAATCAATAGGAAGAATTTGTGAAGAAAGTGTTGACAAACACTTTCGATTGCAGCCATCTTCAGTCAGCATAGCGCAGCTTATACATCTTACTTGCTGTAACACAGCATCTATTTCCCTTTCCTCTAATACATAAATTGCACCTATTGCCTAACTGTTCTTTCCTTAGCCTCGAAATTTTCAATCAGCAGTTCAATATTCTCAATGTCAGTATGTATTGTTCGCAGTTGTTGTAGTAACAAAACTATATTAACGCCAAAAACCACTTGGATATAACTTCCACATGCAATACTCGCCTTTGAGTGCAAGTAGCTACTTGGCCTGGAAACAGATATATTCAAATTTAGCCGATTGGGGACGAAATTATAAAACATCGAAATCTGTTAGAAATAGACGCATGGCACTTCAATTTAAAATAATAAAGTAGGTGCCTAGTCCACTATTTATCGATCTTTCTGTATATACAGGTACACCAAATATTTTTGGTTTGCTCGTTTTTGTATAAAACTTACGTAAAATAACACGTACCGAGATTGCTCGTGTAATATTTTTAATGGTTAAATTTGAAATTTTTCAGGGAATAACAAAATATTCCATTATTTGTTAAATTTTTGTAAGATATGGGGAAAAGTTACTTATTCTCTATTTTTCCCTAATTTGACAATTTTAACATTTTCGTTAAACAATTTGAGTTGAAAGAAGCAATGATAAGTGCTTCTACAATATTATTTTCCGGCATCTTCTACTTGTTGTAAACATTCACCTTCGAATATGATGCAAATTAACATTTTTACGTTGCCGAAATGGGTGGCACCACAGCTGGGTGAATGCTTACCTGAAGGTAGGCATTACACCCAGCAGGTAGGTACAAGTAACAACGGTAATTAATAGGATACAGATGATGATTGTCCAAACTCTATACTTTGTGTTTTATACAAATATTTGCATTTATTTATAGAAACATCAGAACCGGGGAACGTAATTTCAAATACACGCTGTAGCAGAAAACCCTTTTCAAAGCTCTCCAACTTAAGTAATAAAAAGCCGCGTATTTATTAAGAATGGCATGTTGACGAAGGATGAAGAGTTTACATGACATGTTAATGTAGGACCGAATAAATTAATTAGTTCGCGATGCAGAGGATCCCTTTATAGTATGCGTGTGATTGAGGACGTAAACGAAATGCTTCTCATGCATAGATTGAAAGCTTTCCAATTTTGTGTAAACGACCCCAATTTTGTAAATTATTGATTGACGATCAGGCACTACAATATACGACGCCTTGAAATATTAGTTTTGTATCACCAAAATAACGTAATGTAAAATTATTTTTTTATTCTGTCGTTACCAATATTGTGCCTTAATATTCAACGGTATATAACTTTGAATTAATTCTGAATTTTTGTGTCATCTAAGATATTCTGACATATTGAATTGTATAAAAGTGTTTTGTTTTTGTAGCTGCCGGAAGAACATTTCCTTTTACAATAATAATGTTTAGAGCACTGTCCTCCACATTTCGAATTCGCAGCAGCTGGTTTCCGCTTATAGTTCGTTGGTTGAAATTTCATCTCTTTACCAATAGCAAATTGATTCATGCAAAGAATCGTTTGTCTCCCAATTTATAAAAGTCAAAATCTCGCACATAAATACAGCTAATACATTTTATCTCCAACTGATTTATCCTTTTGTTGTTCGCATAATTTTGGTTGCTTGAGGTATTTGATTCTTTTAACGGCTGCCCTTTTTTAGATATTAACTATGTTGTTTGTTCGATGTTGTACATGTAGTACCTTTACATAGTTATCCACTACAGTCGCCACGGTACTTTTCTTCGTTTTATTGGTGATTTTATACATAGCACTATATTTTCAATAGTACTGTTAACAATTTCGTTAGTTTCAGTGTGCTTGCGGTAAAGAGACGACGATACTGTGTTTACTTCCAAACGTGGATTTATACCCTATTTCCAAGGGTTTTCTTGTTATTCCATTTTTATCAAAAGCCATTGAAACTCCAAAGGTCCTCTCTAGTTAGCATTAATTACTTGAGAAAGTACAGTTTATAATGGAGAATATTGATGAATATTTCAATAATGGAACACATCAGAAAATGCCTAGAAACAATAACCAACAAATATAATGCTAAGATAGCTTAGCTTCCTCATGGTATTGATGGAATAATTTACGGCAAACCACGCTGATGACGCCGGGTAGGCAGAAACATGTCCGTGTGTTAGTGTATTTTTTCTCTCCTTTTGTCGCGTTTGCCGTGAATTATTCCATCAATACCATGAGAAAGCTAAGCTATCTTAGCATTATATTTCTTGGTTATTGCTTCTAGGCATTTTCTGATGTGTTCTGTTTATATACATCATGGTAAGCCTGTCGGAATATTCACATGAGCGGTTTCCCAAAGCGCTACCAGCGTCGCCATCTCGTGTTTAGCAGTCGGAGAACTGCTCGAGGGATGATATGGGGAACAGTACCCAGTTTATGTCGCTGCTTCCTCAACGGCAGGCATGCGTTTCTTTGGCACTAGAGGGCGCCAAGAAATGTCGGGTTTGTCGTTTTGAAAGTTGTGGCATTAGCTGTGAGGCAACAGCGATAGAAGGTAAAGATAAAAAATACTCTCGAAACCACGCTGATGACCCCGGGTAGGTAGAAACATGTCCGTGTGTTAGTGTATTTTTTTCTCTCCTTTTGTCGCGTTTGCCGTGAATTATTCCATCAATACCATGAGGAAGCTAAGCTACCTCAGCATTATATTTTTTGGTTATTCCAATAATTATTTGTTGAATTTGCTTTTTTACCAGACGCGCATGCAGATTATTTAACGAACGATATTCGGACTTAACGATAATGACTCCCGGAAGATTCGCAAGAATCGAAGCTCCGTTTATGGCAACTGGGGGTGTAAAGCTAACTAGAAATTACCGGAAGCCCGTAACAGATAACGAAGATAACGAGGTGAATGCTTTGGCTTATTTTCAAGCTTACTCACGGAGTTCAACTGCAGCAGTAGCAGCACTGGAATTGGGTATTTCAAGAGCATCAATCCGCAGAATATTAAGAAAACATAAAATGCATCCTTTTCCTGAGATATCTGTGCACGGATTACTCCTTGGTGATGAGGCAAGGCGAGCCGACTTTTGCGAGTTCATGTGCATAAAAATGACCGAAGATCCGAGATTTCTTGCAGACTGATGAATCAAAATTCAGTAAGCAAGGAATTATAAATCGCCGAAATAATCACTTCCAGGCACAATTCGATATTGTCCATTCATACGGTAAATATCGGTGGCTTAAAGGCGTAATATCAATCATTTTTTCTATATTCTACCATCACCACATTTAATACATCTATTAAAATCTTCGACGTATTCCAATTCAGCTTTCAAATTTTTTTCAGTTTTTTTTTGCAGAAAGGTTTTTAAAGAGTGTTGATGTTTTCGCAGAGTAATTTGCTTTGCCATCCAGATTGGTCTTCTTCTTAACTTAATATTTTTGGAAGAGGAACTGCATATACTTCTTCCAGTGATTTGCTCTTTAGTTGTACGGTCTCGTTATCTATTACTTCGGGATCAAAAACAATCGATAAATCTGAAGCATTACTAGAAGAAGAAGATTGCCGTGTAAAATATGATGCTGTATAAAATGTAGGAGTTGCGTTTTCTTATTCTGATAACAGTTAAGAAGTCTTCTTCACCAAATATATTACGATTAAGTGGGTAGATTCCTGTCAGCTGTAATCCTTTAACACCTTCTTAATTTGCAGTTACATGGTTGTAGGCTTTGGAAAATAGCTAAGCAATGCTTGTTACAAAATTTTTTTAGTAATGATTGGAGTTCATGTATTGGTTACACTTTTGATTGTAGGCAGCCTTCAATGAACTAAAAATTGTTACGTCAAGGGGTTGTATGGGAAGTGTGAGGCGGCAATGAAACGACTACAACACTATTATCGTAATAAAAACCATAAGACTTGGTTGTCCAGAATAAGTAGAGCAGGATCTTCTTTTGAAGATTGAAAAAAGCCAGTAAAACGATGCAACCACTCTAAGAATAAACCCTCTGTAATCCACCCTGAACTAGAGCACTGATACTGGCTGTGTATCCAACTGACTCACCTTTCTTTTATTCTTTCACACCTAAATATAAACATTGGTGGTACATATGAACCAGAAGAACAACAAATAACGGTAATAGTTTGCTCCCGCTCTCCACTTGTTACTCCCCCAACTTGTTTTCGAGCTTTGCAGCAAGAATACAAGAAGGCTTGTGAACACCACTGATGTCAGTTTCGTTCACACCAAAGATTCTTTGCGGAAGAAATCGATATTTTTCAATAACTTGTTCTAAGTTATTGTAAAATAAGTTAACATCGATGCGGTTGAATGAAAGTATTCTGTTTAAACTAGTAGCTTCCGGTCATCGTAAAGAAATTTGTAGATTTCTGTGTAGGGAACCATGTAACCACCCTTTTCCGCAGATTTTTGTTTCGCGGCTAAAATTATGTTTGATGTTGTTGGACACTGCAAAGTCATAAGTATGTTTTCTTAATTTTTTTGCAGTTAGTCTATAATATATACTAGCTAGCTTTAAGATGTAATTGTGTAGCTCTGTTTCTTGTTCCTGAGAAAATACTGACTTTCTTCCTAATTTCACTTTTTTCGTTTTTTCTAGATAGCGATTATTTAAACGATCATGTAGTGTAGTATATGGCACGTTGTATGATGTTGTAAGGCAGCTTTTCCTATTGAACATACATTTTCTTTTTTGTTTTGCTTTTTGTATCATGATAATTTGTTATTAGCTACAAGTATAAATAAAAATGTGACTTAGTATCCACGATAAGACTATTGATTGTATTTCATAGATTGCTTGAAGATGAGCAATTAGCTAGAAACCGATCGCAAGTTTATATCATAATAAATAGAGTTTGCGATGTAAGACCGTCACTTACACATCACTTAATACAAATACGCAACTTTAATTACGTGGCACATAACCTATCAGTAAACAGCGGAAAAGAGCTGGCGGTGTCGCGTCACCATTACCCATTAGTGTATGTTGATATACGTTGATAATTAACTGAATAGCATGATAATTCCAAACATTCATTGACATATCCGATGTATAGTAACATCCGTTGGCATTAACATTCACGGTAGCATATCTACCTAACTGACTAGTTTCAAACAGGGTGGTCCTGTATTCAAAATTTCGCAGCTTTGCTCCGTAGATGAGAGATATTTTATTCATGTGTTTTCAATGCATCCGGGACTGATATAAGCTCTTTATCCTTGCTCTAAATGACGTGATTAACAGGGTTTTGCGATTGCGTTTGCTGAAAAGAGAATTGCTGCATGCAGAGGAATACGCCTTGATGTATATGTAATAAGCTGTGCCCTACTTGTGTATCATCATTCTGATAGTGCGAGAAAGTGCTACCTATATACGTGCGTACATTTACTAATACCCCAACTGCGTATACACAGGGTGTCAAAAAATGTAATATAAACCTAAAGGAGGGAGTATATGGCTCCAAATATGCAGAATAGTCTTAATGAATATGGGTCCGCAAATGAGAGGAGTACATTTTGCGTTTACACCATGTGCATACAAACAATGTAATTTATAAAAAAACAACAAAGGCAAAAACTTTAAATCAGATGTTTAGTGTTTTCCTTTCATATCACAGCAGCCATGGCATCTCCGCCGCAAGCATCCTGGAACCACTCGTTATAGCATTTCATCGACGTCACTTACAGGCATGGTGTACACTACTGTTTCCAAATATCTTCTAAGAAAGAAACCAAGAAATTTCAGTCAGGCGACCTTGCAAGCCATGATATGAATCCGCCGCTTCCATCTTTGTCCAATAGTTCCGTGTAAATGCTCTCTAACGGCAATCTAAAATGCACCACCGCCGCGCTGGAACCCCATTTGTTGCCTTTGGTTTAAAGAAATGTCGTCTAAAGGATAACATACTGCGTTCAGCAGAATGTTTTGGTAAACAGCGCCTGTTAATCGGTTTGCTAAAACAACCGTACCTGTTGTCTAATTAATATTAAGCTCCTGTGAACCCAGCGCATCAGTAAAAAGAGTATAGGCAGCAATATTGAGATCTTCAGTATCATTACATAGAAACTAGCGTTGTACATAATCACTGTTCGTGGAGGATCCTAAAACAGGAGGAGCATGAATTCCTGGATTCTGCTCTAGCCGTCTATTCTGCCTCAGGAGTGAACACCCACATGAACCAGTATCACACAATCTTTGGCGGAGTCTTACAAGGAAATGAACTGAAAGAATCTGGCGATTGAGTTGATTGTCAACATCCAAGGATGCTCAGCTTCTCCGGCATTCCTATTAGCATGACCATACATGAAATTCATGTCTACTTATTCAATGTTAAACTATATAGGCATAGCGAAAATTCGTAAGATTGTTTAAACACTGACTATCAACTGCAAATTGTTTGTTTGACAGGACCTATGCCAATGAAAGGATATTTTGGGCCATACTATCCCTACTTACAGTTTCTGACACATTTTTTTAGTAGGGCATATTTTTTTGTAAAGTTTTTGACCTACAGCGCATACAAATCATCCGATCATCCGGGATTATCAAATCATTTTTGATCTATATACGTCTATATTTTTGCACCTACACACTACATGCTGTGAAGCTTTAACCGAAAGAAGTTAAAGAAATGTAACAATTTTACTATGAAATAATAACTTAGGCTACTACGGCCAGAGGTGAAAATCAAATGGTTCACATGCTGAGTTACCGTGATCAGTTGGATCCCGCTCATTTAGTTTCACTTCTGGCGTGGTTTACACGTTCAGTTACCGTGTTAACTGTGGCCATTCACCTGTCCCTCTTCTGAGGAAGCCCCATACGATTGTCGAGTTCTCGATTAACCATAACACGGTCCAAACCCAGAACACGTTTTGTATGAACTTTGCTATGGTAGCTTGATAACATTACTGGTAATAACATTTCAAAATTACAACAATAAGTGATGTTAGCTTACTTGTATCTTAGGAGGATCTTCAAATGTAACCAGAATATTTAAGTTCCAAGTCTTTCTGGATAATTTTTAGGATAGGAAAACACCTAAGAATTTTCCTGGAAAAATTTGTGATATTTCAGTAAAATTTTTAATATTCATTAATAACAGATAATATTACAATCTTTTTTATACCGCTACGTAATGTATATCTCACAGCAAAACCAAAATTCAAATGTTAACCATTAATGTATTTAGCACATGATCATTAAATGTTAGCCATGAAAATTACATACCCATTAAATATTAAAATTATTGAATTTACTTGCAACGGTAGTTACACTTTAATTTGCAAGCTATTAGAATAAAGTTGTTACACGCTGGATTAATGTTATTCTAGGTATTTTATATGCATTTTCGATGGGGTTGCGAATGAAGATGTAACCCAATAAATTTGCAAGACGCTATGAATTTTACTTTACTGTTTATAAAATTACATGAAAAATCGTTGGTAACAAACTTGCCATCATATATACATTCATCATTAGACCTGCCAAGGTGAGTGCTGCAGCATTAGTGATACCGTCGGTAAGCGAGTACGTATAACTTAATAATAATTTATCTAATTTGTAACACTTACCCCGTTACACTCTGAACAGGCTTTCCCTAAAATTACAAACTATTTTACATATAATTTTACCAGTAGTAAGCTACAATTCAAGGCGTCTTGCAAATTTGCTGTTGTAAATAAATTTAATAATTTTGATATTTTATGGCCATTTAAGGTTCCTGGGTAAAATATAATGATCTAAAGTGCTAATGGTGTTAAATTTACGATATAACTTTGCTTTTACTATAAGATATACACCACGACCCGGAATTATAACAATTGTAATATTACTCGTTGTCAATGAGCATTACAAATTTTACCGGAATATTACATACTTCTACATCTACGGGAAAATTCTTGAAGTGTTTTTCCCCCTTAAGAATTATCAAAAAAAAGCTGAGAATTTTACTTGAATATTCTTATTAGATTTGAAAAGTCTCTTAAAAGATAAGTAAGCTAACATTTACATTATTCATCGTTGTAAATTTGAAACGTTATTACTAGTAATGTTACAATAGCAAAATTACTACATTTTTTTAGACTGTAGAATGAAGAATCCGTTACAAACAGTTTCGCTCACAAGCGGTAGCAGAGCACTTCATTGCTTAGGCAATATCATTAGAGTAAATCGGTGAGGTTCCGGATTTTCATTGATGGTGCTAAAATAGCGTGTAAAGTTTGCGATAAACCATTGTTCTGCTGGCACAAATACGACTGTACAGAGCATGTCAACGGTATACAACACACAAATCGGAAAAGTGGTGTGCTATCGAGAAAACAATTTATGTTAGATTTACTGTTCATGCTTCTCGAATATGGGTTGCAACTTCGCCTACTGGATAAAGACCGTTTCGCGACATCTGGAATAAATACAAATCCAACTGGTAGCTACCATCTCCCACCACTGAGGTGTTGCTTGTTCATAAGAATCTAGCCAAACCTGTTTTCTTGTAAATTACTTTCTTTACTACCTCTTTTTGTTTATCTAACATTTATAGGACACACAGTATATTTCAGTGGTAGTTTCTTAGTGACAAATGATACTGCATTCGCTTACTAAGATTTATTAAAATTACAATATCCAACTTGTTTACTGCTTTCTTCCAAACACGACACTTCATTTGTTAAAACATTTGCGATATGCTTGAACCTTCAATACAAATAATCACAATCAACACATACTTTCGTTTCTACTTCTTTTTGGCGCGTACTGTTTTCGAACAAATGGTACTTTCGAGGATTTAAATCGCACAGTTAGTGTTTTAATTTTCTAGGAAACCTAGATTTACTATTACAATTTATTCCAATTGATTTCCTTAAGTCGAAATTGAAATGTATTGATATCCTTTTTCTTGACTAAAAACCTGCAACGACTATCTACCACTTTCATTATTTATTATTGTCCGCTCGATATTTGTAACTTCCTGTTTAATTGTTCTGTACTTCCTCTGTCAGCTGTATTTTATGCTGATGTGGGTTTATTGGCTTTTATCAAGACCATCAATTATTAAATGTAATTATTTTGTCGGGTAGGCCGTTAATGCAGGACAAACAGAACAAGGTAAATTTAGACCATAACATAATTTTGGTCATTTACAATTACCAAATTACTGCTCCTTTCACGTCGTTTATAATGAGATTAAGCACGAATATTTTTGAACTTTTTGTATTTTGCGGTTACTTCAATATTATTAAACGCGTGGAATACGCGCATCAGGCAGTGTTCTAACTTTTACTTTGTTACTTGGTGCATTATCATAATTACCATTTTTTGCTTGTATTCCTTCTGCCTAGCTTCGGCTGTATTTTCGCTTAAAATAGGGCTGTATTTATTTCTTTTTAATATTGTCCGTTACATGATTAATTGCAATTATATGAGTTACAAAAGAAGACTTACTTGTGGGAAATGCTTCTGTAAGGAGGGTGGATATTTAACAATCGAAAATTTTTTAATACACATTTGAATAATCGTGTTAAATATATTTGTCTAGAAATGAACTACTTTTCTGTGACGTGTGTAATAGTTAGGTGGGACTTTTCGCTTTTTTGTCGATTATTATATTTGATTTATTAAGGTATTTCTCGTTGTTTATCTAGTTTTCTGTTCATAACACGGTTAGATATAGCCTGTTGAAATTCCAGTACTTAACATTCATACTTGTCGCGAATAGCATTACGCAGATTATTAAATATCAAAACAAAGGCACAACGTAAGGGATGGTTAACGCATGACATATGATGTGTTGAATCCAGATGTTCCTTCCTTTCTTCCCGAGCTTTTACATTAGCTACAGAATAAGTAAAAATTTAGTGTCTGATATGTTGTATTGCATTATTGCCAACGGTATTCTTCAGTTTATAACCTGTCCGTTGTTTTGAAAATCTTATGCATTTATCAGCTAGATAAAATAGAGAGAATGTGTGCATATGATAACTAAACATAACAGGTATATGCAATATGTCAGAAACACGTATTATGCAATTTTGTCGGTGGTTCAGAGCGATCAGAGTATAGCAGAATCTATTACGTAAAAACTTGAACCCATTCACACATGAATTTGCAAATGTTATAAATTATGAAAACAAAATCGAAAATTATACGGATAACTTTACCAAAAATTAAAAGAAGCCATATTTTGTAACAAAAAACATTTCATTTTTCAAAAAAAACTTACACTTCAGCAGACGTTATGCACGAATAACACTAATTTCGTATCAATTACAGTATGCGCTATTCATGGAAAGGTTTTGAACTCATTTCCGATAAGATCAATAAAATGAAAGGATATTGATCCATAGAATTTTAACTAATGGCGAATTTGATTTACTACAATCTGTTTTAAAAACATTTGGGTGTAGTAGGGAGTGTATTTGTCGGAATTTTTCATTTGCTGTATGCCCGTCCGCGGATTTGCCTACCAAGTGCTATTTTTATGCTTATGGCTTACGGAGAATGCACTTCATATATGCAAAAATATTTAACTTCTTTCGCATCTGTTGAGGTAACGGGAGCAAAGTAGAATTAGCGCTATGAGGCTCGAAGCACTGGCATACGTGCGTCTGCGGATTCGTCTACTAAATGCTGCTTTTATGCCTGTAGCTTACGGAGTGCATTCGTCCATTGCGTTTCATACGTATAAAAATATTTTACCTTTACATTCTAGGCTGCATCATCATACTACAATTAACACACATAAAATAGATCTCCTCCTACATTACATTGTATACCTGCATATTGATTATTAATAATAAATGTAGTTCCAATAAATGAAATAAATCTGTTGTGGTTTAATATCAGAGGAGCCAAGTACAGTGAATTATACTTTATAAGTTGAGAAATTGTTATTAAAAAGAAGTCACTGGGGGCCAAATCCGATGAATACGGTGAATGTTGTATTAATCCGAAATTTAATTCCATAATTTCGGCCACCTAACTACGCAGGTGTGCACCTGTGTATCGTCTTTATGGAAGAGGACCATTTTCTTTTTCAAATGAGGACGCTCTTCCTCGATTTCTTCGCTCAACAGGACAAATAACGACGCATAATACTTTCCAGATATTGCTTGTCCTTTTTTCCAAATAATCGGTGTAGATGATACCGCCCGCATCCCAAAAACCCGAGACCATCACTTTGCCGACCGATTTCACCGTTTTCGCCTTCTTCAGAGCCCAGTAGCCTTGAAAAATACACAGTTTTGTTCCGTTGTTCCCGGAGTGTATCCATATTTCGTCTGTAGTTATGCGTCGACGAAGAAACTCGTTAGGATTGCGACGGACAAGCTTCAAAACAGTCTCAGGGTCTGCATTTATTCTCCACTAAGAGCAAACGCCACACTCATTTTGCCGAGATTTCTTCACACCCAATTCTTAGTGCAAAATTGAAAACACTGTATCTTGCTCGAAACTCACTTTTTTTCAAATTCTTTGCTTAAATCTACAATAAAAATGAGACCCTGCAATGAATATAACTGTGACTAATGATCCTTGCTAGAAACAAACCATTTTCGATATGACGAGCACCATTTCTTAAATTTCCTAAGGACTTCTTGAACCCCCGTCGTAGCTAACGCTAACACTATAAAACGCAAACTCTTCGGTAATGTTAGCAGTAGATGACATACGGCTTCTCGAACTAACTTGCCCAACTCCACAGAGTCCACAGAGTTAGCTGTCACTACCATTGTATTTCATACTAAGTAACTTCTACCGTAAAAATAACTGACCTTCAAAGATGTCAAAGATGTGTTTAGAGTATTCCATCTTTCACTTGACGTATTAGTTTTTTTGATTGCTAATACCACAATATTATTACCACTTTCTGCTAACCATACCCAATAATTGTTTAAGGCTGTCGTAAGAGGCATGTTTCCAAAGTTCTAAGAATTTAGCTATAATTTTTTGTTTTGTCGATTTTCATCAATATTACGATGTAGTTTTTCTACATAATCTCCATTTAACTGAATACACTTATCCCAACGATAAACTAATTTTCTTAAGCGGTGCTCAAAGAACTTCTTTGCTGTCTCCTCAGTCCACCTACATACTTATGACACGTTTTACGTCAGTGAAACACTCAAATCGAACACTCCGTAAAGGTTTTATCAGAACTGGAAACAGATGAAAATCACTGGATGCAAGATCTGGCGAGTAAGGTGGATGCGAAAGCAATCCTGTTGTAATAACGAGCACTTATGCAACTTTCTAAGCCGTTTTTTAGAAAGTGGCTGCCGCAGTGGTCCGTATAATAAATTCGAATAATATTCTGCGTTAATTATAATACCTTTCGGCAGATAATCCATAAAAGTAATCCCTTTACAATCCCAGAATACAGTACGCATTATGCTTGTCTATGCTCTTCCGGTTTACGCAATTCTTTGGATTGACTTTTGTTCAGAGGATTGAGATAACGAATCCACGTTTCGTCAGTGCCTATTATCCGCTGTCGAAATTCAATACCGTAACAGTCCTTGAAATTAACGACATATGTGAGACCTATTGAGCTTCTGTCAACAATTTTGGCACCCAGCTGTCTGAAACCTTGCTTACGCCCAAACAATCGTGTAAGATGTCATGAACTTGTCGTGTACCCATTCCTAGGCGTACACTAATTTGATGAATAATCATTCGCCTGTCCTGTTTCAGTAAGTCCTCTACGGCAGTAATGTTTCTTTGTTTTACCGACGTACTTGGGCGACCACAGCATGGGTCGTTTTCTAATGATGCTCTACCAGTTTTAAAACGATCGATCCACCGATATACACTACTTTTAGATTCTGCAGACTCACCAAACACTCCTTGCAAGTTTTCACACCCTCTTTCCACAAGAAGAAAATTATTGCTCTTTGTGTGGTACGAAAACGCGTCTATATCAGTCAAACATTTGACTCAGACTATATTGCGTTATTGTAGGCATAGCTTGGTCGAAGATTGCTATTATTTTTATTGAATCAGTTGATACCCGATGTTTTTCTTTTTTTTCGAATAGTCTAGTGACTCAAATAGTTACATACTATTAACAATTTCTTGCATCTCTGATAGAAATTGAACTAACGATTAACTGAGGGGGTACCATCCATGTATCTTTCTCTATTTGCGTGATGTTGATCTGGAATTAGTGCACTAGTATTTTAAATAGAAAAGCACAGGAACAATAAGAACGGAAACAAGTATTTTTCGCATATTTACCCAACAGCGCCCTTAAAATTTTTAAAATAGTATTTGGTCCATACAAGCAAAGCATTTCAGAATTGACTACGAATGCGTTGAATTGAAACAATATTAGAATATAGACAGCCGCGCAGTATCTTAGTTCGTCATTGCTCCCTTAATCGATATTCGTCAAGCAATAAAGCGAATATGTGCTGGGGACGAATTCCAATTTCTGCCGTCCACGTACTAACGCTCCAATACAGCGTTCACAGGAAAATCCCAATAAACATGAAATAAGAGCGAACACATCAGAATCTCTTGTGCAATATCCTGCGGTTTGCATCGTAATAGTTGAACGCCAATAACGACACAGCTTATTGCCGGCACAGGCAAACTTCTGTCATACATAATTTATAGCGTCTAGTACTACCCTTTGCACGTAATATATTTGCAAATAGGCAGCATTTAAATAAACTTCTTATTATCCATTATACACCTTAACCGAAGTATTTTGAAATTACCGTAAACTGTTGATTCTTTTATCATGTCAGGGAAACCGGGATTCTGTAATCACAGTTGCTTTCTAGGGCTAGACCTGTAACCTCCAGCCACCTTTGTCACTAGGGGGCCGCTCACGTTCCTGCCGCTGATTCTAACTCTGATTTTTCTCTCGGCCAGTGTGGCCATCTCTGTGAACTTTCTTCCAATGGTATTCTCTTTGCTATGCGAATAACATGACGTTGGATTATCCAGATTAGCGCTTCTTCATATTGCTTTTAGCATCTCACGTAGGTGATGCGTGAGGCTGGAAATCTCGAGGTCGCCATACAAATCAAAGTGCACCGGCAAACATTCATAATGCCTGGTTTTGTAACGCCTCTTTAGGAGACAGGGTACCATCGTTGACCATGATAACGCGCCGTAAACAATTATCGGATGGAGGCAAACTTTATAAAGTGAGAGATTCGTACATACTTCTAATTGATTTCTGCTGCCCATCAGCGGCAACAACGCGCTGTTTGTTTTAGCGAACATCTCCTAAATCATATCAATCTGCGCAAGTTGCGGATAGGAGATTGAAGGATCGGTGGTTTTGTATGAAAAAGTCCCTTTTACCGGGTTTTGGGGCAGTAGTTACGGCGACATATCTTCAGCGCTCGGTTGGCAATTTGATCTGGACTGGGAGCCCAGGGGTTCCTCAAACGCTTAGTTCTGGCCAAGAGCTTTTCCATCCAACGGCCATCACGCCAGGCGAATTTCTTAAAGATGTACAAATGTCTTCTACTGACAGTCCGGAACTTATCTCGCCTACACACGAATCAGCAGAGAGAACCTTTCCTAGTTACTCTGCATGAACCTCCGCTCGATCCTCGTCTATATCACGCACTGTACTTCGGACCTCCAACATCTTCCACCTGTGTTGACAAATCTTCACAGCTAAATATGTATTAGTGTTTACCATAGTAGAATCGGCTATGTCGAAATTTCTATAGGAACACTGAAGAATTTTTGATAGAATTCAGTACATTTTAATTATTACGCGAATACTTTCACATTTTCAGATTATCCTGTATTTATTTCAAACAATGCCCACAATTAGACCTGATAACAGGAAAGAAACCGTTTTGAAAAATCTTCATTCACAAAAGGCAAAATCTTTCAAGTCCTGGGGGGTGACTCATTAACTATAGCGCATTTACAAAAATATGTCTTCGATATTATTTAACGAAAACAGTGATGACGCTAATAACTACGAAAATATAGGAAAATGTCCATAAAGCAAATCCAAAACGTCAATCAAAACGTTCTTTCACAACATTACTGAATTGAACAGTATTGAATTTATTCTACCCTTGACGATAGTACTGCGCATTATATATTGTTTATTTTTGTAGTTTCCAATAGCTGCTAAAACGACAAATTTGTATTAGTACCAAGCGACTTGTTGCGTTTACTTCGAACGAGAATTTCAACTATTGTACATACTTTAATTCCATGAACTTAGTTCGCTCCCGACATTTCGCACGTAATTACTTTAGTGAAGTTATTGCAATTATTCCGGCTACACAAGACGGTTGGCTGCTGCTGTAGGGTTTCCTTGTTAATAAGTTTTTTAATCTAGTAATTCAAATCCCAACATTTGGTGATTTTTTTTTTTTTTGATTTTTGGTGAAAGCAGAAAAGCAATTAATCTTTGCGCAAGTGTAGATATGTTTGCTAATTGTCCACCGTTTCTAACACTTTTTATCGTAGAAATATTTACTACTGCACGTATGACATTATATACCTAAAATAGGTTTTTCGGCTCTAAAGCGATTTCTGGTCATTATTTTTTAATTAGATGCTAACAGAATGTTTGGAGCTTGTTTAACTAAAAATAACATTGTACATAGTGCCACGGCTTCTAAGATAAAACCAACTTAGTGATTTAGCTCTATTAAACGAACTTTTTTTTTTGCTACTACTAATTATAATATATTTTCTCACATGTCGAGTATATAAAATGATTTTATTTGAAGGATTAGTTGTGATGAATGAACTTGCAGTAGTGTCTAATTATAATTTACCGTAGTAAAAAATCATCGGATTTAGTTAAATCACTACGTTGACCCTTCCTTTTTTTTTCTATTTTACACTCCTACGACTTCAAAAGAAGTAATTTATTGGATTCTCAACGATCTTTACTAGAGCCAGGTCGACAGCTTTTGAATTCCCTTTTACTTTGGAGACGACTCTTTTCGCAGTCGTTGACTAGAATGTTTTCAGCTTCAGCTGCATCTTCCTAAGGTGCTCCATGTTCTTCAACTAATTGTTCTCTTCCATTGAAACCCTACCGGCAATACGTGCAACGTTACTCCTTGGCGGTGAGCGGTCTTGAGATTCTTCGACTAATCTCGCAAGCAGTGGGTTATCAGAGGTACTTGCTCGTAACCATGTTTTCTTTGCTATCTCACGGAGATGCTGCGTTAGCGCGAGGATGTTTGCCTTTTCTTATTTGTACGAAATTTAAGAACCATGAAGCGCCAGCGATAATTTTAATTACATAACTCTACAGAACTTCTACTATCTTCATGTTACAACTACATGCCAAGGCGCGGTATGCCAAAATTGGTCGAAGATATACAAAACATTTAAAACGATTGGCTTTCATGTCTAGCACGCTCTATATACTCAACAGCGGTAAGAGGGCGTTTTTTGTCACGGTGAATTTGGCTCTGGTGTATTCCATTTGCCGTCTCCATGTGATTCACTTACCCAACATTACTTGTAAATATTTAACTGCGGAGAACCACTCCAACCGCTGATCAGTTATCACCGGATCCTCTGGAGAAAGTTTTCCTCTTTTTCTAGTGAACAACACTCCAACGCACCTGCTCTCATTGATGTGAAGATCCCACGTCTCAGCTAAATTCGGTATGTCGTCCAAAGCAGATTAAAAATAAGCCCGTCACCCATGCATATGCTATAAATGGCGTAGATTGTAGAAGTTGTTTAGATTATAAAGAGCTCCGGGCCGAGATGGAACGATAATAAGTCTCCAACTTTTATGTTAAGCGATCAAATACGAAAGAACCAATCTTATTAACCCTCTGATGAAGCCAATCTTTTCCATTTTGAAAGTGATGCCGACGTACCTAACTGTATCGAACACCCTCGCCACGATAACCAGAATAGTTGGATATCGGCAGATAACTCTGACCTGAACCCAAATTGTTTCTGAGATAGATTCTTCTCTTAGTCTGATCAGAATCACGGATTCTGCCAACTTGGAGATTGCGGAGAGAAGAATGATCGGCCTATAGTCCTAGGGGAAGCGAACACTCCCACCAGGCTTTGGGATGGTGTTTTTAAGCAGTATTTCTCTTATAAAATTTTCGTTGCAATTAATTTTATTTGTATTTAAAAGTATATAGAAATGGGCGGTTCTGAATGTAATACTCCTCCAGGATAATCTAAAATATCAGAGACGGAAGAAATTAGCTAATTAATCAATATATTAAATGACATTAGCGATTTCAAATTATGTAAATAAATGTATCTAATTTGAATTAAGTACGTTTGAATATTTCAAATTTCACAACATTCATTAAAAAAGATGCATAAACCAGTTGTCATGCCATTAAATCAATGTTGAGGAAAACCAACATTAAATATCAAAATGTTACGTATCGTAACGTAAGTTCATTTCGACACACGTTAAAGTTCATATTTCAGAAATAAATGCATTTTATAGTGCTGAAGTTCGTTGATATTATGCAGTAACAGTTTATCAATGTTGCCCCTAGGCACTAATTTGTAACTTCTAGGGTCGATACTAGCAATTCCCGTAGGCACGATAGCGTAGCGCACTACCAAAGTAATTTAAAATATAAATATTTTATTACCTCGACGAAATATGAAGTTTCAACATATACAACTCGTCATGATTGTTTCTACTAAATTATTTACTATGAATACGAATTTTTTGTCTACAAAAAGCTTAGTCTTATACAATAGGAAAATGTTTCTGTTATGTATTATATGGAATTGAACTTAGTCGTAAGGGTGCGTTGCAAATTTATTTCGAAATCTTTAGTTGTTGTTTTGATTTAACTATCAAATTGGCCGCGCTTTCATGTAAATTTATGCAGTTAACGAAATTTTAAAGTAACTCATTAAACAATTTTGGTCCGATCCAAGTCAGACATTGCAAAAGAAATATGAAGTCCATGTGTGATCCTGATGAACCTCAGAATTCCTTATAAACCTTCTATTTAAAATTATATCGTATGCGTATAACCCAGTTAACCTTGGCACAATTTCTTTGAAGATTGCTTTACATGTATGTGTATTATTTACATTCGTTATAATTCGCAAAATACGTTTCTAAATCAGAACAACATTCTGAGTAACATGCAAGGCTCCCCAGAAGCAGATGCGATACCCACACCAAGGCATAAACTATAATCTTTTGTTAAGGTAAAATACCTAAAATTTCGAAAAAAATGGGTTTTCCAGATCTAAGTTTGATCCATATTTAAGACCAAAAAAACTTTGGGCGGTCCTAGTTCAGTATTATGAAGCACATACGTTATATTATGCGCTTTTGAAGTAGCTAATCATGATTGCTAGTTCTAAGAATGGCATCCCATATAAGGATGGTTTCTATTTCGTAAATTTCTAAAATTAACTTTACTGAAGAGAGACTTGTCAAAGGTGTATGTTTAAACACGCCTAAATTCACTAAATCAGTATCTGATAGTGGTCGTCGAAGGTGCATAGTATCCAACTGCATCCAACCTGTCCTTAATTTCTGCACACGTTTTCCCATAAAAAAAAGAAATCGAACCATTGACCGGTATTGTTATTTTTCCATTTTTGTTTTTCCATAACTTGCTCACTTTCAACAGCTCTCAAAACAACACTAAGTCGAACCTGTCTGAAGTTTTGACTGGCGTTCATTAAAGAATAGTACTCACAGGGGTAAAGCATATTTTGACACAAAACGCTGGCACGAACAACGTCGTTTGTTTCGGTGTTCAGCATAAGGATCAAATGGAGAATAAATTTCAATTTGACGAGCTCAATTGAATGATCCCTTCGCTTTTTAGAAAAAATTCACGGCTAACCAGAAATCTAGAGGAGACCGTTTGTTTTTTGTTATTTTGGGCGATACCTACCCCCTATACTCCTCTGTTATTATTGACTTTAGAAAAAATCATAAAGGAGAAAGTAATCCATAATTATATGTTTAATAAGACAATCTAACCAAATTTTTTATTTAGGCTGTAATTTTTTAAGTATGACGATGAATTTCTGTTTTTCTAACGGAAATTGCATTTTTCAAAGGACTTTACCGAAAGAAGACTTGACTTAGTTATTCGTACAAGTAAACAAATTTATGATGGTTTTCTTCTTTTAATTTAGCTTATCTAAGATAATTAAGCCACCCACTTTTTTCCAAAAAATTAAAGGCTCAGTCAACTGAACAAGTAAAACTACAATTATCTCTTCGTTCGATCGACTCTCTATCTTTTCTAGTTTCCGAAATTCCCGCACTAAACGCTGGATTATCAGCCTGTACAAATATCGCCCCGTTTCAAATGACTCGATATTATCCTAATATCCCTCCTCCCGTCCGTTATTGATAACATTCGCTAATATTCGACCAAATAACATTTATATAAATTACTTCAAATTACAAATTTCTTTCCAAATAATTTGTATTTAGTATTACGGTAGCGTTTACAGCCTCACGTTACCGCAAAGTGTCCTCGCTGCGTATCTGCAATCTTGAAATGTTCATGTTCCCATTATTTTCTGCCAAATGGAATTATTGTATTTTCCCGATGAAAACCTAAAGGCCGAAGTAATATAGGACAAAGATGAGTTATCTCTAACCTTAATGTACTTCAGGGTATACGGTTTTTAAAGCGGTAACCGTGGCGCTATTCTTAGCTATTATAATAGCGGTATTTTCAAGTCATTTTACAGTCGACGTAAATATGGGCATGAGGTGAATATCTGACAATCGCCATAATTATTTCATTTGTAATAGTATTTAATAATATAGTCCATATTATGATATAATGAAATAATACCAATGTAACCTTTTGAATAAATTTATAAATTAGCAGTGGTTTGCCAGCAACGTTGGAAAATATCACAAGTATTTGAAAGAACTATATGTCACATATACAACATGTGGTACATATGTGCATATTTCAGATCTGTCTGCGAGAACAATACCTTTATTTTAAATGGAAATTTTGCAAAAATATTTATGTATTTACAAAACTGTCTCGGCTACGTATTTACAAACTTTTTTTCTTAAAATAACACATTTGCAACGCCACATAATTACAAAGGATCGTTGCTGCCGCCATAGGCTGCGTTATTAGAGACTGGGTTAACTAGGACATCACAGTAATGACATTACAGCAGCAGGTGGAAACGAGCTTCCGAGAATTACATGACTCCTGAATTTTTGTATTTTTAAATAATCCATGAAGTGGTATACGGGCGCAGTGACAGCTTTTTCATGTTCTATATTTATAAATGTACAAGCTGTCTTATTTACGAAGAAAATAATAACCATTTTTAGGCAATATATTGTTGATCCATTAATTACAAGGTGCTGTGAAATTACAGACAACACTGAACAAATGAATTCAATTGTTGAATTTGTTAAAGCAGCAAAACAATTATATTAATTAAATAAATTTATTATAACAATGAACTACGATTATTAAATTGAAACTTACTTGTCAATATGATACATACCCGTTTACTAACTTACTTTGCGAGAAATGAAACAAATTTGCGAGATTTTTCATTATGCATTAATGGAAGCATTCTTTATTTCAATAAATCCATTTATTGTATATACGAAAGTAGTATGTGTTTATTGATATAATAAACAGCTATTGACTGAAATGATAAATTCGCTTGTTTTGATGTACTTTGATAAAAAAATTTGTGCATACTTTTTTTATTGTATTTACATATTCGTTTTTTTCAGTGCCGTTAATTCGTTGTACAAATGACTTATTTTTTTTAATGCCAAAGACGGAATTACATAAAGTACAGTTTTGCTTCGCTTTACACCATAACGTGGCTTGTTTCGCATGTTCTTTGTGAGGTTCAATCAAATTCTGCTCTAGCAATATCTGGCAGGGTTAAGCCGTTCTAACTTCTTCGATTTTTCGGGTGGTTCACGTAGCCTCCGGTGCCCTCCCTTTGTCCTCGGTGTTTTAGTAGGTAAATCTATCTTCAGGGAACGATCATTTCGGAGAAACTGCAATATTAATAGGCTTCACTTTATTTTCTTCACGTCCTTAATATTCGTTTTTACTTTTACCTACAAATAAAATAAATTCTATTGTGCTTTTATAAACTATTCCTTGGCATTAAGTCATCAAATCCGGCAGTAAGTGACCACATTGTAGGACTGCCGATACTACCTCACGTCCGTTAGACCGCAAGCTCGTATGGCATATTACACTCTGATATGGTCTTTTGTAGTTGATGGATAATTTATTGCAAGAATGTAAAATATGCATTCGGAATGTACATCGTAATTCACCGTAATTTTTGACAAATGCCATCGGAAACATGGAAGCGTAGAAACACGATGATAATCTGGCTTGTTTAGTTCCAGCCGTCTTTGAGAGGACGTGCTTGACCGCCTGTTCAATTTTCCAAGAAAATTCAAGTTTTGTAGTGTTGGGAAGGAACACGTGGATTTTCTTATGTAACGCTTGTAACTTTGAAAAACATTATTATTTGCAACTTAGCATTTTTTAACTGCCGAAAGGGTGTCTCGGAGATTAAAAAGAAAACACTTTATTTAATAAACAGCAATTCCTCAAATTTATAATATTACAGATTATGTTTCATTACAAAATATCTTCCCATTTTGCTTTTCTTATCCATTGTAAGTACTGTTTAAAACTGAATATATGCAATTAATTATAGACCGTAATGTTACTAATGAGAGAAAAAAGACTGATTCTTGAAAATCATTTAATTAATTGGACGGTTTACAGGTCCGGAAGCTTCATCATGTACTCTATGTTTATATTTTACATACGCGAGCCCCGCGTATTTTGCAATTACCTAAACAGGATCTTTATTCCAAATTAATGATTTAAGCACTAAACATTTGTAAAAGAATACTTACAATTAGCTGACCACAGTAAGAACATTACAGGCGTACAGTAACACTTTCAAGGTCACTCGTGTCCCCTAACTTCAGGTTCAAAATGGCAGCATTGTATTTCCATTTTGAAACATGGCGGCTCCATGTTTCAAAATGGCGGCTTCGTATTTCAAAATGGTGTCCGCGGTTTAATTCAATAGTAGTCTTACGTACATTTTTTTTTGGAACTGATGGCATAGTGGCCTAATGACACATTAATTACTACATTCTTGGAGGAAATATTATTGAGGATTATATTTAATGACATGTCATTCAAAAAGAAGCCTTTGTTTAAACTGATATAGTAGTAACCTAATGATATATATTAATTATTGCATTCTCTGTCCGCCTTTTTGCCATTTCAGTGCTCTTATTGATTGTTACTTACGCTAGTAGTAGTGCTCCCTTCAGTTCTTATACTTTATTCAGTTTTCGTATTTAGCTACAGTTAATGCCAAGTGCTTCCTCGTGATATCGAGGACACAACAACAGCATGCAGCAAGGAGAGAAAAAACACTACCCAGCGTGTTTCCGAGAGAGTTTTCACTCCATCATGTATTACTGTTTGCCTCACGATTAATACCACAACATTTTAAACCACAAGCCAGGTATTTCTCGACGCCCTCTGCGCGGGCATCGGCATCCAATTTCAGTTATCATGGCCAATCGCCGGCTAGCGGAAGGAAATTTATACGGTCGCGTGGCAACTACTACATCGGGATAACCGATTAAAAAGGCTACGGCGGACTCGAAAACGTTGGAACAGAACGGTAGAATAGTGAAAACGTAATGTACGGTCTGATCAATCAATATTTAAAATGTTCAGTCAAAGCACAATGGCGGTTCAGCTACACTTTGGAGTTGCTCTTTCTATTCCAGAACAGGAGCGTTACACTGAATCAAAGGAACAATGCAGAAAGACGACCACCGCGAAATAGACGGCGAGAATTTCACTTTTATGCACGACACCGATCCAAAGAAAACAGCCCACTATACCTGAATGAGCGAAAAAACATCAAAAGTAGTATATTAGAAAACAAATTTTATAAGATGGTATTTCGTCGCACACAGCCAAAATTTGAAAAATGAACCGAAGACGAGTTTTTCAAACAGATCCGCTATTTTAACTATTTTATTTTTCGATTTATTGGAACATGAACACTTATTTATTAATCACTGAAAGTTGTAATTGTAAGAAACGTACACTGGACGACATTTAGTCTTGGGACACGATCGAGCCGAACCTTTACGAAGCTATTGCTAGCTCTCCTCGCCCCTCAAATTTTACCGTTGGTGGTATACTATGTTTGCGCGACTGTGCGTTAAAAAATTCGTGAGTTCTGAAAGTCGTACTGAAATGCCATATCTGCAATTGTAATATAATATAACAAAAATAGCAATATTCGGTGGTAGCGTATATACAAATAAAAATAAAATAATTTAATTATTATTACCTATTATAATTCTGCACAGTTGTCACATGTATTTATTTGAATTTCCCATTGTTTAGTGCCGATCCTTACCAGCAGCGTACGAACGGTGTATTTAATTTACTATAGTGCTATTATTATTATTACATACTATTGTGTATAATCGTATTGTATGAAGAGATGAGATTAATTAATGATGCCAGCTAATGTAGATTTAGTGACGCTATTTCGTGCTATTTATTCAACATGTAGGTAATAAACAAGGGGAATAAAGTGAATTTTATTTTAGAAAAATAAAAGTTTTGCGAGATCGATCAAATGTAGCTTTAGTTAGTAGAATAAAAAAACACAATTTTAGATATTAAATAGAACAAAAAATTGACGGCCTTCTAATCACTCCAAGTATGTTATTTCAGATTAAACAAAAATTAAATAAAAGGCAATTGTGTTCTTAACATAGCACTCCTATCCATTTTTTATGAAAGTTGTCATTGTCATTTATGGGATATTACATGAACTTTGATTTCATAGTTAACGTATGTATATATTTTATTTTACTCTAGATTTCCATACAGTTAATCATTAAATTTATTAATTTCATTGATGTATTTGTCAGTTGTAAAATAATTTTACTCTGTTAAGATTAAGACAGTTGGCAACGGCGAATGTAAAGTAGGTCGCTCAAAAGAATTATCCTAAATCCTGCATGTAGACTTGGTCAGTAAAATCTTAATGACAAACACAAAGGGAGATAATTTTATATTTAATATATATTTTAAAATATTTGAAAGTGCACAAATATTATTACGATTACATAATATAGGAAGTTTGCGATTTGGTTGCGGTTTCTGCAAGCCAGAAACCACGTCCAGAACGCCGTCGATATTACTTCTAATAACAGAGTAGAGACCAAATACAAAAATGTCCGACAGTGTTAGCCACAGTTCTTCTATGTTTAGATTATCAATTAGTTTGATCAAAACAATAAATGTGGAAGTTCATAATTCGATATCATCCCTTTTAATATTATTGGTTAGAAAATAAAGGTGTCACCTAAAAGATCTCAAATAACAATAAGAAAATGATATCAATTGTAATCTTACCAGCTGAGATAAATTGTTTCCTTCCACAAATTTACATACACCTTTCCGTATAAAAATGGCCAAGTTGACAGTTGCTCGTTGGCAAGAGCGCATCACTAGGAAAAAGTAGATAGAAGTAGATATAATAAAATAATAATTCTGTCAGCTGATACATCCACAGTGTTGCATATAATGTCCACATCATATAGGAGCTTTTTTTTATTATTCGCTATAGGGGCACACGAGCAATGACGTTACCTTCTTTAATTGTTTTTAACGTAGTTTCAGGAAATAGTATAGTACCGCACTTTTTCTTCTTTTTTTTTAAAGTATCATAAGAAAAAGTTGCTTCTTTTTATTTTTTACCAATCTGCCAATTTTATTTATTGTATGCAGATGTTTAAAATATACAATACTTACAGAATCCATTGTTACAAACATACATTACAAAATATATTCAATTAAAAGCGGGTAGGTAATTTAAACACTAATGATCCTCTAGATGTTTGGAAATACTTAAATATCTTTAATTTCCGAGATATATTGCACACGAAGTCCTATTAGCAACTAATTATCCAACTCATCCTTCACTATATATTTTCGTAGAGAGATTGAAAGAATTTAAAATTAATGTATATGTAAAAATTCAATTGACAGCACCAACAAAACGTGCAACTCCAACATAAAAGGCTTCTACATATATCACAAGATTTCAAAGAGAAAATAAATGATCAATTCTCAAATTTACAATAACCTTTATAATCCGCCAGGATCAATAAAAGGCACTTAAATTTGTAGATGAGTTCCCTCAAAAGAAATTTAATTCCGATGTTATTCTATTCTATTGACAAGATAATTACTGGATAATTGCTCCGCAACACTACAAGCAGATGTTTAAAATATACAACACTTTGTATTTATGAATTATTAAAGATAAATTACAAAATAGTTAGTTTAAGTTAATTTAAGCACTAATAATCCTTTAGGTATTTGAAGATATTTTTTCCATCCCTTTCATCCCGACGATATTACACACCAAGTCTCAAGTTATTATCCAACTCATCCTTCACTGTACACTTTTGTACAGAGAGTGAGAGAATTTTTAATTCACGTGTATATGTAAAAATTCAAGGAGTCTATGAATCTAATAATAATTATAATAATCAAAAATTAAAATTTTTACAAAATTTGCACGAACAAAGAAAATTAGGAAATATTGACTGCTTACATTTCCTAAAATGTATTTCATATTTTTGTCAATCTGTTCTGTGAACGTTTATGTATCCGCTGCAAAATCTATATCCATGTATAAAAAGATAAATGCTAGGGCGCGGACATAACGCGTGCTCTCGCTGCCGGCTACCTGCTGAATGCCTACCATTGTATTAAGACGCGTATTAGAAGACGAGGGGTATAAGAGAGATAGTAATAGCTTCGGGAAGGTTCTGCTCGATGTTGTGTCCCAAGACTAAATGTCGTCCAGTATACCTAATCAATTTAATAATAGTAAATTAAGAAAATCAAATTTGGAGTATTTGTGTCTTATTTTCTATAATAATCTCAGTAGCTACTCACCATGCCAAACATATATATGTTCAATCATAAAAAGAAATGCATAAAAGGTAAATATGAATTTTCAGCGATAAAAAAATGTGCGGTATTCTAACGCGTATAATGATTTCATGGTGTAAGCGTCACTTATTTCGAGATAATTTGAATTAGGTTTGAAATGTGAAAGTGACACAAATGAAAATGATTAATTTCAATAACATGAAGTGTTCCTTTTCCTAAAAATAAGAATAATAATATCCGTAAAAACCGGAATTCAAAATAATTTACTTGGCATGTGCTACAGTAGCGGACATCCGAATAAAAAAAAGGCTTTGCCATTTCGGCGCTGGCGCTGTTCGTACGAGAACACATCGTTAAATCTTTCCATCATCAATAATTGTTGTTCCCTATTTCCATGTCCAACAGCTATTAATTCGCAACAAAACTCCCTCGCTACACAAAAATTTTCAGTACCAGAGGATAAATCATCGGTCATAAACGGATGTGCCTTCAAATTTATAGCGCTGGCAATATTTAACTTGTGTGTCATTAAATTAAAGACCCCTATGCCCTTTCCTCCGTGCGGCACAAGCGTCTACAAGCATTATGCTTCTACGTATCACCGTTAAATATGTATTTCCTAGAATATTTCTTTCTAAATAAGCTCTTTATATAGCGCGTCTATCTTGCTTACGTTGCAGAAGCTTTCTGTATCCGTATTATTGGTCTCATCCTCGTAGTACGCATTTTACCCTGGCCCGTCAAAAACTTTTTTAATGTTCGAGAAACGCTAAAAACGGGCAATCACGTTAAGTACATCAGCTGCCACGTTGAACAGGTGATAATGTTTACCCCATCACATTCCACTCAAGGGAGACTGACATGTCAAAATAGAAGCGTAGCGTTATTAAAAACGAAAGCTTATGTGTTAGTCCGTGATAGAAAGCAGTTGACATAATTTAGCGCAAAGGAAGAGATGAAAGCAGAAATAACATATTATAAAAAGAGGTCGCTGTTTTTAAAATGGTGTAGGTTTCCTGAATGCGTTTCTTTATGATAAAATGTTGGTAAACAATTTTGTGATATGACAAAAGCTAGTTTTACTTCAATAGATGTTCATAAACACCTCAATCTGAAAAAAAAAACCGTAAAACTTGAATATAATGCAGATTCTTGAAAATTATTCGTTCGTATCACAGCCGTAAGTACATAATACTACATTTTATTTTAGGCGATTTAAGGCGCGCATGTCTAGATATAAGCCCTGATCTTCCCCCTTTAATTCTTGGATTCTCTCTCTCCACAAAAATTGAAGATTTGTAGCTACTATTACTACTACAAAATATTAGCCTACGTTTATAGCTTAGTGACTTGAAACAAATTTATTAATGAACCACTTTTGGATACCGAGGAAATAAGCGATGAAGTACAGGATGATTTTACTGAAATCTCCATAAAAATCAAGTTAGCTTTAAAACTGTAGTTTTTAAACTTATCCAAATAGATAGATTTTACGTTAGATTAATTGCTGAATTCAAATATTATATAAAAATTAAGGCAATCCATTTAAAGAATTTAAGCGCATGGTACTTCCGGTGAAACCGTAAGTTCAATTGATATGTCGATATTTTCTAAAAGCTGGCCCCCTCGAACAAAGCAAGTCCGCAAATTTACAATTTGAAACTTGTTTAGTTTCTGATATACGGTTAACGTAAGCTGTGGCATCATGTATACCAGGTAACAACAGGGAGGGTGTACCCCTACACTTTATTATTTTGGGTTTGACCGGAACTGTCACTCACTTTTTGTTTTTAAACGGAACGTCCTGTATTTTTTTACATTTTTCATGTAAATTTCAAAAGCAAAGCTAGGTGGATGTGATTCTTATAAATTGTTTTTGGTTTAGGCTGCCACGAGAAGTAATCTAAATCTGAAGTTTTTTTTATCTGTTTGTAGTTATTTTCCCTAAAAAACTCAAAACACCGTTTTTTTCGTGAGTTTTGTTCGAAAGGGTTTTTTTTTTAAATTCTTCCGACATTTTTTAAATCCTTCAAAAATATTGAAAAATGTTAAAAAAAAGAAGTACACAATAAAACATCTAATTATGGTTGAGTGTAGACGATCGTAATCCATAGTAGAAATGTCTTTCGGGTGATGTCGTGTAGTTAATATTTTACTTTACGACTTTACGACATCACCCGAAAGACATTTCTACCATCTAATTATGCTTAAGCTTTCTCAAACCATCTGTTCAAAAGGACCGTCATTATGCACAACACATTCTCTTCCTTTTCCTATGTTTCCATCTGTTACTCCTTCCATCTCTGGAGTTATCGTTCCAAACGCCCGCAAAATTTCAGCTCTTGCAGTGTAAAAACTGGGGTAATGAAAACAATATCCTTAATGAAGAATCAAGCGAAGTTAAATCTGGAGATGTTGCTGGCCACCTTATTGGACCGTTTATGTTTTGTACGGTTTACATAAATACTGCGAAACATTTCTGGTATTGTGGGCGGAGCCTCGTCCTGCTGGAAATAAATGTTTTGATGCAACTGTAACAGTAGATTATCAACATCATCTTGGATTTAATATCTTAAAAATTCTAAAATAGCGTGCCCCAGTAAGCATGCCTTGAAACAAAATAGGTCCAGCAATTCGATTTCCTATAATGCCCTCCAAATATTCATTTCGAATCGTTCTTGAAAGCGCCCAGGCCTTAAGATTTTGCCAGTAACGTACAGGTTCGACAGTAAATAAAATGTTATTTATGAAATTGTTGTCTTCATTGTATTTACATATTTACCAAACGTACGCAATATTCCACCCTTCTAGCTGCGTCTCCATCATACAAATGTTGGTGCAAATTGTAGTTATAAGAACGACACTTAATATGTCTCCTTTAATCCTTCGTACCGATTCTCCCTATAAGTTCACTTCAAAAGCAATTTCACTAACCAAAGTTGTACGATGTAGGTAAACAAATGCAATTACATACGCTTCCGTATCTTCCTATGCGATTTTCTGCGCACTTCTTGCTGTTCTATTCTTCGAAAATAACTGTGACATGGAATGTGGCGTTAAGCGTAGCAAGTAGTGTATAATTCTTCGGCTTTGCGACTACTTTTTCCGCCTTCTTCGTAGATCAAAAGCATATCAATTTTTTCTCCATGAGTACACCAAGCGATATTACTATTCCTAATGACTGGTACTTTTATTTTTGTTTCGTTTACCATAGACTACTACAAAGACACAATAATTTAATTACTTATAAATGTCAAGGCTACTTAGCTCGAAAAGAATTTTATTAAAAATCAGTGAAAATCCAACAGTTAATGAACGAGACTTGGCGTTCGTTAGATAATTTATTTGAGATTCGAACAGCAGGGTTTACAAAGATATTGACCGCACAGTTTGAGGAATTAATTAACTCTAAAGCTAATATTATTTAGATCATCTTATACAGGTATTAAGAATGTTTACTTAGATATTAGATATCTTTCTGCAAGCCGCTGCTATTGTTGCAAAAATAGTGCCAGGCGTATATCGTCTGTCTAAAGTAAATGCAAGGCGTGAATAGTATGTAGTTATTAGTTATCTGCGGATATAAATCAACTAAATATGTTATTGTATGTGTGGCGTTAGTAACCGTCAAAAGTATGCTAATTTGAAATATTTTTTAAGCTGGTTCCTCTGGTTACATCTGAATAAGATTAGAAAAAGCGATGTTTAGACAAACTTCAGATTTGGATTATACCTCGTAATGACAATCCGAACCATAAACAATTTATGAGAGTTACGGCCACCTAGTTCCACCTTTAAAATTTACAAGAAAAATACTGAAAAAAAATCTAGAGATGTCCTCATCTTTCGAAAAATGTGAAAAAATCCAATTAAACAGTGAGTGAGCGAGGGACACTTCCGGTTCAAGCAGAAATAACTGCACATATAAAATTATTTCAAACACTCACAGCGTGATCTTATATAAGCCCTCTAAAATTCAAACTTTTGTCTGAAGTTTTAAAAGAATTGTACAGTGCACCCACTTCCTATTTTCACTATTTGCAAATGAAACTTCAACAATGTAATAAATAAATATTCTTTGGTTAGAAATGTTTCAATGTGTTCTGCAGCTACAGTGCACCAGCCACCTCCAGTAAGTAGCTGTTGGTGGCCTTCTCCAATTCTCAAAAAATTTCATTGGACATAATAGTTTTAAATGCAACGTATTTCAGGAAGAAAAGAAAATATATTCAGAAATTGGAAAATAATATTTTCGAGAGAAGCATTACAACAAGAATGCTTATACTACTTATAAACATATAGATGAAAGACAATTCAGCAAAATAAAAGTAACTAGGGTTCGTCTAGCGCGTCTATGCTCATGTGCTAAGTGTAATTGCAACAAAGGTCGGTAGCTACGTAACTCCATACGTTTTATTCGTCCGTATTCCGTGTTCTACGACCGATAGTGTTCCACCGCTGTTGCATTAAAAATGTTACCGGCTGAGGTGTTGCACAACCTAGTGGTCTGGACCTCTTCTACTACTTGCAGTCCCCAGGTTCCAACACCGTAATACAGTCGAATGATTACGATTAAGTCTGCGTGCAATTTCCCGGAAACTAACACCGACTTCATGTAGCCCAGTAATCCGAGAGGGGTTAATTATTTATAAGGTGAACATTCTCGTCTGCGAGACATCACTCACGATTGCTTGAAACAAACTGGACGCACTTTACTCATTTTTGTGCAACTATCGTATTGTAACAAGTGTTCCTGCAAAAACATGTGGGGAGCATCTACCTCTTAAAAATGCTGGAAAACAAACTAGGCCAATGCGTTATGGTGAACAATCGTTTAAGTTGAACTTCGGAAATCCATTTGTAACATTTTAACGAAATATTCCAGCAATTTAGAGGTGGTGCATTTTTAATTGCAGCCAGTGTATGTTTACAGCAGATTTTATCAGAATCAAAATGTTGATGCATTTAGATAAACAATTTATCAATTGTGACACATTATTTCTGGTACCTGATATCGGTTTAGAAAAGAAAACAGGCAGCTAATTTTTCAAACAAAAAGGAATTGTATAGATTTTGCCATTGTTTATTTATTTTTTTCTGATTTCTCATATGTACGGGAAAATTAATATTTGAGTTGTTGCTCTTTGCCAGTATTATTTATTTAATACATCATCATGGAAATCGTAGCTAATCATATATTCATCATTTAATGTGCGACGAATAAATTGATAAAAATGTACTCAATTCAAATACCAGAATCAATTTCAGAAAATAAATTTACTAAAACTGTAAAGCAGTGAACAAGATATTTACCATCAAATATGCGAAAGAATGCGTGTGGTGGTTACAATTTATTGCTAATACATCAAAAGAGATGCCAACGAACGATTATTCCTGACGTTAATTCACTGCGAGTTATACTCGTTTAACAATTTTGCTATTATCTATTTGTGAATTTGAGTTAAAGAACCAATTTTTCGTACAATTATTGCAAAGGACCATTTAATCGGTGTAAATAAGTAATTTAAATTAGCAGGCCGACGAAAATGTAATTACTGTCCGTGGCTGCCGAATGGCATTACAAAATTGCATGTTCATACGGACAAGCATCCCCATAATTCCTATTTGTCTTCTTGAGTGATTACATCCTCCACGTAGTCCCCTTACACTTGGTTTTAGTCAACGCATGCAAATTAATTTTGAGCCGTTATTCGCACCACGATTGTTTCCTTTCCGGTCAAATCCCATTCGGTTTTCGTCCCGGCTCACCAACGTTGTTTTCCCCTATTTCCAAATACACCACCTGTTTTCCTCCCCCACATTTCCCCAACGATTTCATCGTTCCCTTATATTCCTCCAGCAATTCCCTTTGTAATCTCGAAGCCAAGAGAACATCTCTGCTGGTAATAAAATTAGAGACCGGCTATAACGAACGGAAAGATTAGGCTTCATTAACGAGCTCTTTGTACGCAGGTGGGTTGAGTTGAAAGGGAAAATATTTGCACTTTCCTCCCTTCCCGCAAAATACACAAAGCGAAATACACCATCCATTGCCATTGTAGTAGAAACCGTCTCGTTAATCAAGACGGCTACCGCGCCATGAGAAAACGCGCATTTCCCCGATGACTGAAAGAAAAAAACGCACCTGGAGGTTTTTTTTATTGCACCTCCATTTAACTCTGCTTAACTAGCCAAGTGAAAGGTCAGCTTAGGTATTAACAGCCCGTTGGATTACCATTACGGGAAATTATCATTAAGTTGTTCTTTACGTACTATATAAAAGTTAATACAACGTTGCTCGAAATTATTACGTAGGAAATTTCAAAATTATAGAGAAAAAACATTCAGGCGTATGCCATACTAAGATAAAAGATACAAAAAATGTTAATAAGGTCAAGCTCTAAAGTGACTTTCTTTTATTCAAACATTATATGTTTACCTTCGAAGCATTTTTATTCCATAACTTGTTATTGATTATGTCGTTTCTAGTACTGGCAGCTACTTATCTATTAATTTTGATTAATAACAAGAATAATTTGAACTTTTATAATTGAGATTTGTTTGGTTGTGATTATGCTGTTTTGCAATGAGCTCTTTGGATAAGCCTAGCACAACAGGATACCATTTCGTGTTTTTTCTAGCCAGCTTTCCATAAAACGAAAACATATCAATCAAATATTTATTGCTGCAAATCGTGATATACTTTAATTGCAAAAAAAAAAAATAGAGAGCATTCTACTTAATATAAGGAAGTTGCTGAAATCGTAAATACAATAAATTCGAACCCCAAACAACGGCAACATCGAAAATTACTTTCTTCAAAAACGTTCATTCTAATGTTAGCAGTTAGAAGACATATTTAGGACCTTATTGTATATGCATAATAAATTAAGAACATGAAAACGTTAAAACCACCAAGTTAATGCTGAAAGGTAGAGACATAGATACCTCCAGATTCAAAAGTCCAAAGGCAATTTCTGTACCATGCAGAACGATTTCTTACAATGAGGAATCAGCAAACTGTGGTGTTGAAACCTTTACCTTATCTGCGCAAGGAAAGTATTAAGAGAAAAATTGAATCCCGTCCATCCTAATCCTGGTATTTTGTTGTTAGAAGCCCGGTGTAAACGGGAGCTTTTAGAATTTGTTTTACAAATACTGTTCGCCTTATCCCATAAATGGCGATAAACTTCCTTTTACTCAAGCGAAATCATTGTAAGTTAATAGCATCGTAGTACTAAATTTCCTTTTGGTTGTCGATTGTCTTATTTTTTATAAATATCAGTAAGTAATTGCACTATCTACTGTCGTATAATTGAGAATGCCAAAAAAAATTTAATTTCGTTTTATTAAAGCAACAAAAAAATATATTATACTAACTACTTAATTTATTACAACTACGAACAGCGTTTACCAAATTCAAACCTGTTTATCAATATAATAATTACTGGTTTCTTAGAAATGAAACAAACTTTAGGAAATTTTCATTAGTTAGACATTAATAAATATATTCTTTATATCAATAAATCCGTTTATTGTGTATAGTGTGTATATATTACAAAACACGCATTAAAGATGAATTGAAAATGAATTGAAAGATGTGTATTTTAACTTGAACTTTCATTTCATTCATTTAGATAACTCGAATAATATCTTTTGGCAACTCGACCATTTTACTTTTAGAGTAAAAGTTCCATACTACAGGCTTATTCATTCTAACACGGTACATATCAATTTAGAAAGCTTATGTGAACATAATTTATTAAACAGTGAACAGCTAACCTTACTGAAAGTTTATTAATATGCGACACTCCCTTTTTAGCGAAAAATAAAAAAATATCTTATAAAAGCTAAATAATAATAAATATTCAAAAAGTACTTCGAAAATAAGATGTATATTATATAACTTTTGCACTATTTACATACACTATCGGCACGCACATTTGGGATCATTCAAACAAATTGCAATTTCTGCCTATGAAAATAACACAATTACTAAACTGTAATTACAATTACAAAACCACGAATACAAATTCTATGTAATGTTGGGGCGCATCATACCATGGATATTTTTCCACAAATACTCTTTCTATATCTACTGGGAACTTTAATTCTTTTATAGATGCAAGAAGCACTCGATATCGTTTGTAAAATTACATGAAACCTTAGCATAGCAGCTTACTTTCCATTCTTGAACTTTTCTATGAAAAGGGAACTTCTCTTTACCATTTTCCTTAAGTGTATCACAATATTGCCTCATGAGTTTTGCCTGAACCAATACAGAAAGAACTTTTCCTCTAGTAGGTTGATTACTACCTTTCAAACTTTCCCTGTAAGCTACGATATTTCTGGGCACGTAGTGCGGTTACAAATATCGACTCTTCAACTGCACTTGCACCATCAGTACTTTTTACCGCACGAAGTCTCATATGATTAGCATATGCTACATCAGTAGAACAGGTTTCTGGCCCTAATTTCTCCGTAGTAAAATTACTTGTTTATAAATTTAAAAAATTTATATTTTTATTATTAATCTTTTAACATTTAACAGAATAAAAATCATTAACGCAGTTTTCATAAAGTTATCGCAAAGAGCAAAATTTGGTCCTGTGAATACAAAACTTACCTAATACACCCAGTCTGAAGTTGATCGTTACTACAATAACTCTACCGGTAGATGCCAGTACGGTACCATCGTAAGGATTCCCCGAGTTCCATTCATAGCTTTCGCCGTGTACATAAACAATGCAAGGCAGCGGATTGGGCTCCTCATCTCCACTAGCTGAAAAGATAATTAAATTAAGTTTAACTAAAGAGTGTGTTCGATGGAAATTTATTAGAAGTCGCGTAACTACCGATCGGTTAATTAAAAAAAAAAACGCGCAAAGCAGATGATTGAATATTTTATTTCTTTATTCTCGCAACTCCTAAACAAAACAAAATCTAAGAACGTCCTTTGTTATCCGATGTTGAGGGCGACCAACACGGAAGGAACTTTATTCGTACAAAGCCGGACGGGCGAATGAACAACAATGAAAAAAAGAAAGCAACCAAACGGGGCAATTTTCGCAACCTATTAAGTGAAGTGTTACGGACATTGTATGCTGTCACACCGATAGTCGGATTTCGACATTGTCCTTGCGACTTTCGCACTTTTCGTTTAATACAGTTATTGTTATGTTCCGTAACTCTTTAGAATTGTCGCAGTTAGTCGGTAGTCCGGCATATATGGTAGGTTTCTGGTTTTAAGGATCTTCAATGTCTTGATGTTCAGGGTTTAAACAGAAGCAAGCAAATGTTTGCATATAAAGTATAGCTTACTGCACAGAAAAGACATCGCTTGGGAAACATTATTGCAATTTGTACTATATTTTTGCCCGAATTTATTAGGGAAGCCTTGTCCTTGACCTCTTGCTTACGTCACCGCTGGTTCGCCATTGCGACGCTATGGTGTTAATTCACATATGACTGGGATAGAATACGTACTTTAGGATGTGACTTTTTAGTAATAGCTGCTCTTCGGTTTATATTTTCAGCATATGAGGTCAATTGTTAATTCAGACAGGAATTATTCACATAATTTTTTCTAATATAATAAATCTAAATAATGTTAAAATAACACTGTGAAATCATGTTTAAAATTACCCCTTCTTCCTACCGATTCATGTCCTTTCTGTGCATTTCATAGTGTGCAGTGGCGATGTTTCGTTGTTGCAGTTAATTTGGTGTTTCCGAGAGCTTAATCGGACAAAAAAGAAAATGTTGTATTATTATTAACAGAGTCTACATAAAGCGTTTCTTATAACACGCCAGCCTATATAATTGGTATATATTTTGTAGTACGCAACGAAAAAATTTTATAAAGTCAAAGTTTTGTGTTTTCGTATTTACATTTGCAGATAGTAGTGGTCAGCAACAAGAATGTTGCTGATGAACAAAACCTGTGCTGTTTCGCAAGTGTGTGATGCCATCCATCCAAACATTCGACAAATTTGGAGTAAAAAGAAAAACTACGGATGTCTCTATTGTGAACCCGATGAAAATGATTTGACTGTTGACTATAGGTGTACGAGTTTGCATATAATATCATATCAAATGCGCACGCGACTAAGTTGTCGAACGACATCGCTTAATTTCCACTATGCAATACTGATGCTGTGACTTTGAAGCAGCAATAATTCGGGATGTACGTGTGGCTTTTGTTGCAACGCAACATGTATTTACATTATACGTTTATAAATTATAAGTTCAATATTTCAACAGGGAAATTTATTACCTCCAACATATTTTTTTTGTGGTGGTTTGTAGTGTTTACATTTGATAATTCCTTGAAACATGGACTCGTTAATTACAAGTTTTAACGATGTTATTATGAATGGTACTTAGAGAATAGATCAGAGAGATTAATTGTGCACAATCGATTAGCTTAATCGATTGAGCACATCTTATGTAAAGAATTTCAATTAGGGCGCTTTACGCATAAAGGTAACTATTTTCGAAATATTTAGTATCATGTTCAAATTTTAATGGAAGGTCATGCCTACCACAATATACAACTCCTTTTATGGGACACTATTCCAAAACATTAACCATGTTAAAGAAACGGACATACCAACTTTGGCAAGCTGTTACCATTGGATTATTTGCGATGCGTAGAGAAGATTTTTCCAAGATTGATATTTGTAAAAATCTCCAGTCAAAAAAGAAGGGCGGAAAGAAACTGAAAGGAAAAGGAGAATCTGCGGAAAAAAACACCGGTTTGAAAGACAAGCATCAAGTGCGAAAGTTTGCATCTCGGAATAAATCGCTCGTATAATACGGATCTAACGAACAGATAGGCGGATATTGCTTTCCCATTCTCGACGATTTTTAAATTTGACTGACTTATCCTGTCTTCTAGAATTCATTTCAAACACAGACTGAGGGAGAACGTAAAAGAAATGGATCCGTAAAGGATTACTAACTTCTGAAAGCCATGCGCTATTTTAAACTTTGATGATTTCGCGTTAAGTAGATTATCAAACTTCTTACTGGAAAGACAAAATACCAATTAACTATAGTTCTAAACTCCATCAATTTTGATAGAGCTTAGCACTATAATGTTTAATGCTATTAAGTCCGCCTGACCGGAAACTAGTACGCCTAGTATTCTTGTATGTAGATGGAGAGAGTGTCATAAAAAACGATCAACCCGTTTTTTTCATGACAGAACAAAATGTGGAACTTCGTCAAGTTTAAATTTATACTCTATTTTCCATATTAAAGAGGAGAATAATAATAAAAAAGAAATTGGTGCGGTATTGTAACAGAATAGAAAATAAAGCGATATATGTATAACACGCCGCCTTATTTTCCATTCTTGCGAATATAGTAATAATCATAGAAGTCATAGCCAAGCACATATTCCATATACTGCTGAAACAATTGTAAACAGAGCTCGCATGGCACTTGGTTAATGGCGTTAGTGGTATTTAAAATTGCATTAGTGAAAATATGATGATGTACATTCGAACCGCGCAAGTAATAAAGGCTTGAATGTGCAAAAACGAAACCGGTCGACAATAACAGCAAACGGCAACAACTCCTATTTAGAGGTGGAAATACCAACTCTGAAAATTAGAGGAAACCTTAGGCAAAATATATACAATACAGCAGGAGAAGCGCCTGCAATCGTACAATAGACCGTATACTCGAATATACATATTTACGTCCTTTGTTTATGCTAGATGCGATATTTAGTTAGCTACTGTAAAATTACTCCTGCATATACGATTCTAATATTGTCTCTATGTTTAATGTATTCATGCAAGTGTTCATGGGCGCAGCGGTAAATGTACGCTGTCGAGAAAACAATAATTTTCACACATTAATTTCGAATCCGAGGTAAATTTGTATTTATTTTTTTGACACTTTGGCTTATAAACTTTTAAAGTTTCTATAATCAGCAACATTTGTTTTTGAAAATGATTTATCATTTGATGATGTGTTTTTGCCCCATCTTAAATAATATGAGGTTGTCGCAACCTCTCACGGAGCTTCTCATGTTGGATGGCCTACGAATAAGCATACTGCATGTTAAAAAAGATCAACGGATCCTTAACTATTTAGATGTTGTGCATTAAATGTAGCATTGAAGAAATTTGTTTAATAATATTGCCAATACATAAAATAAACTAGTCTTTCAAACCACGAGGCAGGGAGCGTATTTAACAGTTCCAAATGCCTGATTTTTTCCTGCAAGTGTTGCCAGTCTGTTTTAAGGAAGGAATCTGTTGTTTAGATCATAACTGTAGAGAGCTGCGGTTTTGCATAAACTAGCTATTTATAGATATATGCTGATGGAGTAAATAGGAAAAGGCAAAGAAACTGAACAAGGAATAAACAAATTCGGAAACGTAGAAGGATTCTTATTTATACAGCACAACCGGCACAACCCGAAAAAGAAGAACCATAAATTGAACATATTTCGCGAATCGTGGTCGTTATACTTTCAACAATTTTAATGTTGCGACCCATTTTTGACAACACGAATTGTCTACCCTGTCTATAGAACTGTTATAGTGGTTCTCCTTTGAAAGCCTCACAGATTTCTGTTTATCTATATTGCGTACATTTTTAAACAGCTTTCAATAAGTTTTTGTTTTACTGCCGAAAAAAAATTTGTGTGCCATACTCCAAATAAATCTATTCGATGTATGCTTAGTTCTAAAGTTTGTCTTGTTAACCAGCTAGACAGTGTAGATAGGAGAATGATAGCCACTTGCAATAGATGTTGGAATTGCACCAAAAATAATTTACTCCTTACATTTAATGAATATCTTTAAAAAAACAAGAAATTATAGTGTTTCATCGCAGCATTTTATCAAAACACTTATCTGCATAATTTCGTTTTTACTTCACTAAAGAAGGACATATTCAAGGTATAAGAAAATGTTTATGAAAAGCTTTCTAGAAGAGTTTTGACAAAATTCATTATTTGTCAAATTTGATTTCAAATAAAACACTTTTTCTGTGCACAATACGCCCATGTGTTAATAAGAAAAGTTGCTTTGAACGGATAGTTACGGAGTTCTGCAAATTTTCAGAGGGATCGGCTTACTTTGATAATAGAAAGAAAAGGGTAATAGACAGTAGAAGAAAAGGGCTTCTCAATCCCAAAATTTGCATAACTTGCAATACATTGGCGTAGTGCGAACAGAAAAAAGTACTTTACTTGAAACCAAAACTTCTAGAAAAATGTTCATATACATTTCCATGTTACCTTAAATGTGAAAAGTTATGGAGTTATGCAAATTTTCAGGGGGATCGGCGTACTTTAATAATAATGTCAATTCCATTGACAATAGAAGAAAACGGCCTAGCAATACCAAAATTTGCATAACTCCCTAACTTTTCGTTCTAAGCAACTCTTTTTAGTGACACATTGTCGTACTGCGGACGGCAAAAGTACCTTACCTGAAACGAAATCGATATATATATATGTTCAGAAAATTTCTATAACGCCATTATTATTTATTTTGAACATGTTTTCTTTGTCACTCTTTGGCATACCGTGAAACGAAAATAGTTTTTGTTCAAGTTGATTTAAAAAAATCGAAAGCAAACTAAAAATAAGTTTCAGACTAAGCGAGGCTTATTTCCCAAATATTAAATTTCAACTCGAAGTTTTTTGCCCGTTATACCTCCATCTATGAACACACAGTATATTTAGCACTATAGGTTAATCCAAGCATAAATAAAATATCAATAGTCGTTTGTTCTCGATTTACTGCTAAGTAAGTGGACAGTAAATATTCTTCGTTTTGGGTGCATATAATTTTGTGCTGTACGTGATCTATAAAACATTATACTGTAGTCATATTTACGACGGTTGGGTAAGATTGCATGTTGCTAGATATATACTGTAATCTTTAATGTTACCGTGATGGAAATTTACCGGCGAATTCGCAGTGCACCAGCGTAATGTGCTGTAAAAACCTGATGTTAAGGTGCAGACAAACTGCGATGTTTTTGCGGACAAACTAGACCGAACTGGAAAAGTTGATAGTGTGTGTTAAAACTGTGGACGTCCCCGACGATAAAAAGAGTCTGCCAATGCTTGATTTTTGCATCGCGGACTTGACTTGCCCCGAAAAGTCCGTTAATATGTCTCTGTAATGTAAACCGTGCAATTTCATTTCGTAGTCGTATAGTCTTGTATATGTTTTACGGTAGGGGCATGAATGACAATTTCCTGGTACTAAAAATGGATCGAAGACATTATAATGAACGATTTGTAATAGAGAGATGTTCTCTGAAGTTGAAAGTTTGAAATCTTCATAATTTCTTTCTGTTGCCAGGAATTTTAATATTGCTGTAAGTTTTTCATGAGGTGAGATGGAATCTACCAAATTTAGCAGTTGAAAGTGTCCTCTCATCCATCCGCAAGTAGTTGGACCAATCTAAGGGTTCTACTCTTACCTCATTTAGTAAGCTAATATGTGATATTGTTCTTTTCTTGAGTGCTTAATCATTTTTATTCTTTTTTTAAATAATTAACGATCACTGCTGTCGCCGCTGCTAACAGGAAACTTCGTTTCGTAATGATAAATCGATAATTAAAGCTCTGTGTATAGGCACCGAGTGAGTGGACTTTGTCGGTATGCGACATAAACGGCACAGATTTGCTCGTCTGACTAAAACTGTGCAGAAATGTCGCTATGTGTGTCTACCTTTACACGAAATCAGTACTTGCTACCGCAGCTTATAAAGCACACCACCGCCGACTAAAATGTTATAATTGATTAATTATTTTGACGGCAACAGTCCACGCAAAACAGCTATTAGTGTATTGGTTATCGCAGTATCGGATAATATGAAAGCAACACATAAATTTTTGAAATAATTGTCGAACTTTATACTATACTGCCTCCATGCCTCCCTGCTAGGCCTTGAACGAAAAGGGCACAGTTACATCTCGTCTTAATTGCAGGCATTTGTGGAAAATTCAGAGTTTGCAATATTCTTGCAAGCGAAAGATTGTCAATCAATCAAGATATTATTTATTCAATAGTAATTTTTTGTTTCGCGGTTGACGACGCTTCATCTACTAATTTGAAGGACATGTTTAGAATGCTGGAGCTAGTGAGCATATAAGTATGGTTACTAAGACAGTAGGAAATATTCGACTTAAAAACAGTTTGGGACAAAAGAACTCTACAAAATCTTATCTTTAAATGGAATACATCAGAAAATGCCTAGAATGGTGATGGAATAATTCGTGGCAAACGTAACAAAAGGAGAGAGAAAAAAAATACACTAACGCACGGACATGTTTCTGCCTACCCGGCGTCATCAGCGTGGTAGGCAGAAAGGTGTCCGTGAGTCAGTGTATTTTTTTCTCTCCTTTTGTTGTGTTTGCCGTGAATTATTCCACCAATACCACGAGGAAGCTATATTAGCATTATTTTTTTTGTTATATCTTTAAATGTTTATATTCTTGTTCAGTTTATACCGACAAATTCTTAAAATAAATTGTTTAAATTAACTGCTTTTATAATCATGATAATGCAACCAGATATTCTGAAAATTCTGCTTGAAATATTACGAGGATAGCCACCTTACTCAGTGCTCAGAAATTTACTTATGTCTAAGCTTTAGAACAAATAAAAGCTTTTGTAATAACAATGTTTTCTCATAAATTCGTAATAAACTATTCGCTCGGCAATATAGCATACTATTTCGCACCTAAATTCAAAGTTAGAGGATGTTGTACCAGCTTCATTTGTACTTAAAAAGAATGAACTTTTCTATTGCTTTAGAGTAGATATTTCTATAAGAAAAATGCTTTTCCTAAATGTTATATTACAATAAACGTTTAAAAAATTTTAGAAAATAACTGTATTTTATTTTGGTGTACCACAACTAGCTGACGGGGATGTTTCTGCCTAAATGGCGGCATCTCTAACGTTGCTCTGATTGCTCTCTTTTGGAATTATTTAAGATTTGTATAATAATACTTTCTTCCTGTCTTAGTTTTTTTTTTCATCCTTTCTTTATTCCTTGCACACTTCTCCTTATCCTCGTATCCGCTTGTTGATTCTAATGCTTATCGAGTACAAACAAATGTGTACCTTACAGACAAAATCTAGTCGGTTACGATACCCACCCGCATGTCGATGCTGTAAGAAACGCCTTAGCACTGTTTTTGTTTTAGTATCAATGCGCGAATAGCAATTAAATTCCATTTCCATCACGTTTGCACTCTTTCTTTAAAGTTGCATTAGAAAAAACGTTTTATGGCAGTAACTTTTGCAACGATGAAGCCTAGTGCTGTGCAACGAATATATAATAAAGGGACATGGCGTAACGTGTCCCTAGCGTACCGTGAAAAGGGAACACTTCTAAATATTTCGATAATTTAACGTGCTCTTCGTGTCCAAGTTACGCGGGGTACAAAATTACAGTTTAAATAGTCATGATTTACGGTTTTCAACATATACACTGTATATTTGTAGCATTAATTTATAATAAGGAAACTCACATGCCTCCCATTACATTTTTATGCTGCAAAAATAAGGATTTTCATTTTAAATAAAACTAAATTATTTACTATTTATGGCAATTCGCTTTGCTTATTTATTGTTCTATCTTTACATGTAGTTAATGCCAACGCCTAGACGGTATTGCTTTTGCTTCATGCATATCTTCAAGATCCCCAAGAATGTAGTTCTTGGATCAAATTGCCATAGAAATCCATCTATTGTAGAACGCCATATTGAAACTTTACGATCTATTTGGGGGAGTTTTAAGATAATTGAAGTGTGGAAAAAAACGCCTTTTTATTTTCAACGCCATGGGACAACTTGCAGAAAATAATGTTCCAGTCTCAACTTCCGCAAATAAACTTAATCTCTTAACTTAACTTAATAATTTAAAGTTTTGGAATACAACCGCAACCGTAGACACGATTTCTCATAGCAATAAAAGTCGCGGGAGCAAATACAATAATGCAATCAATGGAAATTACACCAAGTAAATCTTTAAGATAAAGTTGTAAATACACTATTCATTACTTAAGCAATTGGACAAGTCAATATATAGTTGTCTTCATTCATCAAGAATAGACCTTTTATCTTATATTCGGCGGGGTACAATATATCCTACAAAGATGAGGTACACGTTTCCATATTATCTTTTTTCCTTTCTGGCAAACACCGCGGTTATTAAATTCTTTCTCTGTACCTTTGAGACTTGTAAGCAGCTGTCCGCATTCTAAAAAGTCACGAGTACGCGCACAAGTAGTCCTTGATACTGTACTCAAGAGATCCAGAAAATTGTTAATAACAATTATTGCTTAAAATTAATACAGCAAAAGACAACTATCTTTGGCGTTGTCATACACGATATTAAGATTACCATTCAATTCGAAATTATTGAAACAATATATTTTACCGCTTAACTGTTCTCAAAGGGCTTTATTAAAAAGAACAGTTTTAAAGTACACCGGTTTTAATTCTGGACAATTGTCTTATTAGTTTAATTCTAAGTTTATTTGTATTTATTATACGTCCCGTAATAAAAATAATTAGAGAACGACTGTTATTTGTATTTCCTCACTGCAGAAGCATTTATACGTAAGTACTACAATGAAGGGTAACTAGTAACAGGAACGAGTGCCGGTGAAAATGTTACAACAACTACATATATACATGTATAAACAACCATCTGCCGTAGTATTGTGTAATGAATTGTAAATTACAGGTTACAAATCAGTGCAGGATATAATGGACGGTACATGAATTACATTACGAATGTAACAGCAATGTTGCGACGTAATGCCCATAAACTATTAAAATTTAATAGTAGATCTGGAATATTAAATGCATTTAAGGCATATGTACTCAAATGGGAAGGTATACCAGGCACGTAAATGTAATACACAGACGCGAATTTGTGTTGAAACTCGAATATGTATTGTGCAGCGTCATTTCCACTACTAGCTTTTCTGTTATTAACTTTCCTTGCTTTACAATTAATCAATGTGCGATTATAACTGTCGTACTCCGTATATTGTAATTGACACATTGATAGTATTGCAAATAACACAAAAGCATCGGTACACTCCGCACCGGTGGTTATTAAATTAAGTCAGCTATCAGTATGCAGGACGTAGTCATTTAGAAATAGAATTATATGAATTGCACCTTAAAATAACGCGCTTTTTGGAAGAAAACAATTTTCAAAAGTGGTGTAATCTCCAAAGATGAAGAATTGAACGGATTAACCGTAAATTCAAATTAAAAATGCAGTGCCTCAACACGAAATTCAGTAAAATTTATTCTAAAAAGAGTGAAAACACCCCACGCTTCCTGGAGAGCAGATCATCGATTTCTAATAAATTGTCTGAGGCCTCTAGTATAACCGAGATCGCATTGTTAAATAAGGAGCTAAAACATTGCATTCACGATTTCTAGTGGAAGAACTCATCGTGTCAGTAGAAACGTCCATTAAGAACTTAGATGCCATAACGAAAAAAATTATGTAAGAAACGCGTGCAAAATAACAATGTCAAAGAACTTGGACGATGATAAAGGATTAAGAAACAACACAGGCGATTTCGGGACTATTAAGGGTCTCAAAAATAAAAATTCTTACTTGAAAGCAAATAAAGCCAACAAAAAAGTTATTTCAACCGCGTCAACATTTTGCTATCTGCAGGACCATATAAAGAATACAAATCCTTTACCATCTATAATTGGAGAAACGAAAGAGCTCCTAGAAAATCAATGAGACCAATAGTTTCAGGCATAAACTCATGTATGTACAAATTGTGCCAATGGCTAATAAATGAATATGAAAATTTACCTATTAAAGTAGATAGTCTCGAAATAGAAAATTTACTAGATTTTATAGTAAGGTAAACAGTATTGAATTAGAAGATGGGGAAATTTTAGTATCGTTCGATTTTTACTCATTGTGTTCCCCAATGTGCCGATTCTAAAAACCATAAAATACTTGGTTGAGTTCCTAAAAATCGATGATGCCAAAATTGCAGAATACAAAAGACTAACTTTGCATGTATCAAAATAGTTTTCAAGTAGAGGCCAAGTACTGTGAGTATGGCAATGAGCAACCTCCTGTCGCCTTTTATAGCCAACTTGTTTGTAAGACACAAGCAAACACGAATAGGTACACTATGAACGATCCTAACCACTATAGACAACACAAAATGCCCGTGATTAGTTTCTTGGTTAGGTTAGCTAAATTCCTTTTAAGTATAAGTAAGGAACTTGAATTCATAAAAAAATGTAGCTATTTACAATTGTTACTCTTCTGTAGATGTCGATCACATGCTTAAGAGAGTCCAACATAGGCATTGTCTGAGAAGTTCCACGACCTTTTTCCGGGTAGAAACTAACTTTCAGTTCTCGAAATACACTTAAAAACCTTCTTGGCAATCCGAGATAAGATAAACCGAATATGGAGGAAAGGTCGGGAACTTACAAATTTGCATGCAGTATCTGCGACAAAGCCTATATTGGTCAAACGAAAAGAACGATAGGCACAAGATTCATGGAACACATCCGGTCTTGTCAATTTGGTAGATCAGAATCATCAACAGAGCACATCCGAAAATGCCTAGAAACAATAACCAAAAAATAATGCTAAGATAGCTTAGCTTCCTCATGGTATTGATGGTATAATTCACGGGAAACGCAATAAAAGGAGAGAGAAAAAAATACACTAACACACGGACATGTTTCTGCCTACTCCTGCCTCTCGAAACCACGCTGATGACGCCGGGTAGGCAGAAACATGTCCGTGTGTTAGTGTTTTTTTTTTTCTCTCCTTTTATTGCGTTTGCCGTGAATTATTCTCCATCAATACCATGAGAAAGCTATACTATCTTAGCATTATTTTTTGGCTAAAATCATCAAGTATGGTACACATAAACGCATAACTGAAAGCGGGCATAATATCAAACTAGAAATCTTGAAATTGATTAAGAACATAACTTCGTCGCGGGAATTAGGCAGTTACGGAACTGTTTACATAAAATTTTATAAATAGAGATAATGGAATGTTGTCGTACTATTTGATTCATTAGAGTGAGGCCGCACATGTTTTATGTTTCGTACTACAATGGTCCGTCTATATTTCCGTATGTTTCGCATATCTTAGTTTTAGGATATGTAGGCGGTAAAAGTAGGTTCTTATCAATAATATTTTTTGTCGAAAGTAGGGATAGGCTGCCTTAGATAATTAATTATACTTGTGTGGTATTGAGTGTACCGAAACTTTTGTGTTGTTTGTCATACTACGCAATTCTAGCTATCATTTTTGATAGTATGGTTGTTTTTTAGGCTTTAGACGTTATGAGTTGATTTTTTGATGAGCAAGCATTAACGTTCTCCGAAAGAATTTTTACAATGCAGAAGTGGGCTATACGTGTGTACGAAAAATATGTATTTACCAAAACGCATATATCCATTTGTCAATAATAACCAGAAGAATTACTGAATTTTACATTGTATCTGAAGACTAAGACGAACAAGACCATCCTAGTTTGTTCTCTTTATTACTTCAGAGAAAATGCAAGTATTTTTTTTTCTATGTGCGATTACATGAATTTTGTTTAACTTTCAAATTATGTAACTTTCCTAAATTGTCTCGCTTTAATATTTATTATTGGCGTGATAAGTTAGTTAAAGGAGGGATCCACTAAAGTCAAGTTAAAGGTGATAATTAAAGACCGACTAGTGTCAAGAAATCCATTGGCTCGAAATAGACTTTGCAAAAATTAAATTTAAACACATATTCATCACTGTTCCTAACTGCATATTAAAATGAATGTCGCTGACATGGGAACTAAAGTAAACAGGTAAACAATCCACACAGAAGACTGGAAATAAATTTGACGAATTCCATCAATTATGATATAAAACCATTTAAAAATTCAATATGACCCTCAATATCAAATTGTGCTATTTTGTCCATTAGATTTAGAAACATCTATGAAAATGTGGATTATTAGGAGATGAGAGGGGAATAGAAGGGAATTTCATCCATTTATATACGCTTAAAGGTGATTTTTTTTAATGTGTATAAGATTTAATCAGAATAATTTTCATAGACATTATCGGTTCTACCAACATGTTTCATTTATAATAATGAAATGATGTCCCTTGCTAAGCTATTTTTGATCTCTGCTTTTCTCTCTAAATATCAAAATACAAGATTGATAGCCTTTATTGTACGTAAAATTTATTATAGTTTAACGTGACATCCTATAATGCAGTCACTTTTACACTTTTCATTCCTGTAGATGTAACTCTATAGCTCACATGAATTCATCCCAGCACTGAAAGGGATGCTACGAAATTTGTAGAATATTCAGGTATCTTTTTCAGTGTTACTGGGTAAAAATGTTTTTACTTCTTTTTCATAAAAAGTGAACTTTTACATATTATTGGCAAAATCTGGCTGAACTTTTTTGATGAAATATAAAATGTGTAATTCGTTTCTCAAATATAGCTACTGATATATTTAAAAAAATTAATTTTCCCTCGAAAGGGAAAAATGTTAATTTCTGGGTAATTTTACACAGACAGATATATGAATTTAATCTTCAATCTGTGAAACTCCGCCTATAGAAATGCGTCTTCTTCAGTACATGCGTTTAAGGGTAACATAAGTCATTTGACATTGTCAGCTATGTGTTGTTGTTAGTTATAATCAGGTGTAGTTTATGCGTGTAAATGTAACGATTGTCCAACTACTTACGGAGAGACTTTCTCTTCAGGATATGAAGAAAACTACTTTGCAGCTGCATGCAGAAATTAGTGCGGACAGTGGTCCAAAAATTTTGGCTAGAGCTCTTAGAAAACGCCTAAAACATGCACTATTAAAAGGCTACAAGAGCACGACGGCAACGATCTTTCATTGTCCGAGATCAACAGAAGAAAACCGTTTAGAAAGAAAAGAACAATAGGCAATTGAAAACTGGGAAAAGGTGTTTTGGTCCGACGAAAGGAATATAGAGAAAATTATTAAAATTCCTCTTACACAGTTTGAGAAATTAAAGAATAGATATACGAAAACGGAATCCATATTTCGGATTGGCCTGTGTAGTGTTCAAGTCTAAATCCAATTGAGTATTTGTGGCACTTTACGAAAACTCAACCAAAGAGTAGCAAATACTTCCAAAACACTATTTGAAGCCAAAAGAAAGCAAGTGTGGGAGGCGCGTAGGCGATAATAATTTACATGTGGAATTGTACAATGCAGTCAGCATTGCAAATATATTTCAATAAAGTTTTAAGTTTTGCAAAGTTTAAGTCGCTCCACTTTATTAGTCAATGCTGTATATGCATTGTAGAATGACGAAATCAATTCTTTCTGCTCTAACAGTAATCGATCAATCGTACAATAATACATACAATACTTGGCAAAAGTATAACGTTCGCTGTAAAGGGAAAAAGAAGGAAACGAAAGTCGGAAGCCTATAAAATATAATGACGTGTTTTACGTCTTTTTATGCTTTCCTACTAACGCTCCTTTTTCCAGATAATTTTATATGTTTTTGAAGATTTTATGGTGCCAGCGCTTTATATTGATATATCAAATCTATCTGCAGTGCTTTTATGGTTTCAATTTTGCAAATAATATTTATGGGGAAGTTGATAGGCTACGATATATAAGCACTTATATCTGCACTAACAATAAGTAAATTGGCTATGTTCGACATTGAAATTAAATAAAGTATGTTATCCATGTTATGCACAAATGTTCTCTAAAAGGGTTATCTTGTTTCTTATGCAAACTTTACCAAAATGAAAAGCTTACCTGCTAAAGTGCATCAAAATTTACCTGAATATCGCTTTCATGAATTTAACTTGTAAATAAACAAAAACACAAACGCCCAGGTTAAGTGCCGAGCAAGTACAACGTATATTCCCTGAATCTTGCCACTACAATTTTATTAAAAAAATTGAGTCTTATCAAGAAATTTGTAGAAAAGTATGCCACGTTCTTGTCCGCATTTCATTTTGCTCAATATCGGCTCTAGATGCTAAACAACTAGAAAAGCACTTCAGCTATGCTTTGGTGAAAATGTTAAAATTCCGCTTATGATTGAAGTGGGTTGTTGCCGTCTGTAGCGAATAGGTTGGGAAAAGTATTAATCTAGGCAGAACGATTTGCAAGCTTAATGTATAAATAGTATAATGGATCGTCTATGAGATTAAATGCTATACAAGGTGAATCAGGAGGAACGGACCAAACTCTAAGAGTGTTTCCTGCGCGTAAAAATAATGGAAAACACTTATGGCTTTTTGTTCAATTTTCATTTTTCAAGTTATAGCGTAATGCAAATAAACAAAATTTCATGCTGTACTTTTTTTAATTGTAGCGTTTTAATTAATGTTGAAAAATATCGCCATTGACCTCTAATCATTGAATGCATTGTCTACAAAGCGCGCCTATTGCTCTACTGATTGCTTTATGTTTTTCTCCAATATCAATTTGCAATTTTGGTCTCTCCTGTAAAAGCACTTACAATGTAACCTACTTGAACTGCAAGAAACTAGAATTATTTCAAATATGAGACATACGTATTTACACGTGTATTAGGTAAAATTGTCTTTATTTCATCAAATGATTTTCCTATTTTTTTGCGGTTTCTGAATAAGTTTAATAATAATAATTAATAATACAACATAAACTTACTATGCCCATACAGTGCTAGTCATTTAAAATTTTCCACCGTTAGTGCACACATTGCAATAAGATATAAGTTTGTATATGCGTAATGTTAATAATTGAGAAAATTTCCAGGGATTTTGGTTTTCGTACGTTTTCCAGGGATTCCGAATCGATTTAATAGCCTTTCGTTCTAATAATTAAAACAACGAAAATTAGGTGTTACAGTCGAAAAAATTAAGAAAAACAAATCAAACAGTTTAAAGTTTACTATTCCCTCTTTATACAGTGTGTCTCCGGATAGAGTTGACAAGATAAAAAGCTCTTTATTATTAATAGAAAAAAAATTGAAAGTGGATCCTTTTTCTCATAAGTTCTTTATTATGAGAAAAGGTATCATTTTTCATCATTCAATTATTTATCATATATATATCATTATTCAATTTTTTCTATTATCATAAACTCACACAGAGACAACCTCAATTCTTTATTGTTTATTTTACGATGAAAAGTTATCCTTTCTTTTCAAAGAAATTACGTTACTGTAAAAACAACCGAGATCAGATGTTAGTAGATTAAGAAAACAAGGACGGTAGAATAGTTAAAAAATGTTTGATGGACCAATGAACCAATATACACTTCCTCAGTGCATCGCACCAACAATAAAACACGGTGGCGGTTTAGTTACAATTGGAGGTTGCTTTTCTTACTCCGCAACAAGAGCGTTACCCCGAATCGAAGAAATAATACAGAAGGAGGACTACCGGGAAATATTTGAATCTCATGGCTTCCTTCTGGGCTGCGAATAATCGGCGAGAATTCACTTTTATGCACGACAACGATCCGAAGCACACAGTCCGAATACGCACACAGGATCTGAATGAACAAAGAGAATCCAATATTTTACAAGTTATGACATGGTCACCGCAAAGTTCCGATCTCAACCCTATCGAGTTCTTGTGCGATGAGTTCGATAGAAGAGTCCGGATTGTTGGTCCTACTTCCAAGGAACAACTTCAGCATATTCTCCAACATCCCAGACGATACACCAAAAAAATTAATCGAAAATATGCCGCAAGCTGTTCAAGCAGTTCTCAAATGAAAAGGGTGGGTTTTTGGATCCAAAGAAGTTCCTTAATAATGAATAATAAAAAATTAATTTTGCGCTAGATTTTGATAGTTGAGTAATAAATTTATTTTTTGATATTAGTTGCCTTTTATTTTTTGTTTTCTCACAAATTCTTTTATTCCAAATTAGACGACCGGTTTAGTGTCTAATAAACACATTATCAGACCAAGCTAAAAGGCAACAGGTTCATTGAAGTGCGCGCAAAATTGCTGTTAAATTATAAAACATTCTTTCGCTTAATAATCAATTAGTAAAGAATTTTTTAACTATTGTTTTAAAGATAAAGGAATTAGATTTAACTAAATTACTATTGTTTTTTTACTATGTCTAAAACGATAAGCCAAAATTATACACGCTGACTTCTATGGATAAAATGATTAATTCATATGTAAGAAAACTATTGAAACTAACAGCCATATACGGTGTACTCAAGGAACAAAAGTTTTGTATAAATTAATTCGTCATCCTTCAAGCAAAATGAGAAACAGTGGTGTTGATTCAAATGTTAATTGAACATTCAGAGAGGAACTTCCATTCAACTTCAGTTGTTTGGAGATTTCAAAACTTTCTAAATTACTGAGTAATCCCTTGTTAGCTATGTGTAGTATTCTGAAACCCGTACTTATATGAAAGGTATAACCATTACCTATGAGATGTCGGACAAAATGCGAAAAATCAGAGGAGTCTGGTTGTATGCATCGTAGATGTTGTTTTATATGCGTTCTAAAATCTCGAAAGGTTCTGCCCACATAATTCCTATTACAATCCTTACCAGTGAGCATATAAACTCCTTTTTTCTTCAGCATATCAATTTGATCTTTGTTATTTACTACTATGTTTTGTACAGGGTGTATCGTTCTGAAAGACAATTGGAAATCACCTTTAAATAGGGATACTACCTTATAGGAGAAAGGGCCGCTGTAAGATATAGAGATGGAGGGTTTTTGTGCGTCAGTTGTTACATTGGCAGACGTTTCTAGGTATCTGAATTCGCAGACGGGTCACAACGATTAATCTGAGCTAGCTGCTTGGTGACATTGAGTTATTTAGATTTAATCGAAGGAGTCACGTGACAAAGGTGTGTTGATAAGTCTATATCAATAACTGTGAAAAGAACAAAATATGAATTCGGAACTTACGAAAATTCAAAAATTGAGAGAACGTATGACCAAGCATTGCGCAAACTGGTAAAAGAAGTTGATGGAATTGGATATCTTCTGCATATTAAAAAACAATTGCATGCAACAACAATTTTGACCATTGTTTCAATAACATATACTCTATGTTTCTTCAAATTCTCTTCGAAGAAATGTTCACAAAGATTGCAAATAAGTATGTCATTTATAATGAAAACAAACATTTGCCTTTTAAAACAACCCTTGAAAATGAAGTTGAAAGGAAGCGATTGGACTTTTGTTTGCGGGTTATTGAAAGTTGCCTCGTAAATAGAAGTTTTAACAGAATATTTGTATTTACTAATGAAGCAACTTCTTGCATCAACAGCCATGTTTCTTCACAAAATAGTCGATTTAAAAATCCAAGCGACGTTATTCACAAACGAAGTGAAATTTATGTGGGTAATCTTTGTTAGATTAAATATTCTATTGATGAAAATTTAAGTTGGCGTCGTTTGCAGGATATTCTGTTACTATTTCTTGACACTTTAGAGCCAGAAAAATGACCCTACATTATTTGGCAGCAAGACTGGATTTTTCAATTTGACACCCATAGACTTTTTCTTGTGGAGTCTTTTAAAACGGAAGGTTTGTGCAGATAACCACCGCATGATCGTGATTGTGAGATGTCGAATGCACGAATATAGGATTTATTAGTGGGAAGGAAAAATGTGAGGAAGGAACCTATCTCTTGAGGCGTTTTTACGTTTACCTACAGAACAGAAAGGAAGTGGTTCATCCAACAAACCACGAAGTGTTGCACATTTATGTTTTCATTCAACTAAAAATATGTTCATTCTAGACTTTAGCGAGCATGTCCAACTTACCTTGCATCTTAGCAGAATGACGTTGATGCTCAACCTGACGCAGCCAGTGTATATTTTCAACACTCAAGTAATGCATGTTATATCGATTAACAGTTCCATGCTTTGTAAAAGTTGATTCGTTAGAAAATAATACCCAGCAAAAGAAATTACGATTCATTTGTAATTGTTTCCGTGCCCACTGACAAAATGTTAAGCGATTTTCGAAATCGACGCCATGAAGATCTTGAAGAACGATATTTATAGTGCTTTAACATTCTCAAAATACTCTTTTGGGACAATCGCGAGCTATTTTTCGTGAACCGACGTGGGGATTATAAGCCACTTCGGCTAATACAGCAATTGCATTATCTTCTCCAGTTATTGTTATTTGACGGATCTTTTTTTGGGTTGAACACTTCCTTCGGCAATAAACTGTTTGATAGTACGAAAAGACAAAGTGCGCGATCACGCCCTGTCCGGGAAACGTTGAGCATAAAGGTTGAAAGCACAAGATGTTTTTGCGTGCATCTCGTATATATTAATACATCGACGTCCAATATTAATTTTGACTGTTCTTGTTCCTGCTTTAACGACAAAAGTAATACGGAAGAAAAAAATCGTTGTTATATTTTACGCTACCTTATTAGGTACATCGTGGGACTTAGTTTAAAAGTGCTTCTTAGAACTGTGTATCGAAAGTAGTCGGACTTTCGCAGAAAGTAGGTAAACTTCTTAGCAAACAAACTTAGAGAACACGAATAATTCAGGGTTATCATAGCAAGGATAACGTTCTTCTTGGAGTCTTTGAAAACAGCGAAACTTCTGTAGAATTAGCTATTACTAAATATCACAGTGGATGTCTAAATAAATTTCCATAAATTTTACTTACTTGGCTAGGGTTATCGGCATAAATAAATTTCTACTATCTTATTACCATCGATACTAATTGTAAGATCTTATGAGGGACTTTTCGAACATGTGAAGTTTATAGCCCTTTCACAATCGATCTCTATTCAAGAAAATCACTGGATTCCATAAAATCTCAAACAGCTGGTGCAGACGGTGTATCTTTAAGGATGTTGCTGCTATGTTGTCCATTCAAGACCTATTCTTCTATCTATCTTCCCGTACTATCGAAGGTCTTGGAGAGAATCATAGATACCCAAATACGTTGTTACTTGGATAAAAACGACATATTACCGAATGAACTGTCAGGGTTTGGGAAGGGTTTCGGCAGTGCTACTACTTTGGCTAAGGTAACAGATGATATTTTCAGGGGCATTGGGCATAATATGGTTGCGATATTGGTTCTGCTTGATTACTCTAAGGCCTTCGACATTCTAAATCATTCTACCCTCTTGGCTATTATGCATAATATTGGATTTACACCTGAAATAATAAATTTCTTCCATAATTACTTAACTAATCGCCACCAGCAGGTGCGTTATGATAGTGACATTTCAACCGTGCAGCTGGTTACATCGGACGTTGCACAGGGTAGTATACTGGGACCTCTTTTATACACCATTTATACATCTAATATTATAAAAAGATATTGCAATTATCCCATGTGTGCTGAAAATACACAACTCTATTACTCTTTTTCAACCATTAATGTGCATGACCTTCTGGTCTGGCCTCGGTTGTGACTGAGTTCTATTGTTAAAAAAGTATGTTATAATTTAAAGCTTTTGTATGGCTGTAAGGATTGTTTGAAGCCGAGATATCTGTATCGGAAATTGGTATTTAGAACCGATGTGCATACGATTAACATTAGATCTAGGAGGTTGTTGACGCCTCCAATACATAACCTCGAAATATTCAAAAAGTCTTTTTGTTATAATGTTCGCTTATTTAACGCCATCTCCGGCGCGCTACGTATTTTGCCTGCCGTAGCACTGGCACGTGGATTGCATGGACGATTTAGTAGCCAGTATACCCCCAATGTATTATGCGATTGTTCATACTTCGTTTCGATGATTGTGCGTTGACCCACATAATTCGATTCTTAGTTGGTTATGTACTTTTTATTATTACTATTATTATTCTGTTTTTCGCTCTGTAAGTAATTAATGTGATTGTGATGTTCAGGGGGAATAACAGCAGCTTACTTTGCAAGTGGCTGATCCTGAACTCTGGCTATATTTAAAAATTTTTTATATACCCTTTCTGTTTAATTTTACATTTTTCTTTATACTTTATGTTACAATTTATTAGCCAATAAACCATTTTATATAACAAAATAGTTAGAGGTTATCACTGTGTTAGCATCTAGAGTAGAATAAATCTACGTCAAATTTAAAAGCACGAATGCCCTTTTTATAACTTTTTCACACAACAATTCTTGGCTAATGTCAATCGAAAAAAAGTTTTCTTTCGATTGCTAAAGATGTTTATACGATAACATATTACATTTGAACATGGAATTCAGAAACAATTTACATTTCTACTAATTGGCTCTAGTTTTTGAAATAATGTATAACAACTAAGTTTTCATTTTTTCCGACAATTGTCATTTTTATATTATGATAAACGAGAATTTGCCGGTTTTTTCCGACGTGATACAACATATTTTTGTGTGCAGTGCCATGTATCGCGCTGGTACCGTCGAAATGACGCAGCACCTTAAGGTGCGCTTTCATTGACTGAGAGTAGGTGTGAATTGTGGCGGCGGAGGGTAGAACTATATTGGACATGTATCAGCGTCCAAGAAGGTCCCAGTTCACATAAATATGAGCTCCTCGTCTAGAAGAGATTGTCATACCACGGAAAAACAAAAGCAAAGTATTGATGAATTTGTAAAGAAGGTGTATTTTTCTTATTTTAATTTTGCAATTTGAAAACAGGATAAGTCTTGGGTTTCCCACAAAGTATGTAAAACACGTATGGAATTTGGACGACAATGGACAATAGGAAAGAAAAAGAGCTTGAGCTTTGGTGTTCCTATGGTGGTTCCTATGGATGGAACCAACGAACCATAATAACGATTGCTGTTTCTGTGTTATGGATGTGAAAGGCTTTAAGCGCTACAAGAAACATAAATGGCAATATCCTGATTTAGAATCAGCAAGACGATCATTACCACATTGAACAGGTGATAATGTTTACCCCATCACATTCCACTCAAGGGAGACTGACATGTCAAAATAGAAGTGTAGCGTTACTAAAAACGAAAGCTTATGTGTTAGTCCGTGATAGAAGGCAGTTGACATAATTTAGCGCAAAGGAAGAGATGAAAGCAGAAATAACATATTATAAAAAGAGGTCGCTGTTTTTAAAATGGTGTAAGTTTCCTGAATGCGTTTCTTTATGATAAAATGTTGGTAAACAATTTTGTGATATGACAAAAGCTAGTTTTACTTCAATAGATGTTCATAAACACCTGAATCTGAAAAAAAAACCCATAAAACTTGAATATAATGCAGATTCTTGAAAATTATTCGTACATATCACAAGCCGTAAGTACATAACACTACAACATTTTATTTCAGCCGATTTAAGACGGGCATGTCTTTAGATTTAAAGATGTCGCTTTAATTCTTACTACTACTAAATATTAGCCCACGTTTATAGCTTAGTGACTTCAAACAAATTTACTAATGAACTCTTTTGGATACCGAGGAAATAAGCCAGGAAATAAGTACAGGATGATTTTACTGAAATCTCCATAAAAATCAAGTTAGCTTTAAAACTGTAGTTTTTAGACTAGATAGATAGACTTTTCGTTAGATTAATTGCTGAATTCAAATGTTATATAAAAATTAAGGCAATCCATTTAAGGAATTTAAGTGTATGGTACTTCCAGTGAAACCGTCGATATTTTCTAAAAGCTAGCCTCCTCGAGCAAAGCAAGTCCGCAAATTTACAAATTTGATTTTGTTCCCATCTGTTACTCCTTCCATCTCTGGAGTTATCGTTCCAAAAGCCCGCAAAATTTCAGCTGTTGCAGTGTAAAAACTGGGGAAATGAAAACAATATCTTTAATGAAGGCATCAAGCAAAGTTAAATCTGGAGATGCTGCTGGCCATCTTATTGGACCGTTTATGTTGTGTACGATTTACATAAATACTGCGAAACATTTCTCGTATTGTGGGCAGAGTCCTATCCTGCTGGAAATAAACGTTTTGACGCAACTGTAATAGTAGATTATCAACATGAAAATGTACCTATACTAGTTTACACATCCCACCCCCTGCTTTTTTGTCAGGTGCGGAAATGCTGCCGGGCTCATAGGGTACTATAACTACTGCAGAATCTACCGGTGAAAGTGAATATGAGGACAGCTTGCCAGCCACAGAACAGTTTACTCACGAGGAGCCAAATGATTTGGTACATGATCTTCATCTGTCAAGACAATCATCTGAAAGAAATGAACATACTTAAGCCCGAAGTTACAGTAACAGTTTATAAAACAAGAGAGCTGGCTATTCCCCCATACTTCAATAACGACAATGAAGAACTTGTTTATTGCTGTGACATTTCAGAACTTCTTTTAAAAATGAGTTTACCGAAATCTGAATCAAAAGATTGGCGACTTTTTATTGACAGTTCTACAAGGATCTAGAAAGGTGTTCTACTGCATAATGGAAATCACTATGCATCCATCCCAGTTGCTCACTGAATGAAACTCAAAGAAGAATACGAAAATATAAAGTTTGTTTTGCAGAAAATCCAATATCAAGAACATCAATTGACCCAGAACGGTTTGCGTTGATTTAAAGATGGTGAATTTTTTGCTTGGGCACCAAAGTGGATACACCTTACTTAAAGAAGGGGAATGCTTTAAATCTATTTGTAGATCGTTCCCCAAAGTATGTTCAGAAAAATTAAAGACTAGACTTTTTGATAGCCCTCACATGCGCAAGCGCATTACCGACGTTAATTTCCTAATAGCCATAACTGATGTTCAAGCTTTTGTTTGATGCTCTTTTGTTTCCGTACTTTAAAATTTCTTGGGTAACAATAAGGCAGAATATTATGAAGAACTCGTGCAAAATGTGCTGGTTAATTTTAAGAGAATGGGTGCTAATATGAGCTTTAAATTACACTTCCTGCATAACCAGTTGGACAGATTTCCGGAAAGCCCCGGTGAATTTAGTGAAGAACAAGACGAGCGATTCCATCAAGACAAAGTCAATGGAGCAAAGTATCAAGGGAGGAATCACATATGATGGCTGACTATTGTTGGAACCTGCAACGTAATTGTTTTCAAAGGCCAACACAATAGTTGCTTGAGGATCTAACCTCATTTTCTGAATGTTCAGTATGTATATATATATATATATTGGCCCCACGTCGGGCGCTAATTTTGTGATGTTTTAACGATATGAAATTTTACGAAATTCTTAATTTTTTTTTTAAATTGAGGGTCGTGAATCCGGGAATGTCCCTAGACACTCTTTCGGGAGATGAAACGAGACGTGTTAAGACGTAGAAATGGAAATAGCTACTAACCTTAAATCCTGTAACTTTCGAATACGTAAACACCAGGTTTATGTCATTCTTTGAATACCTATTCTTCAATAATATACTACTGAACACACTTATGAATAAATTTTAAAATTAAATATTTAATCAAAACTATTAAACTTGGCGGAAATGCGACGTACAATGTGCCTGGACGACAGCTAGACACAGTTACAAATAAAATTGGCGTTGTTTTTCACCATTGTTAGATCACGTTGGCAATTGTTTTATTCCATTGCCACCTATGATAATTTTTAACCATTGAAAATATACTACTATTGAAATAGATGCCGAAATGAACGATTCTTGCTGTAGCATGATGCAGGGACGCAACTGATGCTGGGATTTTGTGTTCCTTGATGACACTCTTGACCACATGCAACAGTACAACGTTGAATTCCACTGAGAATTTAGATCAAACGGACCGAAAGACTTTTAATTGACTGAGAAAACTCTTATACGACTAACGTATGCACCGGAACTTGCTGTAGAAATTTCCGACGTTAATTTAATGAGAAAGAGAATGACAGATAGAAGTAGTTAATATAAGTCTTCCCCACGATTGTCGTTGGCTGGACTAATATTAATTTTCTATATTTTTCATATATATATCTATATACCATCTATATCTTGCAAACAGATGGACCCCCATACTCGAGAGGGGGACAATGTAAAATGCCAAGATGAGAAGGGAATATGGCGCTGATGAAAGCTAACCTCGTTGTTGTTATTTTGTAATATTACAATATATGAATTAATAACTTACTTACATTACTACGTGGTGCGGCTTGCTTATGCTGATGATGATGGAATGATTGACTTAATGGAGGTCCTTGGGACAATTGAACATCGGCAAGAGATGAATGGGATTGCATTAAGCATGGATAAATCCGCAATAACGACTTACTCTAGAATTTCAAATGCTGTTATATTTCCATGTTGCCGCAACACCTTTAAGAATCTAGGTATTTTGTTTGATTCAACTCTTCGTTTCTCTAAACATATACTTGCTACGCGCTCGGATGATAGGATTTGTTATGAGATCATGTATACAGTTTAGAGGTTTGACGTATATTAAGTCATTGTACTAGGCGTTTCTTAGAAGCAGACTGGTATACGGTTCCTTAATATAGTATACAAAAAGGCTTTCTGAAGTACCTGTTATTTAAGGATATTGGTTACTATCCAGAATGGGGCACGGACTATTTAACTTTACTGAACAGGCAGTCTTTTGAGTCGCTCACGCTCAGCAGTAGAAGAGAGGCAAGCAGCGCCAAATTTATAGTCGATCTTATTAACAGTATAGATTGTTCCATATTGTTCTCATAAGTGCCCCCTGTTTGCCGTTCATCTAACCCATTCCTGTTTCTCCGAACCAAAACTAGTACCCTTAGAACTTCACCAACACACATAGCTATAAATACCAATAATAGTTTTCTAGATCCTTTCTCCCATTAAATTGGAGTAGCAAATCACAAATCGGGATAATACTAGAATGCTTATCGGATGATTCTGTCTTGTGTTGCAATTAGGTGTATCGGTACTTTCTGAATTAATTTCATTTTTATTTTTTACACAATCATTACGCGTTATGATTAGAGATGAGCAAGGTAGGGGAATTGTACAGCGACTAGACAGACTCGTGTTTTGTCGACTTTCGGGGAAACCAGTAGGTAATACGAACCCATTCTGATGAATCGAATAAACACGACTCTGTCTAGTCGTCGCAAAAAAGTAATAATTTCTCTAAGTTGATCATCTCTCGTTATGATCATGTGTATACCACACTTTGCTATTTTATTGTGAAATTGTCTTGCAAATGGGAACACATATTCCGCTGGACAATAAATACTATTATTATAATTATTAGTATATAAGAAAACCTGAATCACTCAATCCTACGCTTCATTTGTAAAATGAAGTGCAGGAATTCGTGAATGTCATAATTTCGTTACGCAAATCTAACATACGTTTTAACAATTGCTGGGTGACCGAACATCACAGAAATAATTAATATTGTCGTATTCAAGGCTACTTTCATTTACGAGTTTCTGACACTGTCTGCGATTATGGCCTCGAAATTTGATGAAGTTGTGGTAAAAATAGTGATTTCTCTACAACGCTTCCTGAGTATTAATGGATTTCGTGCAGATTTGGTGGATAATCCATTAAGAAAATATCAGCAAGTAGCCCTTCACTTTTACCAACTGTAGCGAGTGCGCCGTCTGCCGAAATCTCAGGCAAATTTAATAATTTTTAGTTACATCTATTCAAATGCTTCTTATGCTGTTTCTGCGTCAATAACGAAATTGTTGCTAATACCGTGGATGAAGAAGCCAAGCCCTGAACTACTAAAAGCGGTGTTCTCGTGGAACGCAACTCAGTAATAAACAAATTTTGACACATATTCCATTGCAACTGTAACGCAAGACAAACTTACTTTGGAAAGAAGTTGTTTTTGTGAGGGACTTCTGTTGCTGCCTGCGGACATTTTTTTACAAATTCGCTGTCAGTAAATAGTTTCGATTTAATGGCAATTTTGTCGGAGATAATACAGCTCACTTCTATACCTGCTTCGCCGTCTTAATTCTATTTGTGAAGGGAATGCTGCTGTTGTTGAAGTTGTTTGCTTCTACCTTACCTTACTTAGTTAGGTAATTGCGTCTGAAGATGTTTGATCTTATCGGAGTGTTTGATTTCGTAACATCGTTTGAGGTTATATTTCTTCAATACAGATATTGATTTATTGCACACGAGTTTTCTCTAATATCGACAAATTAACAAATATAGGTCAATTTTTCTTGAAATGATCTGTGTTCTTGAAATTACAACGTTACTTACGCACTAAAAGAGTGTGAAGTATAGTGTGAAGCGAGGTGGACTGGAGCGAACCGAACACGAAACAAAAGAAACATAATGATGATGTACCATCTTTTTTAAATTAAATGCGAATCGAAGTTTGATAACTCTTCGATAGTTTATGCAGCTGAAACTACATACTTGCGGGAGTTTTTCTTAACTAATATCTTAGTGTGAGCTGTTGTTTCTTTCATTTTTTTTTTTGATGAATTCTCCACAAAGATTTAAAGAAATAGAAATAGATAATGTACTATTTTCATATACCACTTCCGAACATTCATTGCAAACATTTGTTATCACGTTTGATATGATTTCGTTGAAACGTAATTTTACTCTTTGCTTCACTAGGTTTTCTTAATCAACACCAAGAGGGTTTTAATATAAAGTATTTGCACGAAAATTTACAGAAATACACCTTATGCAGAAGCATCCTATTCTCTCTTAATTATAATAGCCTATGTCGTTGGAAGAAGTGCTTGAAAACTAAGTTTATAACCAGTTAAGTAATTTCTTCGTGCCTGTGTCCAAGTATAATTAATAAAGTGTACTTCTTGATTCTTTTCAGCCGTCAATGGAAGGAAAGAAAATAGGCGTATTTAACGTTTCGATAATATGCATATTATCTGATTCAGAAAACGAAACTCACAGATAAAAAGTTGTTGAAGAGTATTATGGAGATTCGACGATATGTAAAAAAAAATTTGAAATACTTTTACATTGTGAATTAAGTTTAAAATTAAAATAATTGATTTTAAATTATAAAGAAAATCATTAAAAAGGTACAATAGTCGCAGTAATAATATTAACTTATGATCCAACACTTAAAATATAGTCGTTGACTATTTTATCGTTTTAACGTCTTTTAACATTTTTTTAATTATTTGAAACTGATTATTTAAATTTTAAATATTTAAACAAGTTTCAACAATTCTTCGATACTTCATAGTACTCTTCAACAACTCTTTCTCAATGAAATTCGTTTTTTTCGCCTATTTTCCTTCCTTTCATTGACAAGAAACGCGAAGTACACATTTTTAGTTGAAATTTATTAAAAAAAGATATTAAAATTCAAGGCAACACAGAAATTTAATATTCAAGGCAACACAGGAATATCGCTATTAACTTATACAACTCGAACGATACGTAGTTAGTGTCCCTTTCTAATTAATTAATACAGCTAGAATTTAAACAGAAGGCAAAATACCAGTGTCTAACAAACGAAAATACATATAGTCATCCCTTCGAATAGTCAGGTAGCCGCAGGCAATGCATATGAAGGAAACATAGGTACTACATATTTATTTAAATCTTTACGTAGCATTCATCTAATATCTTTAAAAAATACTACAATTAAATAGATACGAATAAAGCTGAAAAGAATAAAAAACAACTATACCTACTAAAATATTCATTAAACATTATTTACGAAAAAGCTCACAGTACGTATCGCAAGTGTCTAATTTCCTGTAGTTTCGGTTACATAAACCATCGAAAAATTACCGAGCTTAGATTGGCATTTAATTTGAAAAATATGGAACGTTCACCATAGCGACACGAATGTGTGGGTGTGTTAATAGGCACGTGCGAGTGAGTTCAAACTACGAAGTACAAATTAAGAAGACATCGAACTTGAAAAGTGTTTGTCGTTGCTTGAATAATATAATACACTTAGGTTAAACCGTTGTGCGCTGTGAAGTACTTATTTTTCTGTGGGTTTCGCGTTGAAGACCAGTGATTATACTAATTGCCTAAATTCAGAAATGAATTTCTTGTGCTTGTAATACAGCAAGTTAATTAAATTTTAGATGATTGTTTTACAATTTTGCACTTTTTGGAAAGACCTATTATTTAGATTATGCAATAAAGATTTAGTAAGGCGTTCTAAGATATCTCATTTTACATCCGATGTTTGAAAGAATTACGTTTTTGATACCAATGCTAAATGTTTGACATTTATTCTTTTTAAGTCTTCTTCAATATTAATTTAATATTAACTTTAGGCCATATGAGATTCAATATTTTCTTACCCCGTACTGAATGCTGTTTGAGAATTTGTTAAAAAAATGTCATGTTCCATTTTTTAAATTTAACCTGATTTTCCTGTAACCGCGTAGCATTCTCTTAACTACGGCAATGTTGTCGGTGTATGGACTCCTTATGTCAAAACTTCCACTGGAAGTTTTCTTTCATAAAACTAACTGCTTCCAAATTTATCGGGTGATTTGAGAGGAATGGGCCACTCTGCATACACATTTCCGTCTAAATAATGCAGATTAACCAATATTATCGTTATAAGAAAACATGACCAATGAATAATCATTATTGCCTACTAAGCCTGCAGAAACGAGTTGCGCTTCACAAAATTAGCAGAGACTAGTTAGGTTCATGTTTATTCGTCTTATGTGAATGGGTTCGTGTTGCCTACTATTTTTCCTGAGAGTCGGCAAAATACGAGTCTGTCTTGTCTCTACTAATTTCGTGAAGCGCCCCGAAAGTATACTCGTTTCTGCAGGCTTATCACCTATTATTCAATATATTAAATTTTAGGACCTTTGGATTATCATTATTGCGTAATTTTTAAAGTGGCAAGAAGGGATGGATGATTCAACTCTTTGTATGTCTGTAAGTAGCAGCTATTTTTTGTAACAGAATTTCAAACTCCTTTCAGAAATTTTAAACTTTGGAATAATTGCACGTTCTTCGTATTTGCAAGCACTGTGCACCGCTATTAGCTACATGTGGATAGAAAGTTTAATGAACGAAAGCCTAACCTTGAAGTAGGTCTTAGAGATACTTCCTGATTCGTAAATTGATGTACCGGGTACCCAGTTCCCCAATACTAATACGATTGCTTGCATCATTATTAAGGCCATGCGATACACTGGCTGCAATTAAAAATGCGCCTCCACTAAAATGTTGGAGCATTTCGTTAAAATCGGTAACAATTTTAGCGCAGCACTGGTGGAACGCTATCGGTCGTCAAACATCATTACGGACATGGGGTTCCTGGGGGTAGCTACAGGCCTTCACCCTTGAGTATACACGCGCTGGACGTTTTTTACTTTTCTTTTGTTGAGTTTTCTTCTATTTATATGTTTACAAGTAGTATAAGCATTGTTGATATTAATAAATATTATTTTGCAAAAATGTTTTAGTGGCGTCCATTTATATATATATTATTAATAATAATATGCTGAAAACCTGTACACCTTCGAGGAACGCATGCCGGTGTTGCCTTGTTAATTTCTCTTGAATTTTCACATTTTACATTTAAATTCCATTTTATTCTCTTCAAGTCAATTTAGGCGGACGTTATTATTTAGCCTTTGAACTGCAATTGAAACTCAAACGCGTCCTATTCACGATGATAGGAATAGAGTAAATTAATAATATAATTAAAAATAAATTCTACAAAAATATGCATTCAATTAGCTGATGGTCTTCTGTCAATTTTTAAAAAATTATGGGATAAAAAAAGCAAGAGTGAAACTTTTTGCTTTTGCTTGCAGTTCTCTTGTATAATGAAGCCAAGATGTATTGCCTTAGGGGAAAAAAAGTTTTAAGTGTTAACCGGAGAAAAGTGTGTGAATCGGAAAACACCTTGCCTCGTGCGTGTTTTCCTCTCAGTTTACCTTTATGCTGCGTACGAAGGAAAAAGAGAGAAAGAAAAAAAAAGATATTCGGGTTTCGTATTAAATGACGGAGCATCTAAAGACTGGAGATTCGCGTGCTCGTTATAGATTAATTTAGAATTATATTTAACCACGTCGGAAAGCTCTAATTGGAGATAAAGTTTTGTTGATAAATTACCTCGTTGGCAAAGTTTTCGCAAACAGCATCTATTCTTCTTCGCCTTACCTGAATTTACCTACGTTTAGTTTGTGTGGAAATTATTAACAAACATCAACGGCAGAACGCTGACTTGTAGAAAATCCTGTTCTCCATGACAAAACTGCAAAGTATCTTTTGTTTGCTCTAATAATTGTTAAAGTTCTCTTACACTTCTGGATACAAATTTTGAATTATATCCAAACTTGTCTTAACTTAAAATTTCTTCTTGTATCTAATTACAAAGTCGAAATAATGCCACCTTTACCGGAGATGTTTGATTAAACCTATCTCATTAACATACTACATGAATATATAGAGTGATTCACAATGACTATGAGACTATTTAGGTCACTACTTAGGTACCCTAAACAATGATGCAATATTATTTGTTTAGATGGTAATATCCGCAATATAAAACATAATTCATATCATATGGTCTTTTATTATTAAAGACTCGTTAATCCTGAAGCTCAGATACTTAATGCAAGCTTTTGCAAAACCTCTGGAAAGCTTTCAAATTTGAAGAAGATGACATTTGATTTATCGCGGTTAATTTTTACTCTTTTATTATATTCTTAATTTAATGATTAGTGTTTAATTATTCATGAATTGCATTCGCGTAAATTCTATTCAAGTTGATAACCTCATTTAGTCGCTGGTAAAGTAGCTCTGTTGAGATAATTGTTAGAAAGCTATTTATAACCTTGTTGTAGATATTAAATGGGCCAATAGGTAAAGAAGCATGCTGCCTTGGAGTACGCCTTTTGTTAAACCATATTATTTGAAAAATAATTTTAACATATATTTCTAGCATTACTACTTTGCTGCGCCTGCAGTCGACTCAACGATAACGTCGTGGAAAATTATGTTGTAACCCAAAGCCACTCCTACCTGAATACTCTTTCTGACGGCTTATGCGTACAGCTGGGAGTTGTTACGCAAAAAGAACTCTCGTAGCCGCTACGCCTAGTGGCAGACGGTCAAATAAATTCGGTACTCAGACGCCACCCACAAAACCTACAGTTATTCCTGGTTGAAGGAACCAAGGACGGTTCCAGAAATGTAGCTAAGCAAGTTAGGGCCAGGTTCAAGCTTCAGCTGCGTCAAGGTGACTTTAGCGGTAATAATTCTTATCCTTTCATTAAATACATAGATAGTCGGTCGATATATATATACTCGAAATAAATAGAGAGTTTTGGACCTTACACACTCGTATTCGAACCCCTCTTAGCCAGCTTCTCCTGTTCTACATTGCCTGGATTTTCTTTGTTCACCTTCAACCATTGGAAAATTTTTCCCGGCATGCTGCGCCACTGTTCAAATGTTGTTGACCTTTTGGCCAATATGTTGAAGATGATATCGAGGTGCTTGACCAAACTAAAGTCAGGCGGTACATTAGTAAAGTATCTCCGTATTGGTTGGATTACCAATACGGAGATAGCACCTTTACTAATGTACCGGATAACGGATAATTCGTTTTTACAGCAGTCCTTAACCCTCAAGTGCTATCGTGGGGTGTTTCGGAACCCCAGAGGTCATTTTTTTTAAATTTTTTCTAAAACTATTTTTGTCACATTTCTAAGGTTCCAGGTATTCGCCTATGCAAATGAGATATGTAATATAGTGTAATTTATTATTTACCATATTCTACAGTTTTAGCAAAAAATAGCTTTTGGGGTGTCTCAACACCCCACGATAGCAATTACGTTTGTTTTTTTCAAAAATAGCGTAGTGTATTCTAACCAATGATTTAGAATTTTATAGTGATAATAGCCCTCGTCCTCTTTTGGGGAAATCACAGATGTTGTTGTGCATGTAAGTATAGGGGATTCACTTATATACGTTCCAATTCGGCGATTTTTATTATAGTACCTACATGTACAGGGGATTCACTCATTTACCAGGTGTGTCGGTAATTCCTTTCCGGTTTTTCCGGCAGATGTCACTGGCCATAAGTATGAAATGTTATGATTTGATACATATGTAATTTTATTCTACTGACATTAACCTTAAAACTACACAAGTTACGTTCCGCCAAAATAACAGCGTTATAGATTTATAATTTTTTGAAAATGTCGAGTTTTGTGCCTGAAAACGTGCATTTGCGGCACGCATTACTTTTCTTGTTTCATCAAAAGAAAAAAGCCGCTGAAAGTCATCGTTTGCTAGTAGAGACTTACGGTGAGCATGCTCCAACCATAAGAACATGTGAAACGTGGTTTCGACAATTCAAATGTGGTGATTTCAACGTTCAAGATAAAGAACGTCCTGGTAGGCCGAAAACGTTTGAAGACGCGGAATTGCAGGAGCTATTGGATGAAGACTCAACACAAACTCAAAAACAATTAGCAGAAAAGTTGAATGTGGGCCGAGTAGCAATTTGTGAACGATTACAAGCTATGGGAAAGATCCAAAAGATGGGGAGATGGGTGCCACATGAATTGAATGACAGACAAATGGAAAATCGAAAAATCGTTAGTGAAATTCTGCTTCAAAGGTATGAAAGGAAGTCATTTCTGCATCGAATAGTAACGGGTGATGAAAAATGGATTTATTTCGAAAATCCCAAGCGAAAAAAATCATGGTTATCACCTGGCGAAGCTGGCCCATCGACTGCAAGGCCAAATCGCTTTGGTCGCAAGACCATGCTCTGTGTCTGGTGGGACCAGATTGGTGTCGTATATTATGAACTGTTGAAACCGGGAGAAACAGTTAATAGTGATCGCTACCGACAACAAATGATCAATTTGAACTGTGCATTGATCGAAAAACGTCCACAATACGCTGAAAGACATGATAAAGTGATTTTGCAACATGACAACGCGCCGTCTCATACAGCAAAACCAGTCAAAGAAATGTTGAAATCACTTGGATGGGAAGTTTTATCGCACCCGCCGTACTCTCCAGACCTGGCTCCATCCGACTACCACCTTTTCGCATCGATGGGGCACGCGCTTGCAGAGCAGCACTTCGCCGATTTCGAAGAAGTTAAAAAATGGCTCGATGAATGGTTTAGCTCAAAGGAGGAACTGTTCTTTTGGAATGGCATTCATAAATTGCCTGAGAGATGGACAAAATGTATAGAATCAAATGGCCAATACTTTGAATAAATAAATTTTAACTATCCATTCTAAGTAACGTGTTTTCTTTAGCGAAAAAACCGGAAAAGAATTACCGACACACCTGGTATGTTCGACTTCGGTGATTTTTTACAAATCAAATAGTGGCATTTCCCCTGATTTCTGTACGGCGTATAAATATTCGACTCAAACAAATTTCTTACTCAGTTCCTCACAAACCAGAGCGTCGTCAACTTGTTCCTTATTTCCCTTCTATAATACGTGTATTGAATAGTAAAAACAATATGATAAAGTTTCTAACTGATGAACAATTAGCAAATCTTGCCGAAAACTTTTACGATGATGTTAGTGAAAGTGAATGCCCTGATGAACGTGATGATGATTTGAGTGATGCAGCAAGCGAACATAGTGATCACGACACATGTTCAGAATTTGAAGTCGAATCTGAAAACGAAAGTGAAGAAGACTTAGGTGATGTCAGTGCAAGAACAAGTTACTTCTATGGACGAAATCGATAGAAGTGGTCCAAAAATCCTCCTGCTACTTCACGTACCAGATCTTCTAATATAGTCACTCTTCGACCGGGAGCAAAGGGTCCGGCAGTAAATACTCCTCCAAGAACACCTTCTGAAGCATTTTCTCTTTTCTTTACGGAAGAAATTCTAAATGAAATACTAGAGCATACAAATGCAAAAATAACGGAAACGAGTTCTTCTTATGGACCAACGGCAAGTTATGTTGAACATGTAGACATGATTGAATTGAAAGCATTTCTGGGACTTGTAATTTTGGCAGGAGTGTTTAAATCAAACCACGAAGATACTAGAAGTCTTTTTGCAACGGATGGTACGGGACGAGATATTTTTAGAGGTGTCATGTCTAAACAACGGTTTTTGTTTCTTTTGTCAGTGCTAAGATTTGACGATCAAACAACTAGAAGGAACAGGATTGACAATGGTGATAAACTTGCTGCCATTTCAAAAATTTATGAAATTTTCAACGCAAACTGTACGAATAATTACAGTTGCAGCGAATATGCTGTTGTAGATGAAATGCTTGTTGGATTTCGCGGCCGCTGCTCTTTTCGCCAATATATCAAGAGTAAACCAAAAAAATATGGCATCAAAATTATGTGCTTATGCGATTCGAAAACGCATTATCTGATCAATTCATTTGTTTATACAGGAAAGACAACCGAACCCAATCCAAACAAACTTTCAGTTCCAACACGTAGTGTACTCAAATTAATTTCTCCGATCATCAATACAAATCGAAATCTAACAGGAGATAATTGGTTTTCTTCTATAGAGCTGTTGAATGAATTGAAACGGGTTGGTATAACGTATGTTGGAACACTTCGTAAGAATAAGCGCGAAATTCCGCCAGCATTTTTACAAACTAAACAGCAACCAATAAACACCTGTACATTTGGATTTACGCACGATAATACGTTGGTTTCCTTCATACCAAAAAAGAACAACTGTGTCTTGTTGGTTTCGTCTATGCATCACAATGGAAATGTTGAAGTAAATGCAAAACCTGAAATAATAAATTTCTACAATTGTACCAAAGGGGGAGTTGATGCTTTAGACCAGAAGTGTATGACGTACTCCTGCCAAAGACGAACCAGACGATGGCCAATGGCTATATTAGGAGCAATGGTAGACATTTCACGTGTCAACAGTTACATAATTTTCTTAGCCACTTCAGACCATACAGTTAACATGACACGAAGAGAATTTTATATTCGTCTAGGAAGAGAACTCGTCAATGACCACGTAAAAAGACGATACCAAACAAAAGAATTGTCAATTAAGCTAAACTCAATTATCAAAAATTTACTAGGCTTAGAAACACCACAACAACAGCCACAAGAAGCAGAACCTTCAAGAACCTACAAAAGGTGTACATCTGCGGGCGAAATAGAGACAAGAAAATAAAAACCACGTGTCATAGATGTCATCAGCATGTCTGCAAGGAACATTCTGAGCAACTTGTAAAATGCGCAGAATGCTTACAAAGGTAAATTGTAAGAAATTTATAAAAATCTGATTACATGAAATAACACATTACATGTTTTTTGTCAAATAAAATGTACGCCTCACAACGTCATTGTCAGAATTTTTATGTGAAATGCTAATGGCATTTTCTTTTACAGGGAGTAAGACCATAGTTTCCAGTAACAGAAAAAACCAAGACATCTTAACAATACAGAACACAATTTTGTAAAAAGAAAAAATTGTACGAAGAAATACTTTTTACATAATTTTTATGAATGTAACATTTCCTCCTAATTTTCTGTTTTGCTTTAAATAAAGTTTTGTTTTTCCTTACAACAATCGCAAGATAAAGGTCTAGTTATTACACTGTGGGTTTAAAAGTGAAAAAAAAAAGATAACTAACAAAAAAAAGCTAAATTTAAAGAGTGGGGTGTAAAACACCCCACGATAGCAGTTGTGTTACCTGAAAACACGATAGTACTTGAGGGTTAATACTACTTGGTGCCATCTGCATATGCTTTCATATCTATCGGTTTCGCGAAGTCATCTGTGTGGGCTGGCGTGTGGAAGCCATGCACGTCCAGACGACAGATCAGGGTATCTTTGACTACATAGAAGGTTCTAATCTAAAGTAACTATAAGTTATCCATGTTGATTTTCGCTTACGATGTTAAACATACAGAGGAATTGCAATAGTTAGTAGTATGCTACTATTTCACATAATTCGGAAAAAGTTGTCAATAAAACTAATAGAATTGTAGTTTTGGTAAAACCGTGTTTGCTATTGAATTGTTGCACGGTATTTTTATTTGAAAAGTTTAACATACACCCATGAAAATTGGATCGAGTTACAAAATCAAATTCTCGTGATTTATGGCGAAGTATCCTCAATACCTTCTTCTTCATATCTTTCTCTTACGAACCCTGCTTTAGTCTATAAAACCATAATATTAAATTACCCTCCTCTCGGTAGTATTGTTTCTCCTAAAACTTTTTCACCCGTCACTTATCTCATATCTGTATGATGGACGATGAAATCCCTTTTGATACACATTAGTTAATACGGTTGGATAACTTTCCGGATCTCTAAATTGTCCGAACTTCCCTTAGAGAGAATAAACTGCTCAGAGTGATATACTGATAACTGTAATTTATTAGCATTGTCTTCACGTACTATATATAAATATTGTATTTCTTGTTATATCTTTAAATAACTCTTGCTGTACAGTTTTGAATGTAAATTAGGAAATAACAAGTAATAGTAAAAGTTATATAAATTCGATAATGTCATTAATCACTTGGCTTGTATAAATAATCATTAAGAGCTTCGTTAGACCACTACTCAAAAGTAATTCCGCAATGGCAAAATCTAATTTTCTCTTTCACCTCTAAGAGCAAGCAATTTGAAATGTGAGAGCAATGTCTATTTAATAGTCGACCTGTTTGGTTAGGCTCTTAATTAGTATACTCTCATGTTACAAGATACCAAGTTGCGCGGACGCCCTTTAAACTTTAGAGCTGGATATTAAACAAAAAACAAATGTTTCCGCCAAGCTCTTCATGCAGTAGCAAGACGTGGCGGTATGGTAGCACATCTTCAGTGCCTGTTGAAATAATTATTTACGAGAATGTTAAGAAATTGCCTGCAAATTGGAATAAATACATCAAGAGCATGTATGCATCTTTTAGTAAATATAGTTCACATTTCTGTTATTGAAATTTAATATACGAGGGATGTTCTCAAAGTTCTGGGAATTTAGCTATAATTTTGTTATTTTGTCAATTTCCATCAATATTACAATGAAGTTTTTCTACATAATCTCCATTTAACTTAATACATATATCCCAACGATAAACTAACTTTTTGAAGCCGTCCCTTTTACTTTTTACACCTTTTTACTTTTACGGTAACTCGGCAGTCCACCTATTTATAACACGTTTTACGTCAGATAAATATTCAAATCGAACACCCCGTAATGGTTTTTTCAAAACGGAACAGATGAAAACTACTGAGCGCGAGATCTGGTGAGTAAGCTGGATGCGGAAACAATTCCAATCGTCCTTCGTCTTTTTTGCAGTATGGGGCCTTGTATTATCCTGTTGCAATAACGGACGCTTATGTAACCTTCTAGCCCGTTTTCTGACAAGTGCGTTAATTGTAGTACCTTTCGGCAGATAATCCATAAAAATAATCCCTTCGTAATCCCAGAATACAGTAACCTTTATCTTTCCAACAGACGGAACTGCACGCGCCTTAAGTGGAGGCCCTTCTTTCGGTTTACGCCATTCTTTAGATTAACCTTTACTCTCAGAATTGAAATAAGGAATCCACGTTTCGTCAGTGGTTATTATTCGTTGCCAAAATTCATCACCGTAACGAGCTAACAGCTCTTGAAGTTGACGACAAGTGTCAGACCGATTGAGTTTCTCTTCTGGTTCCAACGGTCCTGACACTCAGCGGACTGAAACCTTGCTTACGCCCAAACACGTCGTGTACCTAGTCTTAGGCATACACTTGACGAATAGTCATTCGCCTGTCTTCTTTCAGTAGGTTCTCCACGGTAGTAATGTTTCTTTCGTTTACCGACGTACTCGGGCGCCCGCTGCGTGTATCGTCTTCTAATGATGTTCTACCACTTTTAAAATAATTTCAGAAGTTTTCACACCCTCCTCCGACAAATAGAAAATTATTGCACTTTGACATTTAACCGCGTCTTCCATTGTTACAAAAGCAGTCTATATCAGTCGAACACCTGACTCGGACTGAACTATATTGCACTGGGCAACTGCATAAACATGTTAAGAATTGTCTATCACCAATAGCATTGTCTACAAGTTCTGCGTTATTTAATTAGAGCATAATTCCCAGAACTTTGGAAACATCCCTATTGAGAAAATGCCACTGTTCTTGCTTCTTTCATGTGGAAAACATGTTCAGTGTTGATTAATATTGCTAGAAAGTGCTTTGAAATACCATTATAGATTTTTGTCTATAATAGTATTTCGCACTTTGTAGAAATACGAAGGGCCCCTTGCCTTTGGATACAAGTATTACATCGTGTCAATAACATCTCTATCCATTATATAAAAAATTCCTTTGGTTTATCTACAAAATACCTTTCAACAGCCGCTATAAGCCATCGTCCATAAATCTTGTTCTAATGATAGCTAGTGTTTGTTTCGAGATTTGGAAACAAAAAATAGTCACTGAGAGCTAGATTTGGACTATAAGGTGGACGGTCTATTTCTACGAGGCCACATTCAGCAACGCAGCTTTTGAAAGTCCTGACTTATGGACTGATGCATTGTCGTGGAGCAACAGGACACCTTCCATCGGTTTTTCGCACCTTTTCACTTTGATAAAATATCTGAAGCGATGCATTAAGCTTATGTAATATTTTTTTGTTAACGTACTACCCTTATTTAGACCATCAATCATTAAAATTTGGTGACAACGCCAAAAAATGATTGCTATTATTTTTCATTTTTTTCCTGCAGAAGGGGTGGTAAATTTATGGGGCCCATCTTGCACTAACTTTTGTCATTCCAAGGTATTCGTGTAAAATTTGCAAACCGTGGTTTCTGAAACTCATAACAAAGCTGCTAATTGTTGCTTTTTTAGTCTAGTAGCCTCTGGTACTAAGCACTTAGTTTTTTCAATATACTTCGGAAACGTCTGAACGGGGATCGGACGAACGGGGATGGATTCTCGACCATGTTTAAGCAGTTCCAATCATTCGCAAATAGTCAATTTTGAAGGACAGTCATCTCTGTATACTGCCGACATTTCTTGACGAATAGTCTTTGGAGAGTTTATTCATCTTGGACAACACAAACTGACAGATGTTAGAGCTAATGCTAAAATAATGATTGGTTCCAAAAGACAAAACAAAAATCTCATGAAGGGCTGTTCACACCATAGAAAGCGCTAGCTATGTTCACTGAGGCAGACCTTTCCTGGAGACAATATTAACTGAATATATTTACTACTCTTACACCCTTTATAGTATAAATATATATAAGTTGGTAGCTATGTTTTATAAATTCAATAAACATCTTTAAAGATTGTTAAAAAGATTAGTAAATTGAAAGCTTCTTAACGTATCTGTACAATAAGTCTCTTACTCTTATCGCCGCATAAAGGTACTGCCCTTTATAGACTCTGCATGTAATTCTGCTCAACTATCTTCAAACAGTTCAAGCGTTTTAGATCAGCAGTAATTTGGTAATTGAGGAATTCTGTGTTGCAGCAAATTATTTCATTTTCGTTCAGTTCGCAAACCGCGGTTCTTCTGTGACTTCGAAGCGGAACGGATCGCTCTTATCAAGCACGTTTTAGCAATAAGCATCTGTTCGAAAGACAAAAAACTATCTCAAAGTTTATCCTCAGTTCACTGATGATATTTGGTCAGGGTGGTATAATATTTGCAGTTTTGTTATACATATTGAAGCACGGATCTTAGTTTCACAAATTAGAAATGTGATGCGCATATAAATAGGTAATTAAGTAAGTATAAAATAGCGTGCGCCTACATTTTTATTGATCCTAGAGAAGCCGCAGCTTAAATATGTGTATTGATCCTTTATGTGGATAAATTTATACTGCAACTTTTGGAATTCGATTGAATATAAATAATATTAACGATGATAAACAATCGACTGAATTATAGCATTACACGGAGGTGAGAAGTGTTGGCGGAGCAGGTTCTACAGCTGGACACTGTTGTTCCGTAGGGTTCCGCATTGAAGCCGTTATTGTTTGTCGATGATACTAATATGGTTATAACTGCCAATGACTTTATGAGAAAAAATAAATTAAATGTTTTAATAACAAAAAAACTTGTATCAAATATTGACAGAATTGATATAGAATGTAATGTTAGTTTCAATGAATAAATTGCTAAGTATTACTTTTCAACATACATTAAGATGGATATGTGTTGCTTGAAAGTTGAAGGGGTCCCCTTTTATACTAATGACAATGATAAAAAGATGAATACAGGTTGACAATCAACACTAATTTAACAGCTACGTATCTTGTAGAGAAAAGATATTGTGAAGACAACAGATAGTGTCGCAATTTACAACATCGAACTTAATTGTCATTAGCGGCACGCAGAGTAAATTCAGTACGTCCACTCGGTAACGTCAAAATCCCTCTTGTTTTCAGCAGCTTCAATTTCTTTTGTCTCTTACTATCTAGGCGATTTTATTAAGTCAGGTCAACGACGTTAAGGGTCCAACGGATAAATAACTTTTCTTCCAAATTTACATTCTTGACTCGGTATGAGTTTATGATAATAATTGGAGAAAGAAAAGAACACAAATACCTTGTAACTATGGACACATTACCAGGTCCAACACCAAAAAAAAACTTGTTTCTATCAAACAGAGTATTATTTACAAAAAGAGAAGACTAGGTAAAACCGTCAATATGAAGAGGCATCGATATTACAGAAATCAGCAATCGAATTGTCTAGACATTTTTGAATTAACTAGGTGATTAAAATTTCGATGACACGAACACTTTAAAACAAAACAACAATGGCGAAACCAGCGCGGAACATTTCTTCTGTTTAATTTCCTCACGTCCTAAATCTTCCGGTTTAATGCAAAATTACCCCACAACAGTCTGCAGAATAGCTTCAGCCGAGTTGTAATATCGTAGGTTTAATATCGATCGTCAATTAATCGTCTTGTTTGTCAGTAAAGTTTACTTCAGTTGCGTCATTCGCTTGCATTACGCTACTTCTAAAAGTAAGAGTATCCGCTTGAGTTTCGATACCAGAGTATTTTTCGAGGAAGAATTATTAAAATAAAGGTGTGAGAAGGCGCTAAAGAATTTCTAACTTTGAGTCCGATTTTTACCCAGGTAATACATGTTTGGTTGCATTTCCATTTCGAAAGAATTCATCACTTGAATTCTACTAATTGTTAGTAGAAGTGATAGTCAAGTATGGTGGCTTGATTAAGCTGAGTTCTAGTGCGGGATATATAAACATGGTGTTTATGATTTGGAACGTCGCAATATCAGGTTAGTTTCTCGTTTCAAATTATTTTAAAATTTCTAGTCAGCGGGGGTTCTAAAGAAAACGCCTTGTATGCGGTAAGTACTGAGAATTACGAGTAAGCTAAGTAACGTTAAAAATATTGCTACGAGTGGTGGCACGATTAACGCTGTCCAGTCAGGCGCGCTCAGGAAACAACTGTCAGAATGACGCTCCTTCGTCGCTGTATGCGATGCTTCAACGGACTATATCGTTGAGACCCTTCTTGCAGCTTTCTTCTCTTTATTCTTGGAATTTTGGTCGATAAATATATCTTCAGCGAATAATAATAAAGCAACAACGCAACTTCCCTTCGCTCAGCAATAACTTCTCAAATAAAATGTCGCTGTCTAATGAGTAAGCCTGCAGAACCGAGTTGCGCTTCAAGAAATTAGCAGAGACTAGACAGACTCATGTTTATTCGTCTCACTGGGAGGGGTTCGTGTTGCCTACTGGTTTCCCCGAGAGCCGAGAAAACACAAGTATGTCTAGTCTCTACTAATTTCGCAAGCGCACGGAAAATGTACTCGTTTCTGCAGGCTTACTATTAGAGCAGACAGCTTCGTCCTGCGTTTGCGATATATCTTCTTTGAACTTATTGCTACATATTCTGTTGTTAGCCATTATTACATCTAAGTACCTAAGTACCTTCGCGTTAAGGTCATTATTATAATTATTATTTAAATTATGTGTTTATTCTAAAAATAAATAATACTTTCTACACACGCTTCGCTAGAATACAGAGGACGCGTAAAACATGAACAGTAAAAAGTTAGTTTTTTCTGACGTTAGTCGTTCATAAGATTTTACTTTATTTATTAATTTATTGAGTATCAAGTATGTTCCCGAACTCTATAGAAATAATAGCCATCAAATCGATATAAGCTCAAAAAGGCAACATTACAATTGATACACATACTTCGTTGAGCGTACATGATTTCTGTATCGCTGCGACGTTAAAGGCAAATATTAAAAATATTAATGAAACGGTGTGTTAATTGCTCAATATTCGGTTAATCACTCATAAAGATACGTATACACCTTGTTACCGTATTCGGTCGTGAATATGTTTATATAAAGCATTATAGCCGCTAGTACAGCGCGCATTTATGAAATTAGGTCATTTTATTACCCCTTCATAACACCAGCTAACGTTATTGCTGTTTTTATGATGCCGTTATAACCAAATGGCAAATCCTTACCTCTAATGAGCGCTGAACGTAGTGTTTAGTGACATGAAATATGGATGCGGAGATGGCTGTTGGATGTCGAAAATTTAGAAGAAATGCAGAAACAATAACATGGTATCTCCCACACTAATGTTTAATATCTTACGTAAATGCAATTTCGTTTATGTTGCAATATCTCATGCTTCTATACAAAAATAAACTCTAGCTAAACGTATTAGGAATACAATGTAGCGATAAGGGTTTGATTCCTACGATTTAAATACTTTAGCTTCTCATAGCTACTATTAATAATATAGTATTAACATTGTACAATTTTATTTCTAATACAGATTAGGTTTTTACTTTATTTACTAAAGCTAACAACGTAAATTACAAGGCTAGAAATTCTTGTATTTCTACGCATTTTTGTGTCGATATTGATTCTTTTGTTTGCTGAAATGTTGCCTTATCGTTACTTTTAAAACTAAAGCCTTTAGATTGTTTTGTAGGTAAATACAATTAACGTAAATACATAAATCGTATCAAAATTGTATAAGTCCTTTCGTACTATGAAATTGGGCTAAATTGCTTTGCAATTGGGAAGGTAAGAAATTCTGTTAGGAAGTCTTCATATAATTAATTAAAAGTGGATATTTCGCACAAAATACCAAAAAAATGCGTTACTCTCTCTATAATTTTACATGAGAGTTTCCAGAGGATCTCTCCAAATAGAATGATCTACTTTTTCAACTGGAATAAATCTGATTTTATCCCGGAAATAATTTCCGGGATGTCCCGCATAAATCTCGCTTCGCACGAGCTTATGACGTTCTTTAGTAAGAAGCTCGCATAAGTCCTTAGGCTTTTACTAGAGCGGTATAAAAACTGGGCCAGTTTTTGTTTCCCTTTTGTTCAATTCACCATTGGCGTCACATGCAGACAAGAAGAGCAAGGTTGGTGTTACGGTAATTTACCTAGGTTTATTGTTAGCTCGTCGATTTTTCTCTCTAGAGAGCGTTTTTCGTAAGGATTAGAAGGTTGTGCCGTCGACTTAGTTTTTCCAAGCAGATTTTTGTTAAGAAAACTGGTTCCACTTATGCAAATATTATTCTTGTCATATTAAACGGGTGGTGAATATAGGGTAAAGTGGTTTACTATGTTACAAACTTGTCTATTTACTAATATATACAGCATACCTAGGGCCTGGACGAAAGATAATTCATTTTTTGAGCAATTTACAGAAAACATTTTCAAATAAAATGTATTAACATTACGCTCGAGTACACAGAGTGTTCAGTTTTGGCTACAAGTTTAGTTTTTTTAAACAGAACATGCTGTATATTATATTACGATTTCAGATGCCTCTCTTCAATCATGTCAACTTTCATCATAATACAATAAAAGTTGAATCACCGCTTTACTATGTAAGGCGTTAAAGATATGTGTTTTAAATAGCGCCATTTTGCAAAAATCTTAAACTACAGATGGGTATAGGGAATACTGAAAAAGTTAGTATAAATTGAAGAGAAGCATCCAAAAAATTGAAATATACTATACTATAACTTGTATCCTTCGCAGTGGAAACTGGTCACTCTGTATACTTGACAATTTTTCTATTATGCGGCATTTACAACACAATTTTGGCTTTTAAGGGCAGCTTTTAGACACAAAGACTCCCTTCCAGTAGCAGCTGGTGGTGATGTAAGTTGGAGTTCAAGGATACTAATTCGATCCCCTGATGTGGTTTCGCTGCATATCGTAAACCTTGTATTGCAATGGAAACATTCGAAGGGATCTAAGCTTTGTCCTTGAACTGCCATTTACGTCGCCATACACCAGACGGTGCCGCACTTTTCGGGGTTTTTCATTATTATTTAAGAACGAAACGTTTCTCATAGTATCACGGCGTGCCGCGTTTGGCATGTGACAACCTTAGCTGCTAGGTTGGAAGTAACTACTAAAAACCGTCAAAATTGTACTGGTAAAAAGTGAATTTGTAACGTGCACTATTTTTGCAGTATTTCTTTATTGGCCTCCATTTTCTTACAGTAGTCCAATATACGCTCAATAACAATGGAAAATTATACATTGAGGTCCTGAAGTATTCCCGGTCGATAGAAATCGGTCGATTTCTATTTTTTTTTTATAAAACAACATTTAGTGTTACCGGAAGTTGAATTACACAGCCTATATATTCTCACGGTTTTGGAAAACCAATTGAAAGATTAATCCAAGAGTGCCACTTTAACTTAAGAAATATTATGATAATTGCAGCAATAATTATTGATAATACATTTGCTTTGATGCAAAGTTGGCTAGAGAAGATCATCAAACTGGGTCCTCTGAGTTCGCTGCTAGGCGACATAATCATTACAATTATCAAATCTCAGTTCTAAAAGCGTAAATTATTGTTATTGCTCAGAAATTAATTTAAAAACGAATATTCATCTGATTAAACAACATTAAAGGAACTTAAAAACTATTTTGGAATAAAGAAAAGAAATATTCGGTCGAAGAACATCCAAAGAGTAGTTCAAAAGCGCATCGCACCTAAAGATTGCTTGAAAAAGATGCAGAACATTTATGGATGGAAGGAAGATTTTGGACATACACATATAGGAGATTTACAGTTGTAAGTAAAATTTAGAGATTCTCGAAAAATAAAAGAACTGTCATTTTCTTAATTCCGTATATCAGTAGTGATAGCATGGACTGTGGCATATTATGGCGAACAACTCAAAAGTATCGGCACATTCCGCGCCGCACAAGTTTAATAAATTTCGGTCACCGGTTGAGAATAAAGATCCCAGATTAATTAATTTATTACACTTGTGTGGTGCGGAGTGTGCCAATACTTTTGTGTTGTTTGCGATTCCATATATTATCTAAACTTGTAGCATCTCAATACATGGATATGCAACCCTCGCGTGCTTGCTTAAGCGTACGTAAAATTACTATTTGTAAACTTTGCTTTAAGGATAGATTTTAACCTAAGAAGGTGATTGTAGATATCACTTTTATGTCGTAATGAAATCGGTAAAACAAACCAGTAAAATCAAATTTAATGTAAAAAGTAAAACGAAAGAGTAAAATCGAACTTTGCGGCGCATTTTGATTATAACGAACCGTTTTTGTTCGTTATTACCAAAGAACTATGATAGTGGTTCATAACCAAAACGATTAAAACTAAACGATTAAAGGTAACATACATTACATACAATTGTATTTTTCTGTACGTTAGATAAAAAAGTAACCTCATGCTGTATAAAACGTAAAAGACGTACGCTACCATGTTCTAAAAATATCTCTGTTGAGTAATAATTCCCCTTCAAATGCTTTTTTATTGCGAAGGCCTTTAGAATTCTCCGTAAAAAATTTGCAACTCAAACAATAAAGTAAAGAATTGAGTGTGGGACAAAGAACGAAATTAACTCATATCTTTAAAGCACCGACGACACACCCGCGTTTTGCACAATTTTTCCCACCACCGTACTATGGCAAAGATAACAAAAAACTTTAATATCATGAAAGGCCTCTTCGGAATCTACGCTTCCAAAGTAATTAAAAAAAATTATTATGTAGAGGGCGCTTTCATGGCTAATTACATATGCGAAGATGTATGTACAACATTCCTGCATTATTTGTTGTAACCGTTTTATGTTTCAGATTGTTACGGGACATTTCTGCAATTTACTTGTTGAAATCAGCGTAATACAATGTATTATTGTGAACGTCGACAGTTGCTAATTTGTTTTAATATATTTTAATTATTCTGATGAAAGTTTAATTAGCATACAGTGTACGGAAACAACTTTAAAAAGCAGTTTTCTTTTGAACCATATCTCAGGGATATATGCAGATAAATCATTCTTAGTTACTAGGGACTGTAACACTTTATTATTTTTAATTCGATTGTTTTAATACTTGCTTGCATTTTGTATGTCATAATTATTGTAGTTAATAACTTCGGCATTTCTTGGTCACTAATGTGACTGCCACAAATTTATATAAACCGGTTAAAATTGGGGGAAGATTGAAGATGGAAGAATTGTTAAGTATTATAGATATTGAACAGTTTTGTCATTAATTTAAAATTATAATTGCAACACTACAATTTTATATCTACTTATCCACGCGTTTTAATTTTGTTCAACTAACTACGACAGACGATGTACCATGTAAACCAAATAATATCACAACATTAGCATTAATAAATTACGCTTCTCATACGTAGCGAACAATTAATTCAGTTCATTCGAAATAAATAATTTTACAGATGCAAACAACGCTTTTTACCAATCACTAGTTCGAATAATCTGTCTTTTTGATAGCTCTCGTTTAGAAAAATAACCCGGCGACCGGTTTATTGTTATCTAGACTTGTTCCTATTAATTTAATAATAATCCTTGAATCCTAATGAGTAGTTGAGCTTTCAGGAAGGTAGCAGCGCACACGTGTCATTTTGGAAGAGTAAGGAAGAACGATCAAACAAGGCAGTACATTTTGTATCATACTGGACGTATATTTAAATATGTGAAGCAATTCACGGGTAAATGCAAATATTTTATAAGGAGAGCATAACTCAGGTCAGATGTCTAAAATTTTTCTATTTTTCATTGCCTTGTATTCTCAATAGCCCAAAGCGTATGCAAACCGCTTAAGCCGACTAATAAAGTCACAATTTGGCAGGTAAGTTGTTGACAAACTCTATCTCTTATCTATTTCTAACGTACGTAAGAAAACTTCAGTCCAACAGAGTCGATCAAATAAATATCGATAATTTCACTTTAACTACTTCTATCAACAGTACATTCAACACACATTTTGCACCAGTAGCTCAAATGAACTCGGCAAACATCAATAAGAGATTATCCCACTCGCGAAATTATGCTGCGACAATTGTTTATAAAATGAAGAATTCAAATTCAATGAGCGAGCATGGAATTTCTATTAAATTTCCTACCTACATGAACTATATAATATAATTGACAATGGAGCAGTCATTGTAGGTATCTAATCGACCATGCTAAAATCTTTGATAACATTCAGCATGGCATTCTTGAAACGAAGCTCCAACATATTGGCAATCGAGGCAAGTGGTGAACGTCAACCAAATCTTTCAGAGAAAATTGTCGTGCAGCTTGGCGTAGCTCAAGGGTCAATTTTGGGACCATTCTTATTTTCATTCTATTTAAGCGATTTCAACTATATTTGGGAAGGTATAATATCAGTTTTATAGTATAGTGTAGTAGCGAAAATAAGACCAGCTAACTGCTTCAATGTTGCTCACATCAAGTGGATTTACTAGTAGAATGGTTATCGGAGAATGGTCTTGCTATTAATCCTGCTAAGAACAGGACTGTACGCTTTTGAAAAGTCGGTCATAAACGCGAAAGTGTATTGGTCAAACTAAAGTACACACCTATTGAACAGTTAACAACAGCTAAATTCCTAAGCGCACACGTCATCAGTCCCTAAAATGGAATGAATAAATGAATTTCATTGTTAAGAATATAACATCTGACTTTTGCATTAAGAATACTGTGAATTGTTGTGAATATTGACGTTTGCCGAGCATTTTATCGTAGCATTTTCTTAGCAAAAGCAACTTGTGGCATTATATGTTAGGACAAAGCAACTACTACGTACGGGATATTTTTTCTCCCAAAGCGGGCCATTAGAAGCATTTAAGGGTCGCACTATCGAGGCTCTTACAGGGAGAACTTTTACAGAGACCAATCTATTGACAATGACAGCAATACTGAAATATATAATGTATGCGAGAGAACATGTACAGGCTTTTACACAGCAGAAGGATATCCACTCATATGACACCAAAACATCGTTTAACTCTCTATGAATGTCTATGTCCATCCGTTCAACAACAGACTTCGTATGACTCTTTCGGTAACTCTAACCCCTTTTCTCTCCTACTATCCAGGTAACGGGAAAATAGAAAAATTTTATAAGTACAGCCAACGACGATCTTGGTGGAGTGGGTGAACAATTGTTTTTCTGTTCAAATTCTTCACATCTTAAATTTTCCTATTTAATGCAATGCTTTCCTGTAGCAATTTCAAGAATAATTTCGGTGATATCTCAGTTGTAATTTCATAAATTAAAGTTCGCCAAATAGTCGTCTTATTTATCAGTAAATTTAATTATTGTGTAGTTGTTGGCAGTGTTGAATGTCAGAATACCATAGACTCAGTTTTTCAATTGTGTCCCTGCACGATGCATTACGCTATTTTTACAAATAAAAATATTTTATGCAAAGTTCTTATAAAATTATATTTTGAAATGTATAGTTATACAAATTAGCTGTGAAACAGTCGCTACCGAGATTAAATAGACGAGTAAAGATAAGCTAATTCATTGCCAATTTTTAGTTTAACATTTATTGAGGTAATACGTATTTGGCAGTGTTCCATTTTTGAAAGTGCTCAGCGTTTATATTGTTCCAGTGTAGTGGTTTGAATATGCCACATCTTCTTTCATCTCATACACATTCACTCTACGCCAGGGCAACCAATGGAATACGCTGATAGGATTTATATGTATTGGAACGTCGCAATTCCAGGTTAGTTTTCCTCAAATTTTAATCCTGGTTAAATTCCATCAACTGATATTTATTTGTATTTAAATTGCTGAGAGAGTGTCTCGGAAGACTTTCCCAAAATCTAATTTAACTAATTTCAGAAAATCAATTTTTCTTTCAAGTTTCTTTGAAAACATTATAGTATATACGTACTTTGTTTCTTGAGAGAAATGCGATTAGTCATGTTATTTTAATTTAAACTGTTGTAAGGGAAAATAGTCCACCGTATAACGCTAAGAAGTAAAGTGGTAAAATTTTGAAAAATTTGTCATAAATCTGGAAATGTCATGGAGGCACGAATCACAAACGTTTTAACAAATTTTACGACACAGTCAGATACTGACAAACTATCTCTTTACCTTTCTACATTCAATAGAACTAAAAGTTTCTTAAAATCTAATTTGTTTCTTTTAACACCTGATGGAGGACGTTGTACAGTTGCGACGGGAAAAGCTGAGTACATCGAAAAGACAAACAATTTATTATATTTCTAGTTTTCCAAAACTTTATTGCCTCCCGAAGATTCACAAATAAAACACGACGCATCATCACGACGCATTCTATTAATCCCACAACCTATAATTTGTCAAAATATCTCAAATATTGTCTGTTTATTTATCTGAATGTACAAATTACAATATTTCTGATACTTTCCAATTTTTTAATGCCGTTAATCAATTTGAATTACCTGACAATCATATGTATATTGATCTTATTAGATGTGGTGTCCTTGTTTACTAACATCCCTCTACAATTAGTTTTTTCTAACACTGTCCAGAAGTGGAACCTGATAAGTGAATATACAAGGTTGTCAACAGATTTATTTTTAACTTTAATAAAATTTATATTTAATAATTTATATTTTGCCTTCAATAACAAATTCTATTTATAAATATTCAGCCCCATATTATCCAGAAATACGCGATTACGTAATTTGTGCCGTCCAAGTGACATGATAGATTTCGCCTTGAGTTCCTTTAATACTTACAATTCTCATCGCCAGTTCACACTTGAAATAAAGATTAACAATAGTATCTCTTTTTCACTAATACTAAAGTCATTCGATCAGTTAACAACAAAATAATTTTAAATTGGTGTCAGAAACCTTCATCAGATAGATTCATTAACTATCACTCAAACCGTTAATAAAGTGCAGTTACAGCAATGAAAAATAGAATTACACGTATGTATATCAGATGAACGATTTTTATAAGAAAATTTGAGAAAACTGTTTGGTCCTATTGCCAATAATGGTTACCCTAGACCCTTGCTTAAGAAGTTCAAACTACTTCGATGGACCGGTTGTGAATGTAGTGAGTGAGATTAATTAAAAACTGCGAAATGTAATTCTTTATAAATTAGGAACTTTTCTCCAATAAAGGACAGCAGACCTCTTTTATTGAGGAATTATTCTATTTAGAAAATTATATGTTTGGGGATGCGGTGGCATATATATTGGACAGTGTTGCCAGTTAGTCAGCATAGGAGTGAGTGCCGTAATGATAAGAAAGCTTGCTAACCATAGCCTAGAAACTGGCCATTTATTTGACTTTGACGGTGCTGGCATTTTGGATATCCAAAACAATTATAAAGGTCGACTTTTTCTGGAAATGTTCTGCATTAGTATCACTTCAGATACATTAAATTGGGTATTGGTAAATTCCGTCCCTAGAGGTAGTAGGAGAAAGTGTCGGACTTGATTGGTCTCATAAATAGGCAAACTGCCTGTCACACCTTTGTATTCGTATACGATGGATTGTTTGCAATTTACTTAAAAATATTTTTGAAACAATTTGATGTTAATAAATCCATGCAGTAACAGACCAAACAAATTATCCGTTCCATGGAATTGAGAGTCTGTTTTTTGAGTCGTAGAACGTAAACGCCGCGATAGCTACTTGGACGTAGCATCGCGCACTATTCGGTACGCCGCGGTAGAATCAACACAACGATTTCGTACACAAATTTAACCTTGCCACCACTGGTTGGGCACTCCAAATTGTGTCTACTGTATTACGTTAACGATTCATATAATTTTAATGACTATATCTTAGTCTACTCCATTAAGGAAGCTGAAATACTGTTATCGTATATCGTCAGGAAAATTGCTTTTTCCGTTCAAGTACCGTCTTTCTGCTGCTAGACAATTTCTCTTGCAAAACACTACGTTCGGAAGACGCTTACACCACTATGAACACACATAAATTGAATAAGTAACTATGTATTATTACATTTCGTCATAGAAAGAGTCTCTTTCGTCCAAGCACGTATTTCCTGCGACAGGAAAATTTATCTTGAAAGCCCTGTATCCGGAAGAGACTTATAAAGTCTAACCAAATTGGTAAACAACTCATAAGTATCGGCAACCTCCGCACCACACAAGTTTAATTTACCGGTAACCGAATGACCGCATTCGGTCACCGGTTGATGATGACGACCATTCGTCACGGACTAATTATTATATTACTATATAATAAATTAACTTGCGTGGCGCGGAGGTTGCCGATACTTATGTGTTGTTTACCATACTACGCCACAGTCCTTGCTATCATTATTTACCTAACCAAATTACTTAAATCAATAGGTTCGATTGTCGCTGGTCGGTTTGAGTTTCGTAAATTTTACTTTATACAAGCGCAAAAGCATTACACACAGGACATGCGAAATTTATATGAGGTCGAATATTAGCTTTTAACGAAACAGTAAATCCACAGTTTAATATACGTAGACTGCCCTCTCCGGTTTGGCATTCAAACGCCCTCAATTAATGCGAAATAATTAATTAATGCGTCAAATCACAAGTACTTATTGGGGAATATTATTGCCGACGTAGATAACTGTACAGATATTAATTAAAGCGAAATCACAGGTTCTTCGGATTATTTTCAATGGTTCAATGGTTAGAGATTCGTACCTTCGCAATAAGTCGCTATAAGATCATCGCAGTAGATTTAATTACATCCACAGTTATTGTTATTAAATTATTTCTAGTTTATCAAGGTTTGCGCGTTTTAATTTGTTTCTAGTCAGATTTTCTTTAAACTCAGTAATTAATCTTTTTTGAAATTAGGATCAAGGTTCTTGAATTACATTACAAATAGAAATTAATGATAAGGATAGTTTGCATAAGAAGAATTTTACGTTTTTTAACATTTATAACGCCCTGCCCGTTTTATCGCAATTTTAAGCACTGCGTTCAGCATCTCAAAATAAGCAATGAAAGATTTTTCAGTAAAAAATTTACAAGGACGGAATCCCTTATCCGGAGACATTGTGTGTTTTCAATTTGGTCTTAATTTACGGAATAAGTAAAAATATAATTCTTTTAATATCTCTATATAATGATTGGCATTATAGTATGTGTTACAAAAGCAAATATACTACTAAGATGTATATATCTGTTAAAAGATTAAATAACACCAAAATAAATTGCAAACAATGATAACACTGTCCAACAATTTCAATTTTTTTTAGGAACATGAATATTAGTATGTGGAATAAATCAAAATAAGTACTCGTCTTCTAATCCTTTCTAATTCGTACTTCCGTTGATTTTATCATCTTCCAGTTTTCTGTTCTGAATTACTTCTAAAAAAATTAAATTAATGAAAAAATGGCAATTCGTTCAAGAATAAATCAATTTTAAATTACTCAAACGACGGACATGAAACTCAATTCAAAACTATCAAAAGAGTTAATTCTTCGGTTTTAAAATATATTTATGGCATGGTATGAACTTTTATATCCAGCAATAGATTCCCTGAATAGAAACCATCAGGCTTTGATGCCTTTGCTCCATTTGGACGATATCACTACTTACGTCTCCTTTATTTTTAGGCAAAAAATCGAGATACGAGTGAAGAAAATATATTTTCAAAGACATCTTGCGGCCATATTCTTCATAACGAGAAGCACTGGACCACATTTTTAAATTTCCTCCAAATAACAAGCTGTTTAGGGGTGAGAATATCTTCAAACTTTGTATCACGAATTAGCGTCGTAGTCTGTGGACCAATAAAGATATCTTCTTTCAGTTCACTTTTTTTTTAACAAAGTTTTTAATTAATCCTAATTGGATATGTAACAGGGGAAGATGGACTTTATTTTGTTTCCCAAAAAGCATTATTTGTTACGGGAATATAACCTATCATATTTTGAAACGTATGGACGACGCCAGCACAGGTATTCTATGCGTTACAGAACATTGGCTAAAACAAGATTTAAGTTATTGCAAAAGTACATACAAATATGGTGGCGTACTTATATCAACTAAACACGATATTGACATTCTTGAAATTGCAATACCCAAGGAACAAAGAAAAGGATATTGAAGTAGCTGGAGTGGAACGGCGACAAAACAAATTTGTGATATTGTCCTTGTATATATCTCCGCAAATGATTTTGACGTAATTATTGAAACACTGCAGATAACGTTCACAAATGTAATTACAAAGTACAAAAACTGTAGGATTGTATCAGCAGGTGATCTCAACGTAGCTGGATTATTGTTTATCGTTCGGTTTGCGTGCTTTGTTCAGTGAGCCGGCGCGGGAGACATCCAGGTATAGCACTTACATACATATATAATATATTTACCAAAGACACTGTATATTCTGAAAAAGAAGCAAATGTGGAGACAACATCACGATGCTTAAATAATAAAACTACAAAATGTTGTCGATAAAATTAGAACAGACTAGGTGTGATTTGGTACTTACTGGAGATGAGAAAACCAAAAAAGTTAGAGTAATAGAAGCACTAATTTACGTTTACCAGCGTAACCGTCATAAAACCAAAATATTTAGATCATTCCGCTCTAGAGTGGAGGTAAAGCTTTTTTTGTGCCTTTCGTTGTTTACACATATGTTTCTAACCTCTAATAAACAGTCGTATATTATTATCGCATCCTGCATTATTAATGCATCCCAAGATGCAGTGCATATTAGAATTGCTACAATACAAAAGAACATTGTATTAGAGGATTCCAAAACGAAACGAAACGAAATTGTCTAAGATCGTTCCTTTTTTACAATTTTTTTTCTCCAAATAGAGAGTGAAAATTATTAACTAATTGTCCTAAGAAACCTACGCTAACTTTGGAAGACATATATGGTTTGTTCACGAAAAGTGTCTTGGCAGACAAACATTTTAGTTAGTTAATCTTATGCTTGATAAGTTTTTAATTAATAATGAAACAAATTTTATTGGAGGAAAGTTAGGAATCCGAAGTGTAATGTGTTCCTTTGAAGTTCACCATACATTGCTGCGATGCTTTGTGGTAATTAATATTTCCCCCTGAAGTTTAATGAGCTTGTCAGGTAATCTTCTTTCAGTGTTTGTATTTTACAAATATAAATTCTTGTTGCTACAGGCTGTAGCGATAACCTTTTTTTATAGGGCTATATTTTGAACAACCTTAACTTTTGTTGAAAACATGCTGCTGCACTCAAATTTGAAATGTCCTCGTAAAACAATGTAAAACGTGTAATGATAGTAACATTTAAATTCAGTGATCGCCAGTAATTAATAATTTAAAGAATCATACGGCTGCACTTAGATTCTCGAGACATTTTGGCAGATACTTTCTGATTTTGTAATGGTTCGTATAATACCTTAGCCACTTTGATTACCCTTACGTTCTCACAATAACTCCTGCAAAAACGCTTTCTTTCAGTAGATGTCAGATTGTTGTTTACTCAGACTTAAGAGTTAATTACTAAAAGGCCAACTTCATTGTAACTGGCACTGGAAAACTCTTCGAGCGATACTAGCGGATATTTATTCTTTATACATTTAAAGTTGAAATAATTTAATTTTTGTCAGTTAACAAGTAACGCAAGTAAAACAAAACTGCTAATTATTTCTCATACTCTGAATATTAAATTTAATAATATGAATTTAAACTTAAAATGAACGCTTTTAGATACGAAAGTAACTAAACTCTTAAATCCCTTAATTATCAATAATGATAGCAAGGACTGTGGCGTAAAATGGTAAACAACGCATAAGTATCGGCAACCTCCGCACTATATAATAAATTAAACTTGTGTGGTGCAGAGGTTGCCGATACTTACGTGCCCTTAATTATCTACCAAAACCGAGCAAAGCGACAGGCTGTTGAGTTAGAGGGACGGCATATCTCTTTACAAAATTGACCTTATGTATGCTTCGCGTCAGCATATAACGATTACTATACGATGCTGATTCTATTACTCTAACTTCTTTGGAGAAAACTTATTCTCACTTTCGTAGCTTTTTTGTGCAGCTGCTAGATACAGTACTCCCTGAAAAAAAAAATGCCCCAAAATCAAATCAAGATACAGTTTTTCTCCTCCCAGTATTGTAATCAATTTGAAACGTAAATAGGACGCCGTATATACAATACTCAAGCAGATATAAGAAATTGAAAAGGAAGTATAGATCAGAAATTTAAAAAACGAGAAGCATAGCACTAATTAACATTATAGAGTCTTTCAGTAACAAAAATAAAACTATTTCGGATATAATAAAGCTAGAAATAATTTTAGAAACTGGAACACAGCACAAAAAGATCCACGTTTGGGTGCGAACTCCTTGGTTTTTGTGGATGATGATTTTCAGCCAAGTTACCGAATCCTACCCAAAGCCAACATCATCCCTTGAAACGGAACTCAAAACGTTTGTGGAGCCCCATTTTTCTGTGTTCGATAACCACTCAGGAGATTGGTGATATTATCTCACGCCTTAAAGAAAGTGGATCACGCGATGTCTACGGTCTATCGACAAATAGGGTTAAACTGTTAAACATTTGACATTCATCTAACGAGTATATGTTAAAAGGATGAAAAGTTACAAAGATAGCACCCTCCTATAAAAAAGGAACGAAAGATATTTATACAACTATCAATCTATCGCGCTGGTGTCTATATTCTCTAAAATATTTGAAACAACAATTAAAAATCAACATCTACTGCAAAGAACAAATGCAAAACTAAAACATTATGTACACAAACTGCACGTAACGTCGCCACAGTTATTACACAGAGCGCAGTGCTGCAATGTTACTGCCAAATATATACGTGCTATGTATGAATATGCATATCCGTCATGCATCTCCGATCGGCACTCGATGTTAGTATTCTCTTCCCCCGTCAGCTATCTCTTTGCGGGTACGCGCGGAAATGCTAGTTTTAGTTATGTGACTGTAGATGAGACATGGGTACACCACTGCACGCCAGAAACCAAAGGTCATGCCAAAATGGCATTTTCCCTGCGAACGTCCAACAAGGAAGATGAAGACGACAGAAAAACTTTGGCGACGAGTTTTTGGGATTCGCAAGGCATAATCTCAATTGATTATTTGAGGAAGGAAAGGACAATCACAGGACGGTACTATTCTGATTTATTCGACGCTGAACTAAAGAGAAAATTGCCCTACCTGGCGAAGAAATAAAATTTCTACCAACATAATAACGACCCTGCCCATTCATCAGCAATTGCAATAGCAAAACTAATCCAGCTATCGTACGGATTGGTGCTCAATATTCCCGAGACTTACTCCCCCGTGACTTCTTTCTTTTTCCAAACTAGAAGAAATAGCTTGGGGATATGTGGTTCACGTCAGATGAAGAGATCATTGGCGAAACAGAGGCGTTTTTGCGGACTTCGACAAATCCTATTATTTGAATGGCTTAAAAAAGTTAAAACATCGGTAGAATAAATGTATAAGGCTGCAAGTGGATTATAAATTATAAATACAATACTGTACTACCATCTCCGGCACCCGTCGAACGATTACTTTCATTCCCTGTTATTCATGCACGCAAGTGCCATGCCCTCTCAGGCACGAATTTTTAAAAATTAGTTGTAATAAAAAGCAACGAAATATACAGTTAACATGAAATCGTCCAACTAGCAGCACCAAATGCTTTGACAATGAGTGTAACTACAAATTTTATAAATTTCATCGCTCTTCCAAGGTGAATATAAATCCATTTGAAAGTACGTGTTACCATTACCATGCTTTTTAAATTCTTACGTAATAATGCTGTGTCTGTACATTTTTTGGCGTCCTCCAATAGAAATGACATGTCAAAAAAATTTAAGTTGAAAATTATTATATTATAATTAAGTTTAAAATAAAAAAAAGCAAACCATCAGCAAGCAGCATCTTTTATTGCTGATACTGAGAGAAGGTCCACACAAGAAAACCAGTCTTTAAAAAAACTGTATATTAAAATACATCACAAAAAGTGACAACATTTCAAAATTAAATGAAGACGCCGAACACTTTAGCATGACATTTCCTGCTCTGAATTAATAATATTGTTGCAAGCAAGTTGCTATTGATATTTTCACTTTTACACTAGCGTAAGTAAATATCTTCAACAATAGAAACACTAGTTTCTATGGTATAGCTTTTGGTTACGCGTATTAGTGTAATTATATATATATATATGATTTCAATCAAGCCTTTTTAACCGTAAGGTGTAAGGCTGCTTCACTGCTCTTCACTGATGCACAAATCTTGCCCAGTTTTTCCTGTCCCTCGCCAACATTTTTCCATTGCCCCATTTACTCTCCTCTCCTCCAAACATTTCTTGGTCTCTCTCTTATCCTCTTCTTTTGCGATCATGTTTGCCGTATTTGTTTTGCTTGCACTCCTAATTCCACCCTCACCACCTCATTTCGTATTCTATATCTACTTGTAATGCCTTTTATTGCTCTTAGAAATCTCATCTCTGCCGCTTGTATTTTGCTTTTTTGTTGATTTGTAAGTACCCAACTCTCACATCCGTATATTAATATTAGCTTAAAGATGGTTTTATACATAATAATCTTTGTTCTTGTCATTACCTCTTTTTTCCTTACAAATGCTTTGTTCAAAGCGTAGTACAATCGAGTTGCCTTCTCTATTCTTTCATTTATTTCTGCCTCATTCTTGCCATCTTTGTGTATATTTACCCCAATATATTTAAACGTGTTTACCTGTTTCACTTTTTTGTTGTTTAGTGTCACTGATAGTTGTTTATCTTCTTTTCCAGCCATCATTATCTTGGTTTTTTCCGTGTTGATTTTTAGATTTTTGTTTTGCAGAGCTTTATTCCATAAATCTAGAATATGTTGGAGATCAGTCTCACTTCTTGCAAATATCACTAAATCATCCGCGAAGATACATTCACTTGTTGATATTCTTTCCATATTTCTAAACCCTACTGGTAGTTTCCTTTCTTTGTCCTTTATTTCCTGTAGTACATCATTCTGTAATCATACATTTTATTTTTTACTTTCACTTGGATGATTGCTTTATTTGTTTTTTTTTGTTCAGATTCTTTTTTCTAGTGATAAATTATTAACAAGTGGGTTAGAATATAGCTGATTTCTTTCCCATTTCCGTATAGTATGCTTCTGTTTGAAATTTCGATTTGTATGTTATACACAATAAAAAACTAATAACGGAAAACACGTTTTTCCTCACATGTTATAAATAAATGTAATCGAAATTGTAATTGGAAAAGTAATCGTCAATCGTATTTTATTTGCGATTGTAATTATAAGAAAAATTCCTTTCTTAATTTTTTTGTATTTTGTAATTAATTATAATTAATTCCTCAACAAAAGCATTTTGTAATTGTAATTAATTACTATTTAAAAGTAATTATTCGGTTTTGGTAGATGCGACTATGACTTGCTTGCAATCGACATGTACTTATAAGAAACCGAACAGAGAGTTAAGTTAGAGTTTCTTACTGAATTTAGAAATGTAATATATTATACAGAGCGTTCAGAGTAAGCTATATAGTACACATACCCTAGTATTTTAAGTGGTTCTGACTCGCTGATCTTTTTAAGTTTCTCCAAGTTGCAGCGCCCTCACAAGGGAAGAACCCGAAAATTCAAAAAACAATGAAACTTTGGGAACATGTAGAGCACATATAGGTATGTATTTCGCAATTTTATTTTTCTGGTAATATTCAATGTGAGTGGCTGAAATTAATTTTTGAAATGTTGAAATTTTCCAGTATATCTGCGTATATAACTCGCTAATGGTAAGTGTGAGAAAACAAATATTTTCAGAAAAAAATCATCAAGTATATTATACCCTAAAATACCTGCTGATATAAAATTTTTATACAGAAACAAATAAGCTACTCTGCATGGCGATGAAATTCCTCAAAAACGTGTTTAACGCACAAGAATTTATCACACCATACGCGTCGTATGATGGCTTGGCTATCAATGACAAGGATGTACGAATTCTTGTGTGAAGGCAAGAGTGACAGAATTTTCAAATTTATTTGGTGTTTGAACACTGTATTCACTTTTATACATAGCGTAGGCAAAGACGTCGTAATATTTTGTATGTATACCTACCTTATACGTAGATAAGTCTTTCTCATGTGAAAAATACTTCGTATTATGACCGTTAGCATTTGCACTACATAAAAAAATTTCATTATTTCCGCTTCCGACTTTAACTAAAAATTATATCTAACAATAAGCTATATAATGCAACAATGTCGATATGTATATTATAACCTTCTTTTCTTGGCGGAATTAATTGCTGCTACTTAATCCGCTTAATGTCTTAAAACTTTTGCTCTATCTCTTACCATTTGCGAGTTATATGCATAGATACAGTGGGAAACTTCCAGACTTCAAAAAATAATTCCACACACTCGGAGTGAATATTAGCAGGAAATGAAATTGCATAGTACTCTATATGTACCCTACACGTTTCCAAAGTTATTTAATAAGTAGAGATGTGTTAGTCGTATTATTGAAAATAAGAGAGATAACTGAGTACAACACTGAACTAGAAATAAAACTAATGAAACTTGAGGATATCTCGCAAGAATGTATAGAAAATTGAATAAAAAATGAGGAATGTGACAAACATGGTGTTAAGCATATGCTTAGGATATTCTAAAAGTGCAATGACTTTGCGGTTATGTGAGAATTGGATATTGAAGCGGAAGGTGGTCGGATCGAGTAAATTTTCATCTCTATGAAAACTAGTAAAGGCATGAAACACGAAAGAGTGCACAAAAGAAATGTACGCTTCAGTGTTAATAATTTAACGACGGTGTAAGTCCTGGAACTGAAAAAAAAACAGCATGCTGTGACCCTTGACCTTTTCATTGTGTATTCGTCGCCAACTCTTAAACAATTAGCTTCTATCATGCGTCAATAACGTAGGTATTTTATTACAGGGTTAACTTATTTAGTACATGTACTTGTTTTTATTGTTTTCTGTGAGTATTTCTTAGTTAGTTAGATATAAAATAGATATTTGAACTTGGTAGTAAGAAAACTTGAAATGGAAATATGATAGAGGTGTATATAAAGATTTACTACTTCTGATTACAGGCTAATGTGCGACTATTCCTTAGCAAAGCATTGTCAAAGAGTAGATTTGGTGGAAGAAAATGTATTGAGTGGCCGGTAGGATCACTAGATTTAGGCGCTCTAGATCACTTCCATTAGGGCCAGCAACTATAAAAATAAATGTCAAAAGTTGGAGAAACTGGGAGATCTAGCTGGAACAGCTGTTCAAGAAATATCTGCACAATGTCGCCATTGGCCTTCTTTTCAACATCCTTCAACATCCACTTAGGCTGAAAATAGGTAATAAAATGTTATTATTAGTACTATTACTGTTAAGAACATTTAAAGTAAAAGATGTAAAATGGCGGGTGTTAGAAAAGGCTTCTTGGATATTTTGCCCACTCATCAAGACAAACAAAAAGGTCCAATCATTTCGAAGATACAAAAAATTCTAGTATTTATGAATAAAGCGGTTATTTAGGAAAACGCACATACAAAAGTTAATAACTTAATAAGTGATACTTAAAGTAAATATTCGACATGACTGCAAACGAGCTTGATATCTTCGTACAAAAAAATCTCACACTCTTTTGAAGATTCTTGGAGATTGGCGAATTGCCCCACATGCGTTTTATATTCGTCGTTAGATATCCTCTATGTTAGTAGTAACCCCAAGCAAAGGATATTAGGTGATCTAGATGGTAAAGCAATTGGACTCCCCCTTCCTATTCATCTACCATTAAATATACGCAAAGTTTTAAGTTTTAGTTGCAGGATTAAAAATTTGATTATACTTTTTGATGAAAAAAATGTAAGATCCACTGTATCTTTGAAACAATTGGTTGTAGGATCTAGATTTACCAAGACTTTTACGTTTATCTCGATGAGAAGTATAAGTCAGCGAACTATTCGAAAACCTTTTTTTAACACTTTGTATATTGCAAAAATTCTAGAACCTTTTCTAAATTGAAAAACTTTAAGTCTACATGTGGTTGGCTCAGGAGTTTCGTCAAGAAACTCGTTTGGTATGAAAAAAAATATATATCAATTGCATATAATAACGTTTTTCAAAAGTGAAATTGATAAAAGAAACTAACCTCAAAATTTAGTGTTAATCGCAAGCACTCTGGTAACGGGTTACGCAAGAACTAAAGTAATTTTTGAACACTATAACACTCAAATTTGCTTAGAAAAACAATCACTTAAGTACGTCTCACTCGTCGGCGATTTGAACTAAAATTGTCACCTCGTTCCTTTGTTACCGATAGTATTTGTTAAATATCACGGCCAATTACAACATACATTTCAAACAGACAAAATTATATACTTTTATAATAACATTTTCAATTAACTCGAATATCCTTTCTTAAAAAAAATATCACCGCCTGTAATATGGCATTCGAGCTCGCGCTCTTTCTATTTTTTGTGGACGTTTATTACCGAATTTATTAACGAATGATATTTAATTTGGGAAATTATTTTAAAGACACAAAAAATATTTTTTACATGTTTGTAGAAGGAACCTACATTGAAAACGATGTCAAGAAAATGGGGCGAGGGAGCTACTTAGCCATTTCCTCGGAAATACGATTGGCTAGAGATCGATTTGCCGAATAAAACATCGGATCCGAAGAGAGGACAGTCTCGCGGCTAGATAAACCGCGTACGAAACGAAAAACAAATCACAATGACTTAAACCCGCCTGGTGTTAATAGAGCGGACATTGACTGAATGACACTCCACATGGCACTTGGGATAGCGACCTTTCATGTTATACTTTCGTTATTTACTCTTTTGCTCCAAGTAGGGCTAAAATTCAAAAATTTTACACACAATTTTGGCTCGTGAAAAATCTCTGATTTAAAAAGTTTTACAAAAGTTTTGACTAAAGACGGAAATGGCCCAATTATTAGTTGTGACGGAATAATTGTTGTATATTGTTGAAATGTTTCAGCAAATTATCAATAAAAACCAAATGGAAAGAAAGAATCAGAGTTACAACAAAACAAAACCATCAATTAATGAACATAGTATGTCGAATCTATTTTTATATTTTTTGGTTAATTAATTATCGTAAATAACTTTATTTTCTTAATTAAAATCAAAATTTTAATTTCAACTTCAATAATTTAGCAAGGATACTCCATATTTAAAGTAAAAATAAAACTTCTAGTTATGATAGTTAATTAACTTTAAAAAGAAATTTAACACACTATGAGGAATGATGGTTTTACCGATGTAATTAAATTTAATTAATGGGATAACCGACGGAAGCCACATATACTAACACACCATGTTCATTAGCTAATGGTTTTGTTTGGTTGGTGCTTTGCCAGATGATGTGGAATTCATGAAACCAGTGGCAATATGTTTAATTAAAGGTTTGTAAGATATTTAAACCAGTTTTTTCTTTCCATTCCATCTTCCTCTTCACACAGAGCCGGTATAGGTTATTTACCAATTAAAATTCCAGTCGAAACAGTTGCGCCGGGGTTGGGAATCCATTGAAAATGATCTGAAATCTAATAAGCAAGAACGTGTGGTGTTGACAAGTCGAAGAAGTAAAGTTTCGCCTATTGTTGATTTGAATATGAATAAAGATTTAAAAATGAACAAAGTATCAGCGAGACGAATCTTCAGGCTCCTCATACCAGAAATTCGTCAAGAAAATTTGGATTTGTTAAATTAAAATTGAAAATTTTTGTCTAAAAGCGTGAATGCAGTGGATATATAAAGTGTTCCTGCTACAAGGAAAGCGAAAAACGCAGTGTCCATCGAGAAAATAAGATCACAATTGGGTAAACAATAAGACTGATTGGCAGATTTTTCATGTCCATATACAGGATGCTAGTTACTACAGAATTAATATAATTTGTAAGTCATTTCCCTAACTGAATTCCACGAGCAATGATGCCACCACTGCTATGCATATGCATAACCGAAGCCTAGCTGCGTCGTATTAGGGAGTGGAAATGTTTATCGATACTTGTAAAGAGTGGTTTGATCACAATGGGAAATTAAACGAGTATAAGCATTTTGTTTGAACAATATCTCTGAATATTGTGTCGTTAAATTATATTCAGAAAGGAACAGCATCATCAGTCTCCCCTGGATTGATTACATGCTGCCTAATGCACAATCATGCATTTCACAAATGGTATACTGCGATACTTTCGACCATTACGTGAAAATAATAACAGTGACTGATTACAATTTATTTTAAAATTTAAAAAGTAGTTTAAATATGAATTGGTTTATTCTGCCAACAAATATAACATAGATGGAATCAATATTTTATCATCCTAGTTTGCACGTATTTATGAAGATTTCCGTAGTTAATTATTCACTCTTTAATGGCATCTACTATTTATTCACGCATTTGCATAACATATTCAAAATTTAAATGCATTATGAAGCGTTCGCGTATCTGTTGTATGTGTTTCTTAGCTTAACACAAATTATCGACCTAATATCATTATTTACCATAAACTGCATCAAAAAATTGCTTGTTAGTACTCTGTAAGCGTCGCGTAAAGGGGGCTGTAGTTTTATTACCTTTATGACAATATACCATAAACCTAAAAGCGATAAAAGACGCGAGCGTCCCAGCGACAAACCTGTATACTGTTTCCCTAAAAACAAAGAGAAGTCTATAAATTTCAGTAATTTCCAATAGTTAAATGGAAAAGTGAATATTTCCTTGCTTAAAAGCTCGCAAAATATCGTTCTAAAAATTGATTAAAGTATTTGACCGTGACCGTAACTACTTGAATTCCGACTAAATTTTAAGTTTGAGTTACAGATACGGTTAAATAAGGAAATATTTGCAGTTTTATGACGAATTCGAAAAACTATTTATTTTTCCAAAAACAATCATATTTCGAAAAGATCGTCTTTATACGATTTCCTCAAATGCACACTACAGAGAAAGATTTAAACAGAAAGCTGTAGATAATTGTAGTCTTTATACGATAGACTAATCAAGAATTTCGTTACGTCTGCCATACTGAAGCTATGATATAAACTTATGCCTTAAATGGCAATGACAGTTGACTATACGGTGTTGCGGTATAACGAGTAATATGATTATTTTAAATGTTAAAAGAATTAGACGGATTTCTCTATTTAATGTAAGAATTAACGAAGCCAGTCTTGATACTAAAGATTTATCATCGCGTGAAAGCCCGTATTTAACTTTTTCTTTTTTGTTAATCTATAATAATAGAAAGAAAATGGTGTTTTAAATTGGCCCAAAACTGCAAATTTTCTCCATTTCATCATTAGCTTCACTACTTTCTGAGATCGCTGTACTAACCATCGAAAAGAACTCCCCTGGAATGCGAAATAAGTAAACGTGAGACATTTTTCCATGAGACGACTTTGGCTAGCAGATTCACCAACTCGTTCCTGGTGTTGTTCGATGATATTAATTTAATCATGGATAGTAAATAAGGATGTTGCGTCGAAATTGACTAATATATCCCCAGGATCAATGTGAATGTTGGAGATAAATTTCATTAAACGAGCATACATACATGGAAAAGGGTATTCCCCGAGTACTTTTGGTGAATGTTGGCCAGATACTTAGATAAGTAGCAGTCAGGGGAGTTTATAGTGCTAGCAATAGGTCTGAGAGGTATGCTTTGCTTGTAAGCCTTGGGAAGATCATACAACCGAGGTGGTTTAGATCTACCTAATATTAGACGTTTTTGCGCTTCGGGAGGAAGGTCTGATGATTTTATGAGGGTTCTAATTTCCCTTTCTATCTTGGAAGTGGTCTCTAGATATAGGCGCATAAAACCCGGCACCTAACACCTACATCACTTTGTCAACATATTGATAGTGGTCAAGAGCTACTATAGCGTTGCCTTTATCGACAGAAAGAATGGTAATAGACGAATTAGATTTCAACTTCTTAAGGGCTATTCTTTCGTCTTTATAAATGTTGGGTGTAAGAGGTTTAGTCGATTCAAGACATTTGGCCGTTTCAAAACAAATTCTGTCTGCAGTAACCTTTGGAAGAGTTTTAACAGATGGTTAATCGGACGCTATGGTTTATTCCGCTGGGATGGTTTTTGGGGTAACAGAAATTTAGACTTTTTAATAGTATGGATTCCTTATCGTTAGATAATTGGTGTGATTCTGACGAAGAAACACCAGTCGCCAGGGCTCAAAGTCGGTGGGTGTTCGAGATGACGCGAGTAAAGTTGCTTGGAAAAGGAATCAAGCTCAAACTTGTTTGATTTGCCTACGCAAGACAGACAAGCTAGCTCGGTAAAGAATATTAATAATGTATTCAAAAGTAATGTCAATTGTAAGGTAAACTCGTTACTTTTTCTAGTAATGACTTATACGCTTTGAGAGTTACCTTAGTTCAGGAGTGATAATCTCTATCTCTGAGGGAACTAGAATTATTCGGAAATGCGCAGAATCGACTGTTTGTTTAATGAACATTAGCTGTAACGGGAAAGTCATTAAGTTAACCAAAATGAAATAATTTTATTCTCATCTTTGATAGTAGCCAAATGGTTAGTTCTATTGTAATATAAACCCTCATTTTTTGTGAGAAAGGTTAGAGTTACCATGCATCTCCTGCTAATTTGCAAAATATTGTATGAAATGATATACGATGTAATAGCTGTAATCTAATTTGCAGTTGTAATTGTAATAACGAAAACAAACAGGAAATAAAACCGGATCAGTATGATTTTCTGATGTTGAATGAAGATTCTCTGACAATTTTATCTATTCCATCAGGTGGAATATCTACTATATACAGTCTAGTCAACCACTTATTTCACGAAAATAATTTTGGATAATATGAGTTGAATTTTGCTTTTGGTATGGAATTATTGAAACTTTCTTTAACACTTATCTTTAGATGTAATTTAATCAAAAAGTCTCGAGTAAAATCTTGCCGGTTCTAACATCGATTACATCGATTCAAAGTAAAGTAACATCGATTCAAAGAATAACAATTTAGGTGTCTAGAAAATGTGTGTGATTTTATCTCATTGAATTCAAGTATTTGTTTATGATGCATGGAATATGATTTTGCGCTTTTCGGCTAAAAAACAATTTAAAAAGTTGTCAAAAGTCAGATGCTTCTTGTACTTGCACTTAAAAGATCTCGCAGAAAAGTCTTAATTTCGCTTGAAATAGAATTCCACACTCTAGCATTCTGGTTCGAGAAAGCTCGCTCGAACTCGAGGCTGTAATGAATATGTGTAGTCAGTGTACCTCTAGAAAAGAGATTCAAAATATGGACGTCTGTACAGAAAGATATTTTATTATAAAGGTACGAGGATTATCGATTAGTAATAATCTTGTGGTTCAAATCAACTAACAATAAGTTGTATGAAACATGTTCAAATTTGCTTATCCTACAAAAAGTGTTTTAATCTTTTTGTATACGTTGCGTCGAGGAAATTGTGATGCAGGAGTCATAGAGCTCACTACAGAAAAAGATTACGAGAATCACAAAGATTACGTTTAGTGGCAACTCACTGGACAATTCGAAGAGGATAAAGTAATTTGAGACTAGTACCTGACCCTCAAAGTCCGAATTGAGTATAAAATAGGAGTAGATCCAAATAGGTAGGTACATTTAGCAGTGGCATCAGATATCCTTTCTATCCTCATTCATTCCAATTGGAAAAGAATGATACATTTGCATATGATCGGCATGTATGCGCAATGCACATGTGAATATGGTGATATGGAAAGAAGCCGTGTTTCGCGCAAACAGTACAGGGCCGGGTGTAGAACCCTGGAGTGGTCAGTGTGCAACTGCTCTCAAATCAAGAGCTTATACTACGCAGAATTTTTTGTGGTTGAGAAAAAAGTGATTCAAACTAAACAAAAGTATCGGCACACTGCGCACGATACATGCTTAATTGATTAATCCGGGACAGCTATTTCGAGAATACGTCGATCGTTATTTTCAACCGAAGATACTTTTGTGTTGTTTGTCGTACTATCCCACAGTCCTCGCTGTCATTATTAAGTAAGTGATCATGTGAACAGCAGACGATGAAAGACCCATATATTGTAGAATGGTCAAAATAGACTATGTTCGATCGTGTTAATGCCTGCTAAAGCCAAGCAGGAGAATTACTCTTTACTTAGTTGTTTAATCATTCCTTGCTCGACAATTAAGGCAAAATTAAACTCTTCACAGTTACCATTTAATCTATTGCTGGCAAAAATAAATTCCTTACCAAAAGATCAGAACGAACATCAGGAATGTTATTTATTTAACAAATATTAAGCTCCACAATATGCAAATCACCAGGAATTGGGGCAGTGTGTTTACAAATATTTACATTTCGAAATGGCCGCTACCCTTCCCAAACAGTACTCGTGCAAAATGTGTAATAATAATTAAAGTGTGCCTTCTTCTCTCGCCCATGTAGTAAAGTTACATACACTCTTCCGGTATAGTAATCCCAATAATTAGATAATTTAGATGTTAAGCGCATTATCTCATAGATTAACAAGCAATCTGATATTGTAAGTAATCCAAGGGAATGGCTTTCTTGTAATTTTAATGGAAGCATACGGAGCATGTGCATCAAGCAAACGAACAATAATTCCGATTAAAAGTTCAAATTTTCCATTAATGTATATAAAGAGTATCATTAAGAAACGAAGGATTTAAGTCATACAAAAAGTTATTTAAGTTATAATTATGATCAAAGGTATTAAAATCTCTAACCGTTTTATATGCAAGCACTCTCGAAAATAAGGATAAATAGAGATGTCGCAACTAAAGGTTAATTTTGGTGCAGCAGTTATTTGTTAAGTCGTTTTATGGTAAAACTAGGAAAGCGATGGGACATGTCCATCACTAAGCATAACTTAGTGATGCTAGTAAGCATAACTTACTTCTAATAGATACGTTTGTTGAGTCTATTTATATTGTTTAATTCTTTTGCGTTTTCAAGAGAGATTTGTACTTGAACGTTAAATCGGAATCCAATAACTATGTCGTCCTTGATATTGAAAACTACGTCCCAATATCAGTGGCGCAAACAGCTTTTAGCAAACCTGGTTCTGTAATATAACCAAATTTTGCGGAGAACTTTGGACACATTAGTCATTTCGCTTCGAAAACACTTAGAGCCATATTAATGGTTCTATTAGTATGTCACTGATATAAGCGCTACATCATATTCCGCGTCTATACATAGTGCGAACTCCGGTATTCAGGTAGGTGGAACTTGATTAACCGAGATGTAGAACGGTCAGTACGGCTAGAATGGACACTAAAGACACGATAATATTACCCGGAGGTTATTGTACAACTATTGTTATCACCCGTTGTCTCGGTCTGTATATTACACAAGTGTCACCGGCGAAACAACTAACCCTGCATAAATTATGATGCTATCACTTACCGCATTGAATTGTATAAATTTCTATTTTCCGAAACGCTTAACACTTGTAATAACGTGCTAATACGTTGTTAGTTTACAAGGTAATACACTCCATTAAGTGATTAAGAAAATGTGCAGGCTATATAGATTTTTGTGAAATTTCATAGACAATACGGGATAGTTTGCCACATTTTCTGTATATAATAATAATAATAAGCGCAGCGGCGGTGCGTAACGTTTAGATGAGAAGGGAGCGATTGTAAAGGATATGATAAAATCTTCTCTTTAACTTCCAATGGTCTTTGAAAAAAATCAGGAATACGCAATACACTGATAGGCATCGCAGTGAATATGCGCACAAGGATATTTCTTTTGTGTGCCCAAACGCTGCCTACTCTTAATTCACTTATATCCCCAAAAGTACCTATAAAAGGTTTTGCGTTTAAAGATATATTTAAATAAAATTACCATCTGACACCAATTCGTTTCCTGTTTAGCTTCGCCACACAATAGGGCATCGGAATTTTTAATTTGATTTGAAAATTCTATTACGCAAACCACAAGCATAAAATTTAAAATTATATCTTGCATTGTGTTGAAAATACTACCATTATTTAAATGTCGAAGCGTTAGATCCAACTTAGCAGAAAAATCGATTAATTCCCTAAATATTAAACGTTTTAATACACCAGCCGATTGGAAACAACGGAACATGGAGCGTCGTGTTGAATGCTACACTGCGAAACTCCCACATGCAGAAAGAAAGGATTATTCGAACTGATGTTTGATTGAATTTAAGTTTTCACTAATTTCTCAAAGGCATTGGTTAATTTTTGTTTGTTATTTATTTCAAATGCAGTAAGTTACTTATTTATCGTACCTGAGAATTAGAATTATAATATCACTACTAATGTATTTTAGATGCAACTGAGTAACTACTAACTACAGAACCTATAATATAATGTTGTAACGTTTCATGCTCTCTTTGGACGATTTTTCTTCTTCAACACATCGGATGTGGTGCAATAACTATCAGATAATTTCTTAACCAACTTATTTCGAATTTACAGCCAAAATGTAAATAAAGCACACATAAGCTTTCCTTATTTTAAGTGACACATTCCAATACTTGTTGATGACAAAACTCTATATTATTGACTTTCTAATATAGTAGCATCATAAATTTTCATAAAAACTAGTGATTGCAAAAATTAAATAAGACGAACACAGGGGTTAAGGAAAAGTGAGTGACTGGAGATGTTAATTAGGCACGGCATGCACAAACAACTCTACCTATGGTAACTTCTATGTCCAGAGTTTAAACAAAAGAAACAAAAAAGTACGTAATAATAATCAATTTTATTTACAATAACCGACCAAAATAAAATCCTTTACACAAGTTTCACAAAAGTCAGGTTTAAGGGTGTTCAATTACGGAACATTGACAAATTGCCAACTAACTTCACAAAAATCAGTTCAAGCCCGCTCAACAGCGGAATATAGATCAAGTTCCGTCAGTTTGGCAAAAGACAAATATTAATGCTCCCCAATTGGAGCACCCGGCTACTCACCCTGAAGCCGCTGCAATAAAGACAGAACTATGAAATTTTTCACGGCTTATAAGCTTACGAGAATATATATCCGTACTTTGAGTGACGTAGCACAATCTTCTACGTGACGCGTACAAGTAAAAGAGTTTCAAAATACATTGAAACGCAAATTCCGTAATGATTAAACATGTTTTGCTCAAAATAATCGGTTCTGTCATAGAAAAATTAATTAACAAAAATGAACTCTTAAAGAGTTAATGTGTAATTTAGTTACTGATTACAGAAGATAAGGAGAAAACTTTACGTACTTTTCTGGATTAAACAGTTTTTAAATCGGGCGGAGTTCGATGGTTCGTTATAACACCCACTGAAACCTATTCCCGTAGCACCCCACGACTCAATACACACACCTTTTAACAGAAATGTGAATATAGCGACGTCTCCTACATCTTCTCCTGATTCACCACTGAATACCACCCTCCGCGCTCCGGTGCATCTGCAACCTACACCACCCCAAAGTTGCCGTCGGTGTTGCTGTAAGTGGTAGCACAAGATATGTGATCGATAGGATTCCAAGCCGAATTCTCCTTCGGCGACTTTCCTGACACTTCCTAGTCCACGACTGACAACATTGCATGATAGTGTATTGGTTGCGTTTAAGGCGATTTGCAATTTCCCTGAAGGAAATACCACCTTCGCGCAGACCAACAGTTCGACCTCTGTCCAATTCGCCGAATTAGCGGCAATTTCCATGTTGTTAGACTCTAGGCATAGTCTAATCTAATCTAGGCATAATCAAACCTTCAAAACACGTTAAGCAAAAATATGACAAGAGAGATCGATGAAAATTTAATCAAAATTCGCGAGATGATCTAATACTAACGTCAAGAAAGACTGCATGAAGTGAAGATATGCCATAACCATTTGATCCATCACAACAAAACAATAGTCAATTGGGAATAGTTATACGTTTCTGCCAGATTGGGTCAAGTAACATACAGTGACCTGCTTACCTTTGCTATTACATCTTTCATTAATGTCTTTATACTCACAGATCTTTAAATACGTGTTGATGATAACGTAGTGATCACAAGAAAGGTTGCATATGCAATAACGCATTAATATTAGCGAGAATTTTGCCATTTCTAATTTCTTATATCGTAGAATAAAAACAGCAACATATTTATTTTGAAAAGCTCCATTAACATATCTCTTATTTTACAAATAACTAAATAATAATAATGATAATAACAATATATGGTCTTTTTTGGAATACGTACAGAAATAGGGATAACAAAAATAAATATGTGATACTTGACAGTGGCTTCAAAGTTTCAGGCACCTTGTTGTTTTCGCCATATATGCAAAAGGCAAATGATTGCTGAAGAGATTTAGAGAAGACCTCTAAATCTAATTGTGATGCTAGTACATCCGAACGAAATTTTATTTTTTTTTAAAGATAAGATCGCAGCTTCCTCCGACGCCTCATACTCAACCCGTTTCGACTAATTTAAAAGAAATGTGCTCAAACTTTCGGATTCCATACATAAATCTCAGACATGAGTTCTTGGACTTTCTGAATTCTGTACCCCGTGTCGCGATGCAATGCCGCCTGGTAGCCGATGGAACAGTAAGTGTAATGTGAAAGTACAAATAATACACTCAACTTAGTTTTAGCATTAATATTCAGCGTCTGCCTTCCTCTCCATTTTTTTATAATGTGAGTATATTCAGAGAGTTCATTGTTTGCTTATCAAAAATATGTATATTGATTTTCTACTAAACGAAAGGTAGGTCAGTCTGTTATTAGCTTTCCGCTTCCAAAAAAGTACGTAATAATACGAGAACTTTGCGGTTTGTATCTAACGTTGTGTCTCCCTAAAAATATGTGCTCGTACTTCGGACTTGGTAACGAACGAATGAGCAAAATAAAGGGGAAATAATCTATGACGGAGATAGAGCGAATGAATTTCAATATGCGGACCTGATTGGTGCAAAGTACGTCTCGTACACCATGACCGCTGCTCTCCTGTCTATCACCAGAGATCATTTTAACAATCCATCATGGGAAATGGATGGGTCATTATTGTCAACGCTGCTCCTCCGGTATCGGCTGATGTAATTTCAGCTTCACTACCAAATTTAGAAAGCCATAAACTGCGATTACATCGTTATAATAGATATTTTCCAATCATTAATTTTCGAACTACTTTGCCTTTAAAAGAGTTCCATTTCAGTGAGGTTAACACTACATTGAGAGTACCTTATAATAATAATAAGGAATGTCTTCCCCCTTGAACGTGCGAATATCAATATTGTTCTCGATATGTTCTTCGTGTATTTTCAAGTGCGTGCTATCTATGCATGCAAATATTTCTATATAATAAAAATGCGCTCTTCGTTATCTGGAATTCCGAAAACTCTCGTAGTCCGCTCTCTGACGTGTTGAAGGTAGTACTGTTGGTGGGCGACAGGGGGGGACACTACACATTATTATTTTACCAAGTGTATGGTAACTATCTATACGTGGTGAATTACAGCTTATCTAATCATTTAATAGAACGTTTGAAATAAACGTTGCTTAAACTCAGGTGATCCATGACCGAAAATTATTTTGAACTACATAGATTGTGTATCTGTGTGGTTGGTTGTTTAAGTTAGTTATTTTAAATAGGATACCCTGTATATTATTACATGTTTAGATTCATTGTTAAAAAGCAGCGAATTTCCATCATCGATACATTAAATTATATATTTTTCAAATCGATTTTCCATCCAAACTTCGGGTTCCGACCATTTTCACTTTATACATCCGAGCTGTTGCCGAATACGTACATACTAACGCCGACGAATATCAAAAGAATGCTGGTATTCACAATTACAGAACACATAACCCGCGATATATTCGCAGCGATGTTTCAAAATCGAATAAATTTTATAATTTTCACATTTACATTGATATAAGAATGAATTATGCTCTACCTGAAAAATTGACACTAAGCTCCACACTTCAATTAAAAACAAGCCTTAGAAGGTTTTTCATTTAATTGACGAGTTCTTCTATTTTATTAGGACTTGCGATACTGACTCTAGGCGTTGACGTTGTCAAACATTAGTGTGGAAATTGGTAATGTATGTTAATTAAGCGGTGGTAGGTCAGAGTTTTAACGCCCGAGGCGAAAGTAACTGAGCAGGAAGCAAGCATTTAAGAAAAAAGTGGAACTAATATAAAATTCTAAGCTCTTGTCTTACTTTCGAATCGTCTAGATATAAATATTTGTATCCGTGTTTATTCCGAGATGAACTTACTTTTCTCATCTGTTGCTTGTTTTTTGATATTATCTTGTGTCCTCTGTTAATTTTTCTTTAACATTATTCAAAAAGAAAAATTATTGGCCGATATGAACTCAGCGAAATTGTTTATTAACATGTCGTCTCTATAAAGCATGATAAGGTTCTAAATTAACAGCATTTGAGCGACTAAAATCAAGATTTAATATGGATGGAAGTGTAAAATATAAATCTTATTTGCGTCTAAAAGGTGTGATTATTCAAGAAAATGGAGAAAGAGTTTTACAAGCAAGACTCGCATAAAATTCTTGAGATCAGTGAAGGATCAAGATCAAGATGGAAAAGAAGAACAAATTTCATTCATAAAAAATATAGTTACTTTATTACTTTGGGTACAATCATTGTACCAAGAGTTGCTACCGGTAAATCAGAACAATCGTATACAGTTTTGTAGACAAAATAGATCAAAATGCTGGTTTTTCTAATAGTATGGTTTGAATGTAAAAATATAATAATATAAAGGATTTTCCATTTAAGAATCACATACCAGGAAAACTAAACACCTTGTACACCATTTTCGACCATAGATCATTTAATTTAACCAGTGCAAAACAATGGCAATATGTAATAAAATGGAGCAGGTTGAACTTAGAAACACTTTCGCGAATATAAATCCTTTCAAATGTTCAGAATCTACGTATTATGTCTATGTATATCCATCTGTGACCGTAACTTTACCAATAAAAACCCATATCTAAAAGATTGATGTTTATATACACCGGCATGAAAAACTTCTCGAAGTAATGATATTTTCTATCAAAATTTATGTTTCGGAATTCCATAACTAGAGGGAACATAACATTTTATGCCATACTTTTGGAATGGAGTCATGTAAATATCTCTTCGGATATTTAAATTGGTAGTCAACAAACAGATAAAAGAAAACGTGAACACAAGATTCATCCAATTTTCGTATTTACTGATGCTATTACGAAATCAAGTTAAAACTAATAAACTGACTATAAGACATAAATTTGAAAGTCACAAACACTTAGTACCTGTTGTTAGTAGTTTCTACCTAAAAGTTTCTTACTACTTACTTACTGCATTTTCGCCAAAATTAAGTTAGTAGGTGAGTAAATGTCTTGTTGCATACTGAAGCGTTTCTGTGTTCAAATTAGAGATTAATATGGTTCAATAAAAAACACCAAAATTACCTTTTCATTAAGGTTCACAAGAATACGAATTGAAAAAGATTCTATACAATATATTAATTACAATCAACCACGCAAGTTCAGAAACATTTCTAATACCGGTCATCAACTACGAGAGCGTTCATCCTTTAGTGCATTAGCATTATTGCTACGCTTGAAATGCATAAAAGTGTTCATGGAAAATGCATCTCTAAAGCACTTCTTCATATATGGAATACATTCCGTTTGACAAGGACCGCATCGCATATTGATTTATGGTGGTTTGAATGTTTGAAATACCGATAACTTATCTTTGACATCATTACTTGGAATTTGGTGTAAGATAGCGTTTATAGACGTCCTTTAACAGCACGCTACGGATTCTCTTTGTGTAGATGGGCAACGGTAAATTTGTTTAATTAAATTTTAATTAACCTCCTGTGGGGCGTACTGTAAAGTTTGCCACTGCCGGGCGCGATGTACCAAAATCAAGTATTTCCCTTTTTGAAGGGTAACATATTCAGAAGGTAATCGACAATTTTAAGCATTTTAAGATTAAAAAAAATATTCGAACAATATCTGCTCCATGAATGAGGATTTTGTGGAGGCTTGGTGGTATGTAATACCATGAATGTAAATCAATATATAATTTTGCTGTTTCTTGGGTATATGTAGAAAATACTGTCACATTTGTTTTATATCCACTCGATAAAGTTTTCGAAATCACAACGTTTAATTAAGCTATCTTCAATACCTGTAATCGGGAGCAGATAAGGAAGGTATTTAAAAAAAACGATGAGCGTATTGTATCTACTAAAAGGCCCCTTCACTACGCAAACGATCACGAATTATTTGTTTTCTTCCTTCTACCTGCCTTTTATCATCATCACCTATAATTTGCCATTTCCCTATATGTAGCAAACATTCCAAAAATCTAATCCAGGCAGTCAGGTAGAGTTGACAAACTAAATTTATTTTGTGATATCGACCTTAAGATTGCTTTCCGAAAATAGAATGTTCATATTTTTCGAAGCAGCTCCACAAACATTTCTGGGATGAGACTTCTGCTATTGTATTACATATTTTACGGTCTACCATCGTAAAACACAATGGGTATAATATGCATTTTTGCTGTCCATATATCCACAAATTCTGCTGTTTCTTTGTGAAACACTAACTAATTGGATGGCCATATTTTATCGAGGATAGCCTAGGATTCTACCAAACGATGGCCTTGTGTACATTTGATTGTCTAAGAAACACTTGAAGGAGCACCGACGATATTGCCAATAATTCACCGTCACTCTTCCTTTGAGTATCTGATTCTGTAAACTTACATGTGCTATGTTCACAGATTCCACCGTATTCCCATTTGACAATTATGTTTATTTGTTGCTCTGATTTATATTGCTTAAAAATCTTTTCTTGTGCTTTAATAATCGACGAATTGTGTGATCTATTAATGATTGCAATTTAATTTCTTCTGTTATTTCAATATCTGTCGGATAACATTCCTTTTTTGCATATTTTACATCGTGATGTGTGGGATATATATTGGTGTTACGAATTTTGGCTTCAGCCTGCATTAATATGTAGCTGTTTTATGAAATTATCTATGTATAAAGCTGGGTTTTTTTCTGGAGTAGATGGTGTCGCTCCCATTTTGGGGGGCTGATGAGCCCGTTTCAGTTTTGTACCTTTCTCTAGACAATCAAGTGCTACTTCTTTTCACAATTTCAATTTCTGCATCATACCTTCTTCCTGCACTTCTTAAACTAGACTGCGCAGCAAAAAAATATTTCAGATGCGCTATGTTCATTTAAGAGCAATTCAACTGTCTCTTTTTAGATTTTTCACTCGCTTCTGCAAAGGACTTATGTGAACGTAGATGTAGATACTGTAGGTTCATGCTCTTCTAAATTTTAAGTTATTGGTTATTCTAACCAAGTATTATTTTTACTAAAAGCTTTTGTAGTGTTGGATTACTTTTCGCCCACCTTATCAATAATTTCAAATTAATTCTGTCAGTTCTTGATATAATTCTTCTGGACATTTTTCTTCTCCAACATGCGAAATTATATACCTCAGCAGAGTAGTGCTATGTGGAAATTTATCAGCACTTTCATGCCACACATCGAAAAGCTGACGATCCGTTATAGGTGTCTAGAAAAAAAAAAAATTTAAATGTTGAGGCAGCTTGTGGCAGCTAATTTTTAGTAAGTACCTTTCGAATATCTATAGGTATTGAAATGAACCCAAAATCAAAACCGAGAATTGTGGAGAATCCATTATGACCTTGCTTTAAGTGAATGAATATATGCTTTTCTGTTTAACAAGCGACTGCCAATAAAGCTTTATGTTATCAACACCAATAAGTAAGTGTTCATTTAATTAATGAAATTAAGAAACTACATACCTTCGCTTTAATTTTCCATTATACTTACAACACAATTTTAAATCTAATAAAATTGCCTGCAAATACCCTAAGAATTGTCCGGTGACTGTTAATCGCTAACCACCTACATGTAATTTTTGTCTATTTTGCTTAAGCGTTACCAAGAACTAGATAAAGAAAATGAACTAATTCCTACAATTTTTCACACCACATTTATCGTTTTTAAGACTGAGTATATGTTTTTTACTTTTTATTTACCTTAAAAAAAATCTTTTGTCTAGTTAGATCAGCAATTTGACCCCCTGTATCATAATGGACAAAAGCAATAAAATGGGAATTGATTTTATTCTATGCAACTATTTATGGATGGATTTCGTCACCAGTTTCCATTTTGCAGTATCATATCTTGATTTATGTCGGATTGATCGCTGGGTTGTTAACCTTTTTGAAGCTATTGCGGATAACATTGGTCTTTATATCACGCAGGGTTAAAAGTCTCTAATAGTTGTCAAAGATACCTAATAAAAATACAGAAAAAAAATAGAGAAAACTCGTGTCATAAGCGATTTCGTTGCACTTGTAAACTCGCCCTCGGCTTATTTTTTAAATTTAGGATTCATGTAACAAAATACCATGTTATTGCTTCCAAATTTAGGTACTGTTTACCTGTTCTGCAAAACTGTGCCCTAAAAGTATACGCGAAAGTATAAATTACGATAATGTTGTTTGGAAGAGTTTGCAAAAGAGTATGCAAGAACTTCAAGGGACCACCAAATATAGCTTTGACGTTATTTGAATCATGTATTCGATATCGCGGTCGCAAATGTTTCACCAGCGATGAGAAAAAGAACGAGGAAAGGGGGATATTACATCCGACGAGTGTAAAGAAAAGAAAATATAGATACTTGTAGTATGTGTTATTGTATCTGTAGCATATGTTGTTATAACGCTTAAAGGCAATCCAATTTCATAACAAATGGAAATTGTATTACAGTGTTTTATGTAGAAAAATATTTCAATTTTAGGTAACATAAATTGGCAAACATTTTATGATTTTGGGATGCTTTGCTTATTGCGAAAAGATCTTACACAAAAATAATATCTGGTCTCGTAAAAGTTTAAGAGTGGCTTAAACTTTATTCGCTTGATGAACATTGAATATAAAATGCAATTTCTTAGGTTAGGTATATTTTTTGTTTCAATACTCAGGTAGTAATAAATGGTACCATCTTGTACAAACTTATTTTTTATTTGTTATCTATAGTTTTACCTCATTCATATTTAGAATAAAATAATCAGATTTTCGGTTAACCTTTACGTTACGGGCGTCCTCATCCCAATCGAACGAGACGCTGTGTCGCGCCGAAAATGCGGATATTGCGAAAGGACAAGTGGCAGCAGCCAGATTTGTGCTTTTTGCTTCATAAGCTCTTTTAACGATACTGGTTGAAAAAAATTTCTTCTAGTGATAACAATAACTTTTAGTAATAATAATAACTTTTAATAATTGCACTGTGTGGGATAGTATTCAGTGCGTAGGCCAACATATCTGAGAGCGATTATAATTGGCTATCACAGAGGAGACCCGGGATCCCAGATTACATAATAACACCAAGTTTGGCGAATAAGAGAACCATATTTGAGGTCGAAATACCTTTGGATTCACAAAAGTTTAGTTAAATTCGTCAGTGGTGCTAGTAATCCATATTTCGAAGCGCAAGGCGTATTTATTAACCCAACAGTTTTACCAGCAGAATATATAAAATTATTTCAGTTCAAAATTAGAATTGCTTGCTAATTTTTTAGTTCAAATTGAAAATGGCATTATTTTTCGTTTACAGTATTCATAGTATCCTAGTGGCAAGTCCGGTCTAGATCAAAACGCTGTTGCAAGTAAAAAAATTCTTTTTTACTTTTCTCAGGTTTTTTTTTTACAGGCGAGGCACTGTACTACAGCTGTCACGTGTGCAAGATTGAACGATGCGTTGGAAAGCACTTGAGTGTCCTCCATGTAGTCCTACTCTGTCGTCCTGCGATTTCCGTTTCTTTGAACCACTCAAAGAAACTCTGGGAGGTTAACAACAACGATGGAATGGAAGAGTTTGCGTCCAACTGGTTGTTGACACAATCTATTTTTATGATGATGGGAGCTACCGATTCGCTGTGATGTGTACTTTGTTTTTTATTATTGTAAATAAAAATAAGTAAAAGAAATAAAAGACTTGTTTATATTTGATTAACCCACTTATCTTATGCTTTCAAGATGGTTCCTCTTCTTCATATTCTTTATCCTTCTGCCTTCCACAGGTGTCGAATTTGGCACTGCGAAATTCATTTTTTCTATCCTTCTTCGCCAACAACTGCATTTCCTTTTGCATTTCACCTCTCATTGTCTTACTTTTCCTATCGCTACAATTTATGGTGTTCACATTTTGCTGGGCTTTCATCTCCCATGTTTGCCTGAATTTGTTATCTCCAATACCTTTTTACATTATTGTTTTTTTTTTTTGTTTTCACTGTTGACTCCTTCCTCACCTCTTTCCTGGATTCTACTTTTATCCGATTTGAATTTTCCTGTTACTTTATTTTTCTTATGTTACCAAGCTTTTACTGGCATATGTAGTATTGGTAGTATTGTACTACTTTTATTTTCTCTTCACTCGATATCCCTTCTTTTTGGTACAGAGAAGAGAGAGAATAATTTTCCCGAACCGCGGACGTTTTTTGTTGTTTCCAGGAATCATAGACTTTCCACGACCATCCCCTGCTCTTGTCTTATACATACATTTAATTTATCAATTTAAGGCCATAAGGTTTATATTGGATTGGTCAGTTCTTAAAAAGCTGTTGTGGGAGAAGGCTATATAAATTTGGTCACTCTAGAAGTTCTAGAGTTAAAAGCAATGCATTTTGCTTTCAAGATATGAATTATATTCGTCGCTAATAAATCTCGGTGAATATAAAGTACTTTATAAGGAGATCACATATACATTTTTAGTATAAAACATTTTCAAGGTGTATAGATTTTATGTCATTTACCTACCGACCACTTAATTTACATATGACGATGGATTTTAAATATTTAATATTAAAAATGTCAAGCGTAAGCATAACATCTTTTCTCCTAGTTTTCAGGGAAGATATTTTAAATTTCAAAGGAAAAGTGTTCAATACGAGATGTTTGGCTACGAGGATGCTATCGAGATGAAGAATTAATATTGCGTACATGCGATATTTTAGAAGCAGAATGTACTTTAAATATTCATTAGTTCCCAGCATATAAATTTTATCGTGCAATAATCGGTACATCCTCTAATACTTAATTCATCTAAATCGATTCACGTTTTTGGGATACATAATTTTCCAATATATATTCTCGTCAGGATTCGGCTGCTTTTAATGTTCCGACTATGCAACGAAATGAGCAAGACGAAGAAAAATAAAGACGAGCGCAAATTATTTCTCCTTCTAGCTAAGCATACCGCTGCAGGAGAAGGCATACTTTCCGGTACTCGGCTAATATCGCTTTAGTATTCTTACAAATCCTATTTAAACTTATGAGCCGCTTTTATTTGTATTTTGAAATACACTCAATAAATGCGGAATACTGTATGTTTTAGCAGTTTCACTTTTTTTTGCTTTCTACCAACCGCTTTTTAATATATCCTATTTCAGATCTTTCTTGCGTTTGCTCTTCTTCTATCTCTACGCATCGGCATATAGTTGTATAGTTATCCTCTCCCTTCTTTCGGGGTTCTGAACGACAATAAACAAACTGGCAATATATTTGATGACAGCTCCATCTGGAAAAAGTTTCACAAGGGAAAAAGAAAATATTAATGAGATTCGGGAATGGCAGAGGTTTGGTTCTTTAAATTATGAGCCCAACCTTTGTTAGGTAAAAGGTAGATTTATTGGACGAAATAAGCAACAATAATTTTAGAAAAAGAAGAGCACATAAATAACACGGGGAGGATTTTTATTTCTTAAATGTTGCTCATTTATTACGAAACTGGACAGCAGGAAGTAGAACAAAATGTACCATATTGCATTCATTTATGCCGCAATAGACGGCTTATGTAATTTGTTAAATTTCTCAAAATAATACAATTCATTTACTTAGTTTCTTTTAAAGCAAAAATATAAATCAAGCCAAGTGGATAACTGTTCCCCATTACTACATTTCTTTGTGAACACTGCATCTGGCGTAGGAAATTTTTGAGCTAATATACAGGATGCCGATGAAGGGTGAAGCAAAATTAATAACTTCTTTTTCCTAATCTGCTTTAAGGATATTATCCAGATACGTCTTTTTTAACGGTTGGAATATAATCTTCTGTTATTGCTGTTTGGGTAATAATATCATTATTCAAATGATTTTCTCTGCTACTTTCTGTAACTTTCTACAGACCTTCTCAAACAACGGATAAATAGTATTTTCCTTCATAAATAGTATGAAACTTCTTGAAATAGACTCTTGATTTTAAATAATCCAACAGACAAAAGTCTAAGATCTCTATCGTCCGACCCATCTTTTTGAAAAAGCTGCAGCAAAATATTAATGAACCTCTATGGCAATATAAGAAGGAATTCTACGGTGCTGAAACCAAATATTCTGATGGAGATTCTTTTTTAGTGTGCAGAAAACGGCAACCCAAACCTAAAAGGAATCTAAAGAAGTGGTTGGGTTCCTGTCGAATGGGTACGGTCCTAAAACTGCAAAACCTAAAGATTTAGCTTGCCCAAAGAGGATTTCCCTTTAACCAAAACCTGTAGTTATGGTAGTGCGGTAAACTGTTTAAACAAAAGGTGGCTTCTTAAAAAAAAAGAACCCTTTTTTCACTTTCATGAAACACCAAACGCCAACACGAATCTTGGTCATGTTAACGCAACATGTGTATCAGCGACATTTCAAGTGGTTGGCACTGGTACTATCTCGCTTGCGCCAACAGACGACTTTCCTTCATGAAATGTCTTCGACGAATGGTCTGTAATCTTTTGCTTGCTAATAAGATTGGAAAATTCGGTTGAATAGGTTCTAGTATCCGCACTATAACATGTACAAAGGATTTTTTTTTCGATCGTCTTTAACTATGGCTTTGATCTTTTTTTTCGTTATCTTCGCGCACAGATGGTAGATACCTGCGTAACGTTGTCAGAGGCGGTAGCTCCCAGTTGGAATTGTATTTATTCCAGAAGTCGTAAAACGGCTTCTTATCCAGTTGGCGAAGTTGCAACCCACACTCGAGAAACATGAACAGTGATTCCAACATAAATTGTTCTCTTGATGGCACTTTTTCGATTTGTATGCTGTATGCCATTGACATGCTTTGTACAGTCGTATTTTTCCAGCAGAAGAACGGTTTAACGCATTATTTTAACACCATCATAACATAAGTTATTCACCCATATACTTTTTTTTACATTTTCAAACGATGGTCGCCTTATGCGCTTCTGTGCGCTCGACACACTATGAATTAAGCAAACGACGTTCAGCTAACTCGCGTGAAGACCCAAAATAAACTAACACAAAATGTGACTTTCTGCTTTGCGCGTGATGCTGGGTACTGGATACGATCCCGATATAGAGACACGCTGGCTCACTCTATCACTAGGAAAATTTGATCCTAGCGGTTGCCGAACACACGGCGCTTAACTCCTCACACAGGCGCAGCCCCTCGTACCGCTGGACCATCGAGCCGTTGATGTAGGTAATATTAGCATTACCGAAGTAATGTCAATATTAACGGCTTTCGAACATGACCGCAATCTAGTATCGAATAGTAGCAAAATCATCAAGCATCGAAGCTTGTAAGTGCAGCACTAATAATAGTATCCGCCCGAAAACACAAGATAAATGTTTCTATTTCAGAACAAATAATAGTCGTTAAGAAACCAACAAGATAATAAATAATTGCGACATAGAGAAATATATTGTTATATGTACATCTTTTTCTATTCTCTCTCTAGACAAAACTATTTGCCGTTAAAGTGCAACCTTCTATAGATTTTTTAATAAACCCTGAACAATAACTCGCGAACACGAATAAAATAAGGAAATGCGTTATTTTTGTCTTTGTGGATTTAAAGAACGATTGTATCTATTAGCGGCTCAGGAAATTGTATATATTTATAGCGTGTTCGGTTTTAAGAGGCAATATATCGTACACAGGGTTTTTGAAAAATATCTTTCATTCGTGATTGGTAACATTAATTTATTTAACTGCAGTTAACAAAATAATTTATATTTGTAAAACAACAAGAGAAGTAAATAAAACAATATAAAGAAGGGAAACAATAAAATTTGATATGTTTTTCGTAGCTACTGACAGCCAATGTGACAAGATAAAAAAAGAGACATCTAACGTTTCGACAACATTTATGTCATCTTCTTCGGAAACTACAATTCGCAATTAAGAAGAATAAGTGTATTTGCAAATTATTATTTTCTTTAAATTTTGTATATAAATGCCCTTTATTTCTTTTTGTTTATGAGATTAATTAAAAATTGTAATTAAGAAATTGTAGAACTCATCACTTTAAATAATTTAATTTTGTAAACGGATATGTATGAATGTTTAGTTGAAAATACATGAAAATAATATTTGTGCGTCTAATTTTATTTTCTAATTGAGAATGGATTTAATTATTGTCAATAGTTAAAAAAGAAGAAAAGATAATTCAATTACTCATCTAGTCCGATTGGTAAACATTTTGTTAAATATGCAACATTTTTTCTCGCTCAAACATTTTTTACTTGTTAATTAATTAATGTCAAAGAAAAAACATTATCAAAAAATATATAAATAGGTTTGGTTCTTTTTGAAAAATTTGTAATACAGTGACATAGGCAGTTGCTTCTCTGATGTAGACCATAGTATTCTCGAAGAATGAAAGCATTGGATATGCACAAATATCTTGACTGCATCACTTTTATGTGGGAGTACGCTTTGCACGGTTGAATTTGCTACATTTTTCTTCTCTGCATTTTATACTTTTGCAAATAAAAGGCTTTACATTTCCTCGACAACTTCTTAATGGTGTAGGATAACTTCTCATTTCTTAATTTCACCATTTTAGTGTTTGATGATGGCATCTGTAGTATACGCTCACTCACTTTTGAGTTACTACTACAGTTGCTGCCGGATGATGGTAGTTTTCGTAATTTACATTTAAAATTTTCTTGTTATGTTAAAGTAATAGAATCGCTAAGTTTCCTTTTTCGTAGGTTTTCAGTAATGTGTTGGACGTATTACTCGTGGAAGGAAGAGTATCTACATTTTCTTCTGCTGCTATAATATTTAACAGAAATAAATGATCGTTTAATTTTACTTTATTGCTGCAGTAGAATCCCGATTATTCGACACATTGCTCTTTAATCGAAATTTCGATGTAAATCGATTTTTAATATAAAGCGGATCCAAACGGACATAGACGGCATTCAATCTAAAAACATTCCATTACTTGACTCAATGAAAAGATTCATTTTCTCAAGCTACAATTACAAAATTATTGTTCTTTGTTGCTTCAGAAAGGTAGGCGATTTCGGAAACGTCGCTCTATACAGAGTGTCTCACCTGGAACTGTATTGATCAATAGATAAAATATACATCAGAAAATTCCGAAAACTTGGTAGTATGTAGTTTTAAATAGAACATCCTACATTGTTGAATCTGTATTTCAATTTTGATAAGACAACTATGTTGCTATTTCTAACCATATTTCAAATATCTGAATTTTTTTTTTGGCAGATGGACAAGTGCATGTAAACTTTTATAGCTGTGAAGGTGTAAGGTGAAAAGTTGAAAATTTGAACTCTTGACCATGCAGTATTACAACGCGAATGGATAAAGCGATATGAGGAGCATGCGATTCCTTTACTGCTCGGTAACTACAAAACAGAAACTGTCACCAAACACAGTTAAACGAATAATATGAATTTTAAAAACTTCGTATGCGTCAAGGCAAAAAAGCATGAACGTATACCGTTGATGGCAAAAGAAAACAGGTTCATCAATGCTGGATTGTTTTGTAATGATCATGACTAATTTAGATGTAGATATACAAAGTTGAATGACATTTTAAAATAAATTGTGCTACAATACACATTTTCTGAAATATCTTGAAAAGTATTAATTTCAGATGCGACATTTTGGTTGTATTTTTTTTAAGAGAAATTCGATAAGACAAGTTTTTACACTTTTTACATTTGAAAGTTTAATCGTAATTATCGGACACCTGTATAACGTTTTCGAAAAGTTTATTCGGATTATAATACTACCAGCGGCTGTGGGAGAACAGACCGCGTGCAGTGATTCGACTCGCTCGTGTATTGCCGTTGCATAGTACAATGTGCACAGCATGCAAAGAAAATACACGAGCGAGTCGAATCACTGTTAGCGGATTTCCATTTACGTCATCACCCACCGCCGCTGAATACCACCATATATTGTCAACAGTTCTGCAAAGATGCAGTTTTCCGCATTACACACTTACAGCTATAAAAGTTCACATGCACTTGTCCATTTGTGAAAACTTTTTAAAAAATGCAAATATTTGAAATATGTTAAGAAATAGCAACATAGTTGTATGAAAGAAACCCTACAATTGAATCAGGAATTCAAAAATCTAGTAATATGTAGGTGTTCCAATTACAATAACAACATTTACAGCTACTTCCGGTATAACCGGAAATGTAAAATTACTTACAAAATTTTTGGTTCAGTAGTACATACAGGTTACTGCATATTGCAAAGTTATTCAATGTATTGTATACCGTTACATATATCGATCGATGCAGTTCCCGGTCAGACAGCATGTATGCTTAAGTACTAATGACAGACATTAAAAGAATACCCGGTCTATCTAATTTCGATAAAGTTTAATTACTCCGGATGAAACAATATCCGTATAATCGCGATTCGGACTTTTTCTCATTGTACTTACCTACTTCGCTGTAACTGCGGTTTTACTTAATAATTTACGTTTATTATTTATTGGAATGTCTGTTGGCTTAAAATGTTTCTCGCAGATTAATTTGTGTCTTAATTTATCGATATCCATATTACCATATTAATATTGCCGCAATTTCGCATCTACTCCTTCGCTCTATTCCTATCTTCCACAAGAAGTTTGAAAAAACTTATATTCTTATCTTTTTTATTATTTTTGAAGCAATTTACATAAACGCACATATGATTCGCGGTAGTCATCTTTCTGGAGTTGCTATATTAAACTCGATCGATGTTACCACTACGCTAGCTCAAGAGAAACTGAGAGAGCTCGTTTTTATGGGGTTCGAGAATATCGGTTCCCATTCGACTTGATGCGCCATCTACATGGCGAACGCAGTTTTGGTTCCGCTTATACTTATACGGTTGCGTCTCTTTACAATTCCTTCTACTCAACGATAAACCTGTATTCTTTGTTTTCGATTCGTAGCACGTATAACAGCAAAACCTAAGGCGTTGCATATGTCAGCTATCCCATTTACGATATTTTTGTCTCTTGCATACTTAATGATCCATCATGCAGTAGAATGGTCGGATACTATCGTTTTACAAAATAAATCCTGACATTATAAGGTGGAACAATGTCTTCTGGTATGTTATCCTATTTCTCATTGGCTTTTAGACGGCGATGCATACAAATTAGCAAAGTGCGCTGTTCATATAGAACCCTTGCTCAAAACGTGATTGATCATCCCTTCCGTGTACGAGCGAAACGTGATGACAAAGACGTACAGCTGCTGAAGTCGCTTTGATGAGTGGTTCTTAATATTACCACGTAGAAGAATAAAACTTGATTTACATTATCGTGCAGAGCGGCGCCTTTACATCATTGCTTCCTTTCGCTAGATATAAATCAGAATAATTGAAAATTTTCAGTACGCACAATACGATGCTTGAAATTAAGCAATATTGTCCAGTGTACAATTTATGCTTCGAAGCTCAAGATAATAGATAGATTATGAAGAATTAGAGTCGCATTTATCGTTAAAAAATGAGTAAATTGATTATAACGTTTTTAGTTGTGCTGTATGATCCAACCGTTGTTTTCCAACTATTAATTATCTGCAATTTACAAGAACCGAATAATTGGTTTTAATTAAGTGAAAATGGTCAGCTGGGCTTACAGTTCTGCTAAAGGTTTCTTCGTTGTTGAACTGAAGAAATGCTTAACTATCGATTAGAAGCAATCATAACCATTGAAACAATTGAATAGATTTGTAATATATATATGGTATATGTTCGAGATTTGGCATATAATCTCTTTGAGCAATCGGATCGCCGGACAACGGTGTGTTTGAGAAGTAATACGCGCAATACTGTCAAACCATTCCTCTCGATGATTATTAGCGTCACGGCGGGCGTTCCTCATAGATTGGTATTGGGACCAGCAATATTCTTAATTTCCGTAAACGATCTTGTCGCTACTATACGACTCAGTTCGCGAACGATACGAGCTGCGTGGTAAAGGATCCTTGTATTTCGGGCGTTTAACGTTCTTTTGGGGATATTGTTTTCGATATAGTACGTCGATAGTGACGCAAAAAACCTAAATAAGGTAGCTAATATTTCTTTACTAACTAAGGGTATCTGCAGTTGCAAACTGCTATAAGAGCAATTTCAGTATAAAGGTTTATGCAGTATTTTCGCCTAAAAGCGCGGTACTGTAGAGTAAAATCCCGATTATCGAAGGTAGTAACGTGATCGAAACTTCACTCAGATAATTGTCATTTGTTTTTTATATTTCCTAATACTGTGAAGAAGAACCTATTTAAACAGTTCGTGATAAAACAGTAATGAAGCTGTCACAACGTTTGCTTGGCATTCATTCGCTCCTGTTTATTCCCGGAAATTAGTACGTTTCGTAGTATTTCGGATAATTCCGAATCTCAGATTAAGAACATGGTATCATATTTTGAATCTTATTTATTTATTTATCTCTTTTAACTTTCAATCGACACCATAATCTCAAAAATATAATCGCTGACGGTGCTTCACATCCGAGAAGAACCTTTTTCTTTGTAAATAAAACAAATAAAATGTATGAATTCATTTGATCGTATCTGCCTTTAAGCGTAATGGTTTTAATAATTATAGAAAGCATAAAAATAGAAAAGGCAGACAATTTCAATACTGATTTCTGGAAGGCAGACGGCAACAGATCTATTATCCATCGCAGAACGTAGTCTTATTTGCCAGTCCAATCACGCTCCGATGAAATATTTTTGACCGCCCTATATATATCCATCTATTTATTTACTATTGACAAATATTTTGGAACGGAAATCGCATCACGTAGATATTGTTCAGCGTGCTCGAACGAAACAGCAGTACAGAGCACCGATTGATTGTTTCATTATATTATGGACGGAACTGCAGATTTTTTGAAACATCCACGTCCATCTCCTTTCTTATATTTTTCTAGAGACTCTACTGAAAAAAAAGGCGATTAAATGATTTAATAATATTGTTTGTACTCATTGTTATAGAAAATGCAGCAACCTGGACATTTGCTTTCCGTACATTTGTGTCTATACAGTACCTTTAATAGAACATATCAATTCAATAATTTTAATAATAATAATATACATGTATTTCGCGTAACATCACAACAGATACCAAACTAAAATCAGAAAGCGCCTGATTTTGGAAAATTTTAAAATTGTTAAGTTGTTTTATCTTGGTAGGCTACTTATTATACAACTTGCATGCCGTGAAGTTCAAAAGTGATTGTTTTGTGTTTGGATGTTAGCACATAATTCACATTTCTTGTGTTGTGTAAATGCGCTTCTGCAGGAACTTCTCCAGCTGACTCCTGCTAGCCCGTTTTTGTAAAATAAAGATTCCAGTGGCACTAGTGCTCAATCCCCAATGAATAAATGCATAAGTTGTTCGAGAATAAAAGTTAGAATAGTAGAAACTTTTTAAAATATCGAAACTGTAACTCCTCAAATTATACAAGGCATAACACGTTCGTGACAGTACGCCGAGTAATTTTGTCGAGTGAGTAAACTGGGTAAGTTGATTATTTAAGGAAAAACAGGATATATTGTATCTCCTTCTGTTAAATAAGGTAATTTCTGTTTTATCAGAATTTAGTTTCAATGGATTATTATACATTTAACTTCGAATCGTGATAAAAACGCTATTTACTTGTTGCAGCAACTCATTGAAATTGCTAAAAATTACAACAACGTTAATACCATCAACAAAAAGAGTTAAATTTAAATCCAGTTCTATTGAAGTTGGTAACAATTAATGAAGTTGATCCGAGAATAGATCCTTGAGGCATTTCTCTGGCAACACTACGCCCATCCAAACGAACACCACCACAAACGACTCTCTGTTGGCGATCAGTATGATTTAAACCACTTTTGGCATATTCCATTGATATCACACCTTTCCTACCTTATGCAACAAAATAGAATGCTTAATACAGTCGACAGATGAATTAGTATTGCCATACAAGTCGTCCCAGAATCAGGCGATTTATGAATGCTACTAACTAAATTAAATAAAGCAGTATCGGTTGGTCAATTATGGATAAAACCGTTTTGGTTTTTTGGAAGTAGATTAAATTTATGTAAATAAAACATAGTATTTCTAATCATGATTGTTTCAATTACTTTTAAAAAAGTAGATAAAATACTTATCGATCGATAGTTATTTAAGTTATTATTCCTTTCATAAAAGTCGGTTGAATATTTGCAATTTTCAAACAATACGGAAAAATTTCGCCTCTAAAAGAAAAATTAATCAAGTCGCTTAGCAGAGTCACAATATACTCAGCTGAGCATTTGGCAATGAAGGAATCCAGTTCATCATCCCCGGCACTATGCGATGAATGTAATTTGAAAATTGCTTCTAAGATATCACTTTCTAATATGTTTTAAATTAGTGCTAATAAAACTAAAATCAAGGAAAGTATAATTATTAATCTAGACAATACTACGCGCAAGATTGAAAAAGTTATTATTGAAAGCATTACATAATTCATAATTTAATTGGAATAATTTAAGGGAATAATTGGAATGAGAAATAGCTTGCCAGGTGGCCACCACCTTTCTAAAGACACTATCCAAATTGCCTCTTTGTCTTTGTATCGAAACCAATTTTGCATCATTCCAAAAATATTTCATCAGATTTAAATATGGTTTACACGAAGTCCAGTTCACAACTACAAGCTAACTAATCTTTTATTGCCAGTGGTATATGTTTCGGGTTGTCTGCGAAACATTCTCACTTGCCTTCCACTGGTGTTTAACCGCTAGAGGTTGGAGGGATACGGAGCTGCTTCGTTACATGTTGGTACTTTCCGGCCTTCTATGCCGTGTGCTATGTGTAATACATATCGCAGTGCGAAGTTGATAAGTATCAGAAATGAACGGAAATGGGTACAAATGCATCAAGTTGTCTGTTTGCTAACAGAGTAAACACGTATGTATTTATGGAAATTTCCAGACTCAATATATAATGCTAAAGAAATCAAGTATTTAGTTTGCGATAAAAGTTTATTATTTTGGAAACCGTATATGTGTAGGAACCATGTAAATAGCGCAACACACAAATTAAAAAAAAACCGGAACAAGACCGTATAAAGAATTTTTATGTGATTTAACGATGATGTTAGGTACATGCAATATACTGTTTGCAAAAATCGAAGGAACAATGTTTTGTCAGGTTTGGGAGAAATACAATCCAACGTGGGAACTACCAAGTTCGCAGACGCTACGTAGGGATTTGCCGTCAGTGGGCGAAAAGATTGAGAATTATTTGAAAACCCCAGTAAAAAAATGAACGGTTGTGGTTAACTATGTATGAAACTACAGAGATTAAAAAAAATCCGTAGTATCGATTGTAGCACGGACAATGACCTTGAAAGGACCGTCACACCCTTATTTGCTAGCCTTTGAAAGACAACAAAGATGTACTGCCGAAGCTGTTCATAATGTATTTGTAAATTTCACTAAAGCAAGCGTTAGTGATGGTTACCGATGCTGTCACGATTATGCTTCGCACAGGTCAATTATTCACAGCTGTTCAACCGAATTTGTTGCACATATCATGTCTGCTTCATGCTTTACACATTGTAGTGGACACTATACGAAAATGTTATCCCGATGTGGATCAACTAATAGCACAGACCAAAGCGGTTATTCTTAAATCACCGAAACGTATTCGGCTATTTTGTTCACAGTGTCCTGACATACCGGGACCCCCGTAGCCAACTGGACGCTAAAGAAGCAGCTGCAATAAAGCTAAGTAAAATGCAATTCCAAAATCCTCAAGTTGCAGCAGATTTAAAAACTGCTACCGACAATTACATTCCAGCAGCCGACGCAATAAAAAAAATTGCATTCGTTGTCCTTATGGGATTCGTGTGAAATTGTTGACCACGTACAAACAGAACTACATATTTTGGATGACGACAAAAGTGTTTCAGCTAGGGAAAAATGTAATATTATATTACGTAAAAATGTCGATTTTTCTAGATTACGCCATCTTTTTAACAGTAGTGTTACGGAAGATCTGTTGTACAAATTCAAAGACTACTTTAAGTACGTGAATATTACATCGCTGGTTGTAGAACGATCTTTTTCTGAATAACCTGATACATACCCTATGATACAGGTGTTGAAGGCCTTACTTCCGGATTTCTTTTCAGCCATCTAAGCATATTCGGTAAGTTGTGTACTGTATTATGTTTGCGTTTTCATAAATTCTCTTATTGTTTTTTGTTTCAAATAACGTGCAGGTTTACTTCGGGTAACCAGGCGCAGTGACGCTACTGCTAGGCAATCGACTTGTTGCGCTCTAGTCATTGTGCAGAATTTGCAAGTGGTAGTATACAACCGTTTTCAAGACATTTTTACATATAGCGGTCCATAATTCCTTAAATACAGCTAAATTGCACCAACTCCATGCCAAGAGAAATATTCCCAATATATCATGCTCCAATAAAATTCCGCTAAATTGGTTTGCGGATAGTACTCAAAATTTTCGGTTCGGTTGAAGAACCCTTATGTTAGGTTTATTATGTCTAAATCTTCCAAATAGCTGTTCGTTATTTACATATGGTGGGGTATTTGATCAATTGAGATAGCACCGGAAGGCAAACAAATAGTCGGAGAATAATAGGCTGTTTACTCTCCACAGATCCGTACGATGAAGTTATCTAATGATTTTTAAGTTTATATTTTGTGACAAATATTAATTATGACTTGTAAGGGAGCAGGTACTTACAAATACATCTTAAGGTTCCGCTTATTTTATTGCAAAAATTAAAAAAAATCTGTAGTGTATTCCTCGATCCTTTTCAATGGTGTAAAATTTTTTAGTTTTGCATGTGGTCGCGTAAAGAGCCCCACCAATATATCGCCTGTCCTGTGCCTATCAAAATTAATTTCAATTTTTATCGAACTTAAATCCGAAGTTTCATCAAGGCACGGCAAGTAATTTAGTCACGGCAAATTTCTAAAAGTGGAACTGAGGCGACAAAATCATCGCGCTATAATTTTTGACAACTTTCGGATAGAATTATGTCAACAACATTTCGTCGAATTGGTTTCCCTTTTTGGCAATGAAGCAACACATTAGGCGACAATTTCTCGCGAGTACTGGGAATTCCAACGTGGACGTGCCAATCTCAACAACGATCCTAGACAACAGTTACTCTGAAAGACATTGTTGCTCTGCGCCAACCGATCAAGCACGATTGACCGCGGGACTAAGACATCTTTTGGCATTTCAAAGATGTTAATCCAAAAAATTCTCGATGATGAATTGATTTTGAGAGTTCATTTCCCGTTGGATCCCACACTTTTTTAACTGAAAAATGAAAGGCGGCTCGCGTTTCTTGGTGTTGAAACCCTGTTCAACAACAGAAGTTCAAAAAATGGTTGTAGCATCGTGAGTGGTAACGAATCATGTATCTATTCCTATGAATCCGAAACAAAACATCAACCCACAGCGTGGGTGTCTCAAGGTGACGAGAAGCCCATATATTCTATCCGTTCCGGAAATGTATCAATAAAATGGTCTCAACTTTTGTCACAACTTCGGGTCATATTGCTACAATTTTAAAGATCCAAGAATGGTTAAAGCCGAGTGGTATATGATCGCTTGTTTTCGGGAACTAATTGCCGCGTTCCGCAAAACCAACCCACAGCGACGAATCATCCCCCACCACGATAATGCGAGTTCACATACAGCTTAAACGAGGATTGAGGTTTTCCAGCAGCAACACAGTTATTAGTTATTCACAGTACAATCCCAACTAAGTCCCTACGATTTCTTTCCATTCGAAAAACATTCGATCCATTTACAATGCCAATTTTTACTGTTCCAAAGGATGACTTACAAAGCTGCTTTAACAGTTGACTTAAAAAATGAAAATTGTATCAATCCTTGTAGAACAAACTTTGAAAAACAATGAACTTTATTCTGGAGGTGGAACTAATTATGGCACAATTGAATACTATAATGTAATCCCAAATGTAATTAGAGATTTACCATTAGTGTCTCTCAACCGCACTTTAAAGATATACATTCTTTTTAAAGCATTCTGCTCAGCAAATGAATTCTTAAACAATAAGTTCAATGGTGTTTCGTGAAAATCAAGGATATTCTTCCGCGTTCTTCTTTCTGACCTGTGTAAACGCTTTTGTGTAATATCATTACTTTCCATTACGATCCGCATCCATACTACACCGAAGAAACTTACCTAATGAAAAAATAGCGCCGAATTCTAGCAAAGTATAATATCGAGTGAAATTATAGTTTTTTGTATTTTATTTGCAATATGGTATGGTTAAATTGCAAAGCATGTTAATAGTATACAGCACGCAAATCCAAAAATTGGTGCGCAATTTATGTTGAATTTACTGTCCATCTTCCTCGAGTGTGAGCTCCAACTTCGCCTACTGGATAAAGAACCGTTTCACGACTTCTGGAATGAACACAATTCCAACTGGCAGCTATCACCTCAACCAAGGTTACGGTTAAGGTTAGAAAATAACGAAAAAAAGATCAACGCCGTAGTTAAAGATAAACGGCTGTGGTTAAGCATGGACGAAACGACAGATCGGAAAAGAAATTCCAATGTCATAGTGCGTGCACTGGTACCCCTTCAACCAAATTTTCCAATCTTATTAGCAAGCAAAAGTGCACTGGTGAAGCGATTATGAGGGTAGTGCTGAATACCTTACAGAAATTGAAAGTGTCACCTAATTAATTGTTGATGTTTATAAGCGGTGGCGTACCAACAATGCATGCGACGGTGCACCGGTATTCCCGAGCCATTAGGGCTAATTCTCGCACGTCGGGGATCATGGTTGAAGGCAGCTTTTTATTATTCAAAATTTTCCGAACATATAAAATTTGTGGTTTTGCAATTCAATCCCGACAAAGCTGCAGCTATTAAGGAAAACCAAATGAAATTTCAACATACTTCCGTTGAAATAGATATAACAACTATTTACGACAATTATGCTGGTTTATTTAACACGGTAGGAAAATGTCAAAATGCTGTGTTGTCATTTGTGGAGTTAGTACAAATTGTGAACGATGCGCATGTATTGCCATGTGCTACAAATGATATAAGGAATATGCGTGTTGTGGAAAAATTCGAGGAAGTTATAAACAGAGATTCTGATTTTACCAGATTAATGATTAATTAATTAATGATGATGGTGTATCTGATTTATTATCTATCTATAAGGATTATTTTGATTACGCTTGTCTTACATCCGTAGATGTTCAACAGTCATTCTCAAAATACAAGAACATTTTTTTTCATTACGACGAACGTAGTGCAACGAAACAAATCTGGAAACATACCTAATGCTGCAAACTTTTCAGGATTCTTATTCTATTTGTGCAACATAGATAAGGAAAATGGGTTATATACAATATTTATGATTAGATAAACCCTTTTCCGATATATACCTACGTTAAACCCTAGTGGGTAATATAGTGATATAATATATATAAAACTTAGTATTGTCCTGGCGTGCAGACACTCTATTGACAAATTCGCTCGCAGAAAGCACACCTTCAATACGTGATGGTACCATCGGTAGGAAAATAATTTGTCACGAGAAATAAATCCCTCCGTTCTTAGGTTCTATCAATTTTAAAAGAAGGAAAGCTTAAATGGTAGAAGTTAAAGCCAAGTAAGGAACCATATTTAACGTTGATGATCAATGTTTTCAACGAGGCTATATTCAAGTACCTCGAACGGTTTCAGAACATATGTTAACATGCTACTATACAAAATATTGGAAGATCTCTAAATCTCAGTTATTATCATTGACGTAGTTAAATCAGCTACAGAGTGAAGAAAAAACTGTTTCAATTTTGAAAATACTTATCTATTTTAACCAGACCGTAGTAAAACCTATTTACATTACCGATAACGAAAAGTCAACAGTTTAGTATTTGCATGCATATATATTAATGAATACAATAAAATATTAAGTCGGTTACCATTACCATGATCTTGGAAGTGTTGCAGAGCGTTCATATTATGTAACTATTATGGTATACGCATATTACTACATAACTACTTTGCGATCATTTTCGTATAAAAACTATACCACTTATAAAACCAATAAATGCAAGAACAGAATCAACAATGATATTTGACAAATTACATTAGATTTCGGTAATATTTCATTATATCCAACTTGATTAAATTTGCTGAACAATGGTAATCACAAGTCGCGAATTTTTTCTATCGCTGCAATCTTACAGTGCTTACTGTTACTAGTAATAAACGAAAAGAAGCAACTAAGTACATATTTAGTTATTTCAGACAGTTCAAACAGATGTGCATACGATCCATTAATTTAATAATCGATTAATTTATTAATACTTCACTTTCACTCTTACAACTAGCACAATAGCTTTAGTCTTGCTAAAATCTATTTGTAACGACCCGTATATGTCTGTACATAAATCAAATTTACAACATTTCAATTAAACTAACTTTAATTTAAATTAATATGTATCAGTTTTGCATATTCAGTATTACAAACGGATTTGTCCGTGCGCTGGCTTGAATAAAATAGATAAACGTTGTGCACTGTGCTATCCGCTAGTACTATATTTCAGATAATCGTTACTCGTGCAAAAAAAACAAAATTATGAGAGATGCAAGTATTTGTCAAGCTTGAATCGGCATCACAAATTTTGTTTGAAAGCGTTTCCATAACAATAACGGTTAACAGAAAATAATAAATTGCGCACATACGTTTAATGGTAAATAATAAATTATATTCTATTAATATTTTTGAAAGTGCACTTTGTTACTTCCGTACCCTTTTAATGTACGTGATTTGTTTTTAAAACGAGTTAGAAGTAACCGTTTTTGTTTTGGTTTAAAAACAAATACTATACCGATAAATAATTCCACGGATAAAGCTTGCCGCACACTTGCTCATCACGGCACAGCGCGGCGCGTCACGTTAGAATTAAAACAATCCAAATGAATGGACCACCGTCCACTATTCCCGCACGGCACTGCCTATGGCGTTCGTAAACGTGGCAGCGAAACGTGTCGGCCTTACTGTAACTTGTAAATCATCAAAACTACTGCTAATAAAGATGGTGAATCCGTCACTACTAAATGTTTGGTAAAAAAATCTGAGTTCACTGCTCTTCGAGTCACGTGCAATGCGAAACTGTGTTCGCAGCGATCGACATTTTATACAGAAAAATTGAGTTAATCTCCAAATGCTAAGACAAATACAGTATTTAATCTTTAAAACATAAACCATATTTAATATAAATGGTAACAGATAGACATTGTGAAAAAAATACATATATTAAAACAGTAACATCTATAATAAACAACAAATTTAATTCACAGCTTTACACATTTTACATGCGTGTAAGCTACATCAAGATCAATATACAGAAACATCTTACCACGTTGCTATCACAAATTATAATATAATAATAAATAAAATTGGAGAAAATCAAGACTTCATTCATTCTCCTCTGTCACCTTCAAGGTAGTTTTACTGTGTGTATGAACACCGATACTAGTGTCTGTGACACGAAAGGAACGTTCAATGATATTAAATTCATTCTGATCATTGATCAACTCTCTTTAAGTCTTCGTTCACAGTTTCCATCACATACTGTTGATGTTTTCTTTGATCATTTATTTACAGTCTGTAATAAAAAACGTAATTGTATTACAACTTTAGATACCCCTAAATTCAATACGTTTTTTTTTTAAATTACGTTTAAACATAAACTTTGACTCGTTTTATAATAACAACCGGCATCGGATGTACTGAATTTAATTTCTGTTGGTGGAAAGTTTGGTATTCCTATGAAAAGATGAAATGTTTCTGTGGAGTAAAGTCTCTGGTACTCGTAGATATATATTACGTGCTAAGACCACCAATGTGCTCCTAACTGCTTTCTAAAAGTTGAACAACAGTCAGCTATAAACGCATTTTTCTCACTATCTTGTCTATTATAATAGCATTTGCGATTTGCATCTGCGATTGTTTTCTTTTTTTATAGGACCTCCTACATATCGTCTTTCTAGTTACTTATCCAAAGCTTTCTCCGCTTGCTTTTCCAATAAAACCATATTAGCAGACTGCGTCCTTATCTCTTTAGACGTTTTAGCCCGTTTCACAAACATACCTCTTGACCTAGCTTCGACTATCTTGATGGATTCCTCAAGTTTTACTTTAGCAATAAATTTTACGAACAATTCGCTAAAAGAATAACCCCGTCAGCTCCACAGCTTACTCCTTCATGAACCACCACTCTTCTATAAATAAATTAATGATTTCGTCAATGCTGTCCCTTCCGTATTCTGTATCTATAGAGAATACACTTTCCATTTTCTATTTAGTATTGAATCTGAAGTAGACAACTCTGTTCCTTTTTTGGATACTAAGTAAATCAGAACAATAAACTCTCTATCTTTCCGGAATGGTCTAAGAAACTAAATTATTCGGACAGATACATTAATTTCTATAATCCAAAGTGACTTTGTGTGAGTGTGATGCGGTCGGTTTCGTATTACATAAAACATCTTCAGGCAAGAATTTAAATAAAGGTGTTAAAGTTGTCAAAAAGGACTAAATAAAACATTCAGTTGAATTTCTGTAAATGCTTCAACTTCATCACGCCTTAAGTCGAAATTTTGCAATAAATACTAGTCAAAACTGTAAAAATAAGACGTATATATCAGACTACACAAACACATTAAAAACGATCGAAGTTAATTCACTTCTATTTCAATCACCCTTTTAGGCAAAAACTAAACGCTCTCAAAGCAATGAAAGACAGAGCCTTAAAGATATCAGGTTAGCAATTTCTTTACAATAATTTGAAGTCAATTTTGTAAATAATGGTTGGTCTCTAGGTTTGGTTTACTAGATCTTATACAACAGCAACTGCGTCAATTCAATTGATTTTAAAAAGAGCTTCTCCAATTCCTAAGATAAAGTACTACAAATTTCTATCTATTCTATCCGCAACATAGTTGTTTTAAAGGTTTAGCGCTCACTCTGGTTAAGTTTTCTAAATGTAAAGACCTGATACCATTGCTTCTGAAATCTGACGTGGTATATTCTATTTCTTGGTCACATTGCGAGGCCGTCTATGTGGCACAACATCTCTAAAATAGATAAAGACAATACACTACTATTTTGTGTGGTTCTTTTGGAGCCCACAGAAGGGGTAGGACCAATGAAATTTGTTGCTTCTCTGGCCAGCTTATCTGCCTCTTCGTTTCATTCGATCGCTTGGGGGTTTGGAACCCACTGCGAGGTAACGTGATTTTTGCATCCCGGTTGCCTTAAATTGTGTACATTTGCGCATCAAAACAGATTCATATCTATAGGCATTAATAACCTTTAGTTGCCTGGTTGTCACTGGATATGTTTATACTTCTGCTCCTCATAAGGCTGATCAAAATTGCATTGCATGTGCATGATGATTTATCTTGGGATCTCAACGCTTTTGAGATGCCCTCTAAGATCCCCAGGCTGTAGTAGAGTGAGGGCACTCGAGATAGCTTGCTTCTGAATGCTAATATGAAACAGTGTTAATCCCAGCAAGACTTTCAGCGCTACTGTGTGGCAGACAAGTCTCTGAATTTATTGAAGCTGCTGTTGTACAGTTCTCTGGGTTCTTTTTGGCCACCAAACCAAATAGGCGTAGATGGTCATGGTCTGACTATTGCTGTGTATGACCAAAAGGTCCTGTAAGTTGGACATGTAGGAGTTCCATGTTAGTTCTTTGTCTAACCAAATAAATGTGGAAAATTAGCGCTGACTGACCACTGCAATATGTCCGGACATCGTTTTAATATTGATGAAGAGTCTGAGTTTAGAACAGTTTACATGGAAAGGCTTCATTGATGTAATAAAAAACGCTGTTGGCAATGCATTGTAGCGTTATAGTTCGCAACTTCGAAGTTAGTTGTCATTAGCGCCACGTATACACCACGCATAGTGAGTTTAGTATGTCCACTCGTTCAGAGTTAAGATTTCTCTTGGAGCTGTGACCTTGTTTTCGGAAGTTTCAACAGTAACAATCAATATAATTTTAGGCGTATCAGTGTAATTTCATAACCTCATCATTGTTCGCGAGATAGTCGTCATATTTGTCAGTAAAATTTAATCCAAATTTCACTGTTTCAGTTGCGACCCTGCTCGCCTGCATTATGCTACTTCCAAAAATAAAAGTTTCCGTTTGTTTTTCATCATCAATATAATTTTGGGAAAGTAAAATTATCAAAATTTGCTATGGTCAAAAACATGTGAGTGAGGTGATACCAATTGAATTTCGGGCATTGAGTCAAATCGTTAATCAGCTAACACGTATTTGGTTGTGTTCAATTTCAAGGTGCGTGTTATTTGCAATCTACTTGTATTTCGAAGTTCGAGTCACGTGTAGTGATTAGGAAAGGTTGTTTCAGTGAGGTTACTTCTCCTTTTAAATTTCTAATACTCGTTTGAAGGTTCATTTATCGTTATCCATTTGAATTAAAATTGCCCAACGAATGTTCTTGGAACATTCCCGAATTCACAAACGCGAAATCTAATCACTTAGTTTGGCAAACTCAACTATGTCTAGATTATCTGCTCGCACTTAACATTACAAATTTGGCGCCCAATTTATTGGCGTGTAATATTTAACTTTTCATTGTTGCACTGCAAAAATTTTTTTTAATAAAATCGGCCGCTTAAGAGATAATAAACGAAACCACGAGAAAGTAAATTAAGTATTAGCAGCTGAAAAAATTCCTCTAAATGAAAAAAGTCTTTTGTCTTAAAAGACTAATTATTTGCTGAGGGACGGCGAAACCATCCAAAAATTAATTGTTAGTAGGATCAGGGCGCCAACCTCGAAATAAAGCCGCAAAAAGGCAGCACTTAATAAAGACTGGAATGAAACCTTAAAGGAGGACCACAAACGTCATTTTATCTGAAAATTTCTCGACCCTTTTCACTCAGCTTTTAATATTAATTCAGATTTCGCTTCGTTTGTAATATAGGCGAATTAAAGCATATGGCAAGGAAGAAAATTAATTATTTATTTGAATAAGTTCAGTTGCGCTATTCTTTTGGAGAATCGAATTATGCTGCGTTTCGTAATGTATGTTACATCGATAATCAGTTAAAATACGGAGAAAAATTTCGTAATTAAAAACAATTCTTTCGACACATACTATCAACCTATTGTAAAAATTATTAATGTCAAAGTTCGGAAAGCTGCGTTCATATTGTAGGTTCAAAAGTGTTGTTTTATTTTCATAACTAAGAACAAATTTGTCAAGGCCCAGAATTGTGCACCCTTTTCTTACTATAAAAATGTTACCATCGCAATTTAAAAAAGAAATTCCAATTTCAACTTTCTGATTTCCCAAATCCAATTTTCTTGGCCTTACTTTATCAACAGTAACTTACACTAGCCGACAATTTTCTTTTTTTTTTGCAAAAATTGGTGTAAAGTTCCTACAGTCCAAGTGAAGGCATAACCAAAACCACATTTTTCCACCACGTCTTTAGAGTTATAATCATACTCCGCGAGTAGATAAATGATAAATCACGTACTCGGATCTTTTCACTGTACACGTAGGATCTTTTCGAATATGCCATTACTTCACGATATGATACCCTATGTTATAATACAATTTTTATGTTTAAAACAAAGCAAAATACTAAAATTGTAGATTGTTAAGCCAGTTATAAAAATTATGTCGGCTAGTGTTATTAAAGTATGAAAAGAATTTTACAAGAAAACCTTTATCTGCAGATCGGTTTCTAGTGGCAGAGAACAGTTTGAATATCATACTTCGAACTCCTTTAGTAAGTAAATGTTGACTTTTTTCTTATCCCAAGACAATTCTGTCACCAAGAATTTGATTTTTTCTATAGTTTTCTTTGCTCAAGTAGAAACATTTTAAAAATTGATGATTACTTTTAGACACAGCGAGAAGTTATCGGTCCCACTTTTTGTCAAAGATGGCATTTTATAATTAAAGATTCGCCTGTGCTTAATAATATTTAGCAAATTATAAATAATTTACGTTAGCAGCTAACAGCTAACAGGAGCTACTGGTTTAATAGCCTTTATGTGTAGAAATACCATTACTGGTCATAAATAAGTCTAATATGTTCTCGCACATTCTAATCATATTTATTTTAGGTCAGGTCAACATAATAAAGCACATTACTTTAAACATTCCATGGTGAGTCTGCGCGAGGTACTCGTAATCGGGGAAAATAAAAGAGCATAATGCATTGCTTAGATTTTTTTTTTTAACAAATAAAAATAATATGAAGTAATAAGAATACATAAATAATTTTTTGCAGTATTGTATCTTAACTTTGAACTCTTAAGAAAACTTTATGATGCCATATTTGCTTGAACTTATAACTATTACTGTATACGTGGTGAGATTAAATGGTGAGAGGAATAATTTGAAATTCCTGCTCTATACGTAAGATTTTTGTCAAACTATGTTTGGGATCTTAAATCAGGCAATAGTCATTTCATCGATGAATAGAATCATAGAAAGGAAACATAATAAGGATATAAAATAAATAAATATGTAATCGTCGTTTTTATTTCTTTATTGTTCTCTCTCGGAACTAACCTGGAAATTTGTCACCTTCTGCGAAGATATCAGGAATTGGCGGAAAAAATTGGGGCACCTAGTGAGCGGACAACAGGGAGTGATTAAAGGTCTGGGATAAATCATCGGTCGGAAAATGTCGATAGGATCGGAAAGTACCTTCCAGCAGGAACGTTTCTTAATAAGATTCAAAATAAATTCGCATTAACCGGAAATCGGTTGTTAACAGGTAGTTCGTACTTATAAACATTAAACTAAATAATAATGACTTTCTCAATGATTTATTACGTAAAATGAAAAGAGATGCTAAGTCCATTCAAGGTCCAGGAGCGCCTGCTACTGCGTTCTTTTCGCGTACTGGCTCAAGGTAGAAAAATTGCGTTTGGAATCGGAAAAAGTAAATGTAACAATGATCTTCAAGTGGGTTTCCTATATGAATTGTATGTGTAGTGATGGGGGTGATTTGATTAGTTGGATAGCGTCAAGTTTAACGGTCGTTCTGTTGATATTTCTACCTAGCTACCTTTCTTCTCAGACTTTCTACGATTAATTGCAGTAGTCAATATTTACATTTTTATATACTTATTTTTCAACGCGGATTCTAAGCATATAGTCGTGTTAAGTGGAGATTCTATCATTAATTTTAACGAAATTGAAACTTATAAGACACAATTTTCTGGTTTAGTTGGAACATTTGGTCTTGGAGTAGCGATTACAAGTAATACGATAGTTAACCCATGTATAGAAAATGTTATTATACAGTCTATTATTTTAGCACCTTTATTACCAATTATAAGCTTTCTGATCATATGGGGGTTGGTATTGCTCTTGTGTGTAAACCATCCATTCTTCAACAACAGATCACGCGTTGTGTGCAGCCTGTCACTCAGCGTGGCTTATTTTTATTTAAGGACTTCCGCAGTAATATTAACTGGAGTTCTTCGGACGACACGTCAACTAATGTAAGCACTAAATCTCAATGCATTGTATTACAAACACCATTGATTTTGCTTTCCCAAAGTATTTCAAAACACGGGAAAGAACGATATTTATTGGTTCCACGATTCTTTAAGGACAATGAGAGACACGCTGCAGTGAAGCAGATTCCGATATTTACTTCAAAGCTATTATATAAACATTTTCTTAATGAATATCGTCAAGCTCTGAGAAGTGCTAAACTTGCTGCAAATGTAAACTATATTTCACGTTCAAGTAACCCTATGAAAGCTACGTGGAATGTTATTAAAGGTCAATATGCTAACGGTCAACGGACAGAGTATTATACACTGTTCAAAACAATTGGAGGATATTTACAAAAATAATAATAAAATAAATAAATAAGTTTCAACTTGTACAGCGCTTCAATGCGAACCGCCACAGCTTGAGGGTGGACAAGCGCGTATCCGAGCGATCTCGACTACAGTTAGATTTTACCATTTTCCGTATCATAGCAAATTTTTAACCGTAATTACGGCTAATAACGGAAAAGCAACGTGATTTGACTCATGCACAGGGTTGGAGAGCGATAGGTCAATTGGAAAGTGGACGGAGACAGCAAGCTGTTGCTGAAGTTTTTGCAGTTTCGCGTTTGTGGAATCGGATGGATGTTCAGAGAAGACGAGGACAAGGACGCCCAGCATCTACAACACCAAGAGATGATCGATACCTAACAGTATTTGCACGTAGAAACCGCACCCATAACGCAACGCAGCTTAGAAGTGAGCTTACTGCTGTTACGGTAAGAGTAGTATCAACTCAAACAATAAGAAATCGTCTTCACAACGTGGCATGTATGCTCGAAGATCCCTAGTATGCGTTCTACTAACTGCTCTTCATAAAAGGTCGCGAAGAATATGGGCTGAGCAACACAAAAATTGGAATCACAATGACTGGGCAAAAGCATTGTTTTGTGACGAATCCAGATTCGCCCTAAATCCAGATAATACGCGTATTGTAATTTGGCGTGAACCTGCAATACGTAATCAGCCACAATTTGTTCAAGAAAGGCCGCAATATGAAGGTGGGAGTGTAATGGTATGAGCTGGGATAAGCGCGGGAGGTCATACAGACCTTTATGTGATACAGAATGGCAACCGGGCTCCTCAGAGGTATCTGGATGAAATTTTGAGACCCATTCCGTACGCTGGCGCTATGAGTGAAAGATTCATTTTAATGGATGACAATGCTCGTCCACATCGGGCAAGCATCGTGAACAACTGGATTGAACAATTGGGAATCAATAGAATGCAAATTCTCCTGATGGTAATCCTATCGAACATGATTAGGATGCTTTAGGAAGACGTGTTGCAGCAAGAAATATGCCACCGCGTACAATTCTGGAACTTCAAAATGCTCTGATAGAGGAATGGAATAATCTTCCACAAGAATTTTTTGATGTCCTGATTCGATCAATGCCGATCAGATGTCAAACCTTTATTGCCGTTTGTGGAGATCATGCACATTACTAACAATGGATTTTTCGTTATTTTATCAATAAGACTTCTTATAAAGTCTCACAATTGTGTATTCATTTAATGATATTTATTCACCCTAGTGCCTTAGTAGCTTTATAATTTTTATGTACACAAACAAGTTCAAACGTGTCAATGCGTTCGGTTTCTTATTTAAAAACGTTGTAGTTAAATATAAAAATATTTGCGAGATGCTACATTCATTATTTATTCATTTATTTTATTACAATTTTTTCAAATATCCCCTAATTGTTTTGAGCTTCCTGAAATCGTTAGAAATTTAAATTTTAACGGATATAAAGAAATTCTTATCGGGAAAGATATATTATGACATTAATAAGTGTTTTAATGAAGTATTCTAGTGAAGTATTTTAACGAAGTGCCTATAGTGGTTTAATATTATTTAGTTGTCTTTTAAGTTGTGCAAACATTATTGTATGTATACGCGCCAACAATTTATTATTATTATTATTGAAATAATAACGTAGGCTTCCACGGCTAGAGGGAGTTAAAACTAAACGTATTCCACGTTTGGACCATGTCCTGGTTAATCGAACGCTCGACGTTTCGCCCACAATCATATGGGGTTTCTTCAGGAGAGGAAAAGGTGGTAGACCACAGTTAGCACGTTAACTCAACGTACAAACTACGCCACAGGCGAAACTAACTGACCGGGAAGCATGTCAACCATGCCAAAGACGAAAATCAACTGCGGGAGTCCCGGGGGAGCGACAGGCTTTTATATCGACAGTGGGCGGGATCTGTCCCTGATTGGTTAGGCGTCGCGGTCACCGTCGATTTTCCTATTGTAATTACAATCGGAAAATTAGTGAATCCATGGAGAAGCCTTAAATATCCTAAGAATGTCAATAGGGATACAGGTTACCTCCTCGCAGACATATTGAAGTCTGTCATCTGTAACGATCAATCCCCGACTAACAGTTGCCGCGACACCCAACATCAGCGAAAGGCTCCGCCAACCGCCGACATAAAAGCGTACTGTTCCCCTCGTATCCCTGCAGTTGATTTTCACGTGCTTACCGAGTTACCGTGATCAACTGCTTCGCGTTCAATTAGTTTCACCTCTGGTGGGGATTACAAGTTGAGTTACCGTGCTATCTGCAGCCTAGCACCTTTCCCTCTCCTGAAGGAGCCTCATATGATTGTGAGCGAAACGTCGAGTTCCCGATTAACTTATTAACTACTACTATTATTGTTATAACCTAAAATAAAGAACCTTTTTGAACGTAATTATTGTAAATTAAATGAGAAACTGAAATTATAATCCTACCCTATATTCAGGGTACCACTGAATGCACACAAATGCATCGTTGTTAATCGTGGCTGATGATCAAGAAATGCAGTCAGGAACAGATTAGGAAAACGATGCCAAGGCAATCGAGGCTTTCTAGCTCGAACTATGTTGCGCATCGTTGGAAATGCGAAAATATAATATGATACTCAGCGCTACTCAGTTTCGAATTACGCGACAGCAACAATTAACTCAATAGCTACCATAAATCAGACTAGAAGAGTCACATAAAGATGCGATCCTGCTTGCTAGATTCGATCGATTTTAATTTGAAAACGAACTTTACTAGAAAGAATATATCTCGCAGACTGTAAAAAGAGATATAAGCGAGACAATAACTCTACGTTTGATATCAGATATTGCTGAAATATGTACAATAGCGTTGAGTTAGATAATGAAAAGAGACAGTAGAGTTTTCGTTTGATTAGTAGCTTCACCCTTACATGATAGATTACCCACGCGAATATTCAAGGCGGGTTATAAAAGATCTACAACACATTGTTCTTTCTTTCTGTTCACCTTCGTTATTCTTAACGTCGTCATCTCGGCAGTTTCTATCTGGTTTAGCGCACACAACTCGGAAAAAACGCGCGAGTAGTCATGTAATTTATCACCTACTATGTCAGTGTATACTATACAGAGAGAAATCCTATACTTTCACTATGAACTGGTAGAAGTAGGGCAACTAATCTACCCAGCTTTAGACAGCATTAAGGGCAATACGCGTTTCTTCTTTTAAAATTACCTATTAAAAGATTACCGGATTTTGTTAGATCTATGTACACACATGAAGATGTATTTTTAGTTGAGTGAGTTGCGTACCATTATTTTGAAATGAAATGAATCTGTACGCGTATATCATTTGAAACTAGCTTACACTTAACTACATCTTTAGACGGAAGCGGCGCTATTCGAATGAAGTATATGAACTACTTATGTGAATAGGTAATATTCAATATCTCTAATCCCTTCGGACTCGGCGTACATGTATATGTACATCATTTCACTTCTATTTTTCTACGAAACTCAAAGCAAAGTGTTATATCAGACCTAATGTACATAATAAAACACTCTTATTTGTTTATATTATCAAGCTACTAGGATCTATGAATTACTCGAGGGTGAAACCATTTCGTTGACCGTTATGGATAGCTGTTGTACTTTGTGGTTGAATTTGAGGTAAGTCCAATTTTTTAGTGTCATTTTGTTTCTGTTGGTATTTTTCTAGTTTGATGTGTAGTGCAGTGTTTAGTAGTTTATAAGCCGGTGACGAAGAAGAAGATGAATTAGTTGAGCCTGAAATTCTACCGTATTCACTTTCGAATAGGGTCTGATATATTGAAGAAAAATGTAGAAGAAAGAATAGGGAATCATCTTGAAGAAGATGTTACCATGCAAGAACATATGGAAAAAGAAAATATACTGATCAAAAAAAGAAATAAATCAAACCAATTCATATCCCGATCTACCGCAAAAATTCGACTGACTTGCAAAGTTCATAGGGTAACGCTTAAACAAAAGCTTTTATGTCGTTGGTCGTCCAAAAACCTGTACATTCGGATTCGATACATATAAGGCCAATTCGTACTCGGTTCTAAGGCCGAAATATGATTGACTTGCGAAGAGTCCCAGAGGTGGTTTATTTACAACCCTTAACTAAATACAAGTTAATTAATATCGTTGGCCATCCAAGAACTACTACATTCAGATTCGACAGACACAACACCAATGCACATGTTTTACCAGCGAAATACGGTTGAGATGCAAAGGATCCTAGGGGCAGTTTATCTACCATTTTCACACAACATAATTCACATCGTTAATAGTCTAAGAATCTTCATATTCAGGTTCAACACGTATCACAAAAATTCGGTTCACTTAGGGTGGTTTACCTACAACCTTTCTGAAGGAATAAAAGTTAGAGTAATTTGATTATAACTTTCTGTACTATTAAAACAAGTAAAATAGTACGAGACTCTTATTAACCAATTTTAAATATATATTTGACTAGTTTAAGTAAACAATTTTTATCCTAAAATCGCCATCATACCCTTTAAATAGTACTTTGCGTAAATAATTTGGCTATTTGACAGTGTCTAATAGGATTAATCAAGCCAAGCCATTTTAGGTAAGAGGGAACTGTTGAACAGGTTATTTTCGTGAAAATTTGGAACTGAAGGTACAGTGTTTCAATATGGAAGTTCATACACTTCTTGATTTTGGCATTATGTGTGTTTAAATACTTTGTACAGTTATTCTTGAAATCTGCTCCATAATGAAGGTAGCATCTCCTCCAGGATTTGTTTGTAGTAATCAACATTTAACTGATCATCTTATCAACTCCTTAAAATGACGAGCAAAGATCACTAAACACGACGTGCAATTTATATATTTCCTTAAAAAAAATTGAAATACAAATACATTCGAGTGTAAATTTTTCGAAGCTAAATTGCATATTTGTCTCTTTTCAGGCATGGTATTATCTTCAAAAAATACCTGATGTTTAGTGTTGAATACCAAATATTGCTAAATTCAAACAGTAGAAAAGTTTTCTTTTATTAGCGCCATATTTTTTTCTGGTACTAGTACTGCTTGGTTACTTCGAATTTTGAACTATTAGCTTTATTAATTTTAGGCCTAATTAGCTACTTGTAATCAAAGCCGAATCTTGCACCTGATTAGATTTAGATTACATCTAAATGACTTATGATGTTAATATAGTTCGATTTCCATTTTTTCCGTTAGTGGTACATTATGCCTGTGGAATAGGTACCGTAATAGGTACTGGAATTTGTTTAAACAGAACACATCAGAAAATGCCTAGAAACAATAACCAAAAAATATAATGCTAAGATAGCTTAGCTTCCTCATGGTATTGATAGATCGCTAGCGATTTCGTGTTTAGCAGTCAGAGAACTGCTCGAGAGATGGTTTGGGGAACAGTTTATGTCGCCTGTAACCTTATGTAACGGGAAGAGCCGGTTTATGTCGCTGCTTTCTAAACGGCAGGCATGCGTTTCTTTGGCACTAGGGGACGCCAAGAAATGTCGAGTTTGTCATTTTGAAAGTTGTGGTATTAACTGTGAGGCAACAGCGATAGAAGGTAGAGATAAAAAATACTCTCGAAACCACGCTGATGATGCCGGGTAGGCAGAAACATGCCCGTGTGATAGTGTATTTTTTTCTCTCCTTTTGTTGCGTTTGCCGTGAATAATTCCATCAATACCATGAGGAAGCTAAGCTATCTGAGCATTATATTTTTTGGTTATGGAATTTGTTTATTTAAAAAGAAAAGGATTATTAAAGCTAAGCAGATCATGAACAAAATGTCACACTTGTGTTCTTACTAAGGTAAAAGGTATCATCCCGCTTCCAATTTCAAGCCAATTGTCTCTAAATTTGTGTTAAATATAGTGTGTGTCTAGACTTTCTTCAGAATCTAATCTCTTCTACCTAAACCGATATAAAAATGTACTTGTCATCTTAGATCGTTTCCCGGGATTATCGTTTTCTGGAGATTGACTTATTTAATTAAACGCCAGGGACAGGGAGTGGGAGATCCGGGGCTATATAAGCCGTTAAAGAAATCAGAAAGAAGATCGCTGTGAGGTAAACCCTTGGGCCACACTTGGGTGAACGTTTAGGCCCGCTAGACCTAGTAGGATTAATCGCGTTACGATAAATGGCGCGATTAACGGAGGCGTAGATACTACTTGGCAATCAAATCCAGCAGGCACGACCTGTTCATTACGTTCTTTATGCGAAGTGACCTATGATTATAAAAGTGAAAAAGATTTCTATTTGTATTAGCTAATATGTTTGCGTATTATGCACGCTTAAATTGGATAAGAATGTCACATACCTGTTCTTTGGCAGGAAGTGTTAAAAGCGCTCAGAAAGGCAATTAAATAGCTAACCGTTAGTAGTACTGCTCGCATAGTGAATTAATAAATTTCAGAAGTGCATTGCTTAAACGAATCTGTAAGATATTACGTAAATATGCTTAATATTACAAGATTCATTTGGTATGCATATAATTATAATTTGTAACCTAATATTTCTAGAAAGCATATTTGCTACCTGTTCTTTCTAAGCAGATCTCTTAATAGATAAGATTCCCATACTTAAACTATGTTAACTGATTTTTAAGATATTTTCAGTAAATTAATATTGTCAGCCTTCTTTATACGCTATTTTTTCCCTGTAACAACTGGGTTATCAGTAGCTGAGCGTTCTAAATCTTTGATTTCGAATTACTCATTGTCAAGCAGCAACCTGAAAATGGTGAAGTGATGAACGATGTTAAAAATGTAGCAAGAAAACCGTAGAAAATTGATATTAAACTCTAGAACAACTGTTCAGATTTATTCCGATTCATTTTTTTATGCAATTATTATTATTATGGTTGATTATGGCTGACGATGAATAATAAAAAAAATCATAGGCAGCGAAATTTGAATATTATCTTAAAATTAGAAGAATTAACTTAGACTTCTTTGGTGGCGCTTTAACGTATTAGTTTACAAATTGCTAAAAAATAGATGGAACTATATCAATGCTAAACACCGAATCCTATGTCCAAGACGTCGTAGTCAACCGCATAAGTCTATTACGGACAGCGGTAAGTCCCCATCATCCTTTCATTGCACAGCAATGTTAGACCACACGTCCAAGTTGTTGTTAAGTTTGGAAGTTTTGCCCACATTCAGGGCATCCACCAAATTTCGCTCTATCACTCCTTTTTTGTTTCGATTCCTCACACATTATTTAGCGGATTGCCACTTCAAAACTTTCGAAGAGGTCGATAAATGCATTACAGACTTCGCCGACTTGTCGCTATTCTACCGACAAAGTGATTCAATTTTCACTGAAACATTTTACATTTAGCAAGTTGTAATGTATAGGAAATATAAAATATTAAGCTGAACATATTGCATGTAAATAGATAGTAACAACGGTAATTAAAAGATATTGCGTTTATTTAATACTACTACACTATTTACTAATTCATGTAAGTAGCTTCTGCTATTGTTTATCCATTTTACAAACATTTCTTCTTTTATGATGAGTGAGCTGAAAATATTATTTTTCTTATTGGCTCTAATTAAGATCCCTTGCCATCTGCTAAATCAAATTAGTTATAATTAAAAATAGAATGCACTTTTCGTAGATTTTATCACAATTTTCATATAGATGGAGTATGTTAAATTACAGAGTCCGCCAAATTTTGATAATTATATAGCAATAAGAAATATTGTCGCCAATATCGTATATTGTATAGTACTGCAGATCTTTCACAGATATTTAGCATAAAATATTAGATTCAAGAGAAGTATGTGTATTGCAATAGATACCTTACTTTCGGGAATGCAACTAAATTTATTTGACTCCTTTTTAAGAAATTTGAAGATAGTTCAGGCAAGTTCGTAACAACTAAACAAATCCAATTTTAGGTTGAATAGATTTTTTTTTGTAGAAGCAGTGACAGCCCAGCGGAGTACAGAAACCAGTAAGCTCATTATCACTCCAGGAGTATTTTATTTTATGTATTAAATGGCTCGTGGCAAGTGTTATGTGGTCAACGGCTCGTCGTAGAGGGTTAGGTCCATTAATTATTTTTCAGATTACGAATGGAGACTCGAGATTGTATCGGACGCACCTAATCTATCACCCACATTGGTATGGCCCAAATGAAAGAATGCCGGCTTTTAAAAATTTAAGTATTCAATTTTAATCAAGTATTAGTAAATATTAATTGCTTGGATATCAAAGCATTTTATAACATGCACACGAAAAGCACTGATTTCGTAAAATCAGATGAAGTGGAGTTGTGATGAGCTTTACAAGAATGCTCCTCATATAACCAATAAATAAAAATTTGCGTATTGCCTTCTAATTTTATGCACGAACTTACTCAATCCTGCCCTTACATGAAAGTCCAATTAACTACAGTGGAATAATTTACAAAAAGTTGGACAAATAATACCAGGAGCTAAAATGTTATTTTAAATTGTATTAAAACTTTTATAGCATTAAATATATTGTAATGTAACAAAATAACAACGAGGTTAGTTGCCATCAGCGCCAGATTCACTTCTCATCTTGGCATGTCAACCTAGAATATAGAAAATTAATATAAGTCCAGCCAACGACAATCGTGGGGAAGACTTATATTAACTACTTTTATCTGTCATTTTACTTTCATCACGTTAATGTCTAATATTTCTACAGCAAGTTCTGGTGCATACCTTAGTTGTATGGAAGTTTTCTTTGTCAATTAAATGTCTTTCGGTCCGTTTCATCTAAATTCGCAGTGTAGTTTAACGTTGTAGTGTTGCATGTGGGCAAGAATATCATCAGAGAACATAGAATCCCAGCATCAGTTGCATCCCTGCATCATGCTACAGCAAAAATCTTTCCTTTGGGCATATATTTCAATAATAGTACATTTTCAATTAGTGAAAATTATCATAGGTGGCTATGAAATAAAACAATTGCCAACGCATTTGAACAATGGTGAAAAACAACGTCAATTTTACTTGTGACTTTAGGTCTACCTGTCGTCCAGGCAAGTTGTACGTAGCATTTCCTCCAAGTTAAATAGTCTTGAGTAAATATTTCAATTTAAAAGTTTTTAATAAGTGTGTTCAGTAGTCTACTGAAAAAAAGAAGTTCGAAGAAGGACATAAACCTGGTGTTTATGTAATAGAAAGTCACGAAATTTAAGGTTAGTAGTTATTTTCATTTCTACATCTTGACACGTGTCTTTTCATCTGCCGAAAGAGTGTCTAGGGACATTCCTGGAATCACGACCCGCAATTTTTGAACAAAAATTTTAAAATTTCCTAAAATTTTCCAAATTTCACATTGGCAAAACATTATAATATATTAGTTCCATAAGATTGCCAAAAGATATTTCTTTACTAAACTCTATTTTTTAATTCGGAGGACTGTTTAAATTGAAGCGCTAAAAAATAGGCTTGCTATTGGTCAGTTTTCGGCAAAAATCACACTAGCGAAATTTGATAAATTGTCGGCCATATTGTTTCGGCTAATTGACGTTAGGTGATGTATTTTTCCGAGTGCGTTTGTATTTAATTTTTCTCCTTAAATTTGCGTTGTAATAATAAAAGTTCTTCTGAAAACTAATCGGCTGACATATTGTCCGTGTAAAATATTTTCAGTGTTTTCCGTGGATATGGAGGAAGTAGCAACTACTTCTGGAACTCAAATATCCCCGCCGAGAAGGCGAGAATTTCTAAGCTTCGAACATCTATGAATAATATGTTATTATTATTATGAATTAATATGAGTAATAAACGCAGAACATATTGAATATATTCAAAAAACTTCGAACTGATAACCTCACAATGAGAAATATTGCAACAATATCAGCCATAATAGGTTGGTGTTATAATACACTATCATCGTTACAAATATTACCTGTAATGTTATCTTATTTTTAGAAGTACCACAGTCTACTATCTATCGTACCATAAAAGAATACAAGGAGAAAGAACAAGTTACCCCGCCTGAGCAAACTCCTACAAAACATTCTTTAATTGCTGATTACGATGAAACTGTCACGAATTCTATAAGGCAATTAATTCATAGGTTTTTTTTATAAAAATGAACTTCTTACACTTGATAAAGTGCTGAATAAAGTAAAACAGCGTAATGATTTGCCACAGATGAGCCGTTGAACATTATACAAATTTATGAAAATGCTAAACTTCAGATTAGTGCCGATGTTCTAATTAATACGCAACAAATTTTGCATATAGCTACTCAAATTTATATTTTACGTACTTTGATATGTTAGAATAAGTATAATTATTGTTGCAGATACATGAAGAGAGTTCGAAAAAGTGTTTTGTTAGAACGTGATGTAGAGAAGAAGGTATTTGATGACAATAAAAGATTATCGCCGTCAAAATCGACCAGTTTATTATTTAAACGAAACATGGCTAAACGAAGGTCATACCAAACAAAAAGTTTGGGTAGATAATACAAAAAGTCGACAGCAAACGTTTAATGAAGGACTGACTACAAGTGTACGTAATCCTGCAGGCAAACGAAGATGTTGCACATAGGATTTGAGGCTGGTTTTTTGGAAAATGTCTTATTACTTTTCGAAGGTAAAAAAGAACCGATTATCATGAAGAAATAAATGCCGAGGTGTTTGAAAGATGGTTTCATCAAATATTGACAGTGCTACCAGACAATGCTGTTATTGTTATGGAAAATGCTACATATCATAGTCGTAAAATTGAAAAAATTCCCGCAACAACATTTAGAAAACTCGATATGCAAGCTTGGTTGAAATCAAGATATCGAGTACGATGAAGGGATGGTCCGATCTGAACTTCCTCATTTAATTTGCCTTAATTAAGACCAATATAGATAGATGAGATAGCCAGAAGTTGCAACAAAACTGTGTTGAGGTTACCACCTTATCACTCCGAACTCAACCTAATTGAGTTGGTGTCGCCTCAAATAAAAAGTGAAGTTACTACTAACTAAGAATACCTCATGCAAATTAGCAGATGTAAGGGTACTTTTACTACAGGCAATCCAGAATATTACTATGTACAATCAGAAAAAAATGTGTAGAACATGTGGTTAAAGAAGAAAGAAAAATGTCCGAGTTAGATGGATTAATCGATGATATAATCGAGCCATTTATTATATCAGTGGGCAAAGATAGTAGTTCAAGTGAAATGGAAAGTGATGGTGAATAATTATTTTAGAAGGTAATGTAATGTATCAACGTGTATTTCAGGCCAAGTTATTGTTTGATATGTATACGCTATATTTAATATTAGTCTAAATCGTTGTTCGCTTGTAAATAATCATATAAAAATAAGAATTATAGCAGAATAGAGCAACATTCAGAAACTTCCATCAAAAAAGGAACCATATATAAAGTTGAAACTTGTGATATGTATTTGATCAATAAATGTTATTCTGCAGTATTTTCTATATTTACTGAATTAATTAATTATTTTTGTAATGAATATGTTAATTACAACTTATATAAAATCCTAGCTAGTTTTGCTCATGCCCGTCTTTAGGAAATGTTGTATAACTTACTCTTTACTTTTCATTTAATTTTTACTATACCGGGTGATATTGAAAAAAACTACAATACATAGTATCGCGCAATAGAGGACCATAAGATAATAAAAGAAGATTTTATAGGCCATTTTGAAAGTTTTTTAGAAAATTTTAATTCTTTTAAATTACTTCCGATCGTGAAGAGATAATTGAACTCAAATTAGTCTTTTTCAATTTGGAGTATTATTAGAATATTATCATACTTTTAACACGTTGAAAAGCGCTTACCTGTAATTAGCTATGAAATTATGGTACATATAAAATAATTTATTCAAGATTGTTGTGTTCCTGATTTCGTTTTTGTTTCATTCATTCATTCTGTTGTTTGCGTTTTTTTTAATTGTTTCCAAAAATGGTTCTCTACACTTTTGAAGAATACAGGATCATAATTACGTGTTATCGTGAAGCTCGTATTGTTGGAAACGAAGAGGACTTTTTTGCAAGTAGTAGAAAATAGTTCGAGAATAAACACCAGAAAAATAAGTTCAACAAAATCGTTAACCTTGTTCACTGATGAAACAGGTTTCGAACTGACATAATATACACTGTTCGAGAGATGAAAACTCACATCAAACCGTAATACGGAATAATGGAATCGCCAGAATCGGTTTTATATTAACGCGTGGCCAGGTATAATCGACAATTACCTAATTGGTGCATTGCGACTGATAGGCAAACTCTATCGACATTTTTTTGCAAAAAGAACTAAACACTTTGTTAGAAAATGTTCCATTGGATATTATTCAAAGAATGTACTACATGCATGACGGCGCGCCAGCTCACTTTTCTCGAAAAGCAGTAGAATTTGGCAAGAATGATTTGGAAGTAAGTGAATTAGTCGTGGTGGACCTATATCCTGGCCAGCTCGTACTCTCGATCTCAATACCCCCAACCTTCCATTTTGGGGGTTTATGAAAAATAAAGTATACGCTGTAGAACTAAATAATGAACAATTATGGAACAGAATTATGGAATTTGGTGAGAGATTCCACAATAATTCATATCATACACATACATCAAAGATGCCGTCAATCATTAACACAGAGATTGGAAAAGAGTATACAAGAATAAGGCCACTTGATTTTTAAAGCGAAGTATCATATATTTTTTAAAATGTAATAATGGTTCTTCTTTGATATGTTATGTTATCATGTTTAAAACTTATGTCCGATCAAGGAGTGATTTTTTTGTCATGAGATATTGAAGAGAAACAGATTTTCTAAGAAAAAAACAATTCAAACGGCATAATTAAAGAAATATTGAGCTGTAACTTCTCATAGATGCACGAAGAAGTAAAGATTTCTGACTCATTAAGTAGTAGCCTTATCTCCAACTTACTATTGTTGTTAGTATATAGCGAACATCAATTCTTTTAAAACACATCAACCTCCTTTAAGCAGCAGTGTATCCGTCTTTCTTCGGTAACTACAGCATTCCAGTTTTCAATTTGCCGGACGTGCTATCCTCCCTTTATTCTGTCCTTTTTATATTCATATCAGATTAGAATCTCATTTACACACACGTCTCAACGGGCATATGCATTTGGTTTGTGCGTAAGGGTCGATTTATATCCATTTATATGCTTCACCGTCCCGGATTTCCAATAAAATAAATCTTAGGAAGTAGATAATGCACACAATGAGTTTCCGATAGCGTTAATAAATTAGAAACGAAAACAAAACAAGTGGATAAGCTACAAAATATAAAAGAGATGCTATTGGAATACAAAACAAAGTCGGGAAAGAGAAAACATATTAGCAGTGTGTGCCGGCGATCTAAAAAAGTACATTATCAGGAAGCCTAAATAATAGTGTTTAACAACAAATAGCCTGTAAGGCAGACAAGGAAATCAATAGCCATCGATAGTTCACCCCATATTGTATCTGACGAACGCGTGTTTACACAACAAAGATAATCGAATTGATTTCATTCTTTTGGTAACTTTTCATTAGCAAACGTAAAGCAGGGTTTATAATCAAGCGACGCATGCTGTTGGATATGCTATATTGTACATTTAACGTGCTTTATCAATAATGTATTAACCACTCGTTCACTGAGAACTGGAATTAAACGACATAGTTGAGAACATACAATATTTATGTGGGCGAAAAGACAAAAAAACAGTGTTAGCAGTAATAAATTATAATTGCACGTTTAAATAAAAAAAATGCTGTGTGTGCAAAGGCAAACGTTTGTGTAATAATAAATAAGCAATAAAACTTAGAGGTTTATGTGAGCTGAGAATAAAATGGGGGATATGAAGAATTGTTAACCGATGGGATTTTGAAAACCGAATCAGCGTTTTTAAAGCAAAATAAACATCGATATCATTTTATTAAATTAGATATGCTAAAATAGCTATCTCATGGTAGGGATAGAATCTTTTACGGCAAAAGCAACGCAAGCAAAGAAAAACACACTACCCACGACAAGTTTCTGCCTACTGGCGTCATCAGCGTGGTTCCGAGAGTGTATTCCCTCCACCTTATACCGCTGTTTGTTTCACAGTTAATACCACAACATTTGAAACGATGGGCCAGACATCTATTGGCGCCTTCTAGTGCCAAAAAGCACATGCCTACCGTTTGAAAAGCAACATAAACCGGATGTTGGGGTATCACTGGAGGATCGACGAACTGTCATTGTTCAATGGCATATTACAGTGTGTTTGCCTCAAGTTCTCTAAGCGAAACACGTTCAAGAGGAAGGATCAACTTACACAGAGATAATGCACATGCACACACTGCTGCTCCAGCGATGGAGTGTTTGAATGCCAAAAACACCTAACTCCTAATGGTTACTTTCTATTTCCATATATAAGGATTAGGTAGCAGAGTTTCATATCGACTGGAGAAGCAGGTGACTTATTCAAAAACGAAATAAATAATATAACGCGCGATGATTGAAGATGTTTCGAAGAGTGGCTTTTACGGAAGCAAAAATACATTGACTATGGTGGGGAATACTTTGAAAAATTATAAATAAATGTGTTTTGTCATTAAATAGTGTATGATTTTGTTAGGCTCAGCGGAAAGAGAACAGTCCTCGTATAACAGACATAAAACCGCCTCTGTATATAGCAATTCATCATAGTAACACACGAAATTTTGATATGTAATTTACGCAGACTTACTCAATTTAATACATGCATTTCCGTTTTTATGTCGAAATACTGTTGTACGTTTTCTGTATATTATGCTAATTACTATTCCATTCACTGCATGCAATTTTATAAATTCCCGAGCTTCTGTTCCATTTTCGGTTTACAACTATAAATCCTCAACCAGTTATTCTTTACTTTCTTCCATTCTCAGAGGATTTTTCTCGGGCCTTATTGAAAGCACGGGTATGTTTGGTATGTCTAACTTCCATTTCTTCTTGGAGGATATATTTACTATTTACTACAAGTACGAATTTTTGTATATGTATTCGGTGCATTTCTTTCAATTTACGTCTACTGTTTTAAAACTGTTAGAAAATGCAAAGGAATAATAAGGAATTCAGTTGTGGAATAAAATGAATCACAATTAAACAAGAAAACATCATGACGCCGTAGCTACACAACAAACACTTAAAAAACATATTTTTTGCGTAAACTAATTAATTTAAAATCAAATTTTTAACAGAAATGTAGTTCGTACAATTTAAACATTTATAATAGTTCACTACAGAATTGACAAAATTTAATTTTGTTTTTATTATTATGTTTGTATGTTGTGTGTGTATGTTCTGAAGAAGGCAATAAATTTAATGCGTAAACGTAAAAAAAAAATTGTTGAAGTTTTATTCGATTAAGCCGATACTACCAAGAATTTTCTGTATAAAAATGTATTTGGAAGTATGTACGATGTATCTTTTTCAAATTCAATGCGAAACGAAGCTCGATAATTCTTCGGTCGATTGTTAGAGTGAAAGACCAGTGTCTACCAACTTAGCCTAGCCTGCGTTTAGTCGAAGGAAATTTTTGTAGTATTCGGTGCGTTATTTCGAATGATACAGCCTAAATAAAAAAAGAATGACAATCTAGCGCTCTGGAACATTCATACATGCTCGTCGAGATTAGTTGAAACATAATTTTACTCTACTTCACGAGGCTATCTTACTCACACCGCATATAAAGAAAACATAGGCAGTACATTATCTATTACTATTTCTTCAAATCATTATGTAGGATTCATCTAATATCCTTAAGAAATTTTACAATTAATTAGATTTAAAAAAAAAACGAAATAAATAACAGCATACGCTAAATAAAGAAAGAAACTTCACGTTACGTATCCCAAGTATATTGTGTCGGGTAGTTGCGGTTGCATAAACCTTCGAAGAATTCACCGAACTTCGTTTGGAAAAAGATGGTGTATTCGTAGACCATTTGCAGTTATATTTTGTAAGTACCGTCACTGTTAACGCAGTTCCATTAAGGAAACCTTCCTGCCACAATCTTCACACGCAGTTCTAGTTGTGTTTTGTATATTGTACGCTTACATATCTCTTTTTTACTACTTATTGTAAACACATTCGAAAACGCGAAAGAGACCCGACGAAATCCTGAATGACGTAAAATCGAATCTCAAAGAAGATATTTTTACCTTTATGTCATTCTCAAGACCATCAAAAAAGAGACGCGTCTCGCCTTTTGTGTGGAAAACGAAACAAATTTAAGGAATATACAATAACACATACGACGTGGAAGAGGATACAGAAGATGATGGTATTCTTCGGAGAACTATTACATTTAGATACCCTGTTTCGAATAATAAAGTTCTCTGCATGTATTCCTCGGGTTTTCGTTCTGACACGATCCCGTCGCATACATTTCAAAAGTATATCTGGCGAACACGGTTCTCATATTGAATTGGGTAGTACCAGAACTTTCGTTCGTTTACCGCCGGGCACATACGTCGCGTTCAAAAGTGAATTTGTTGCACGTCTTTACTGTTGTATAGAATTTTCAGTTGGCTACGATCGCCTTTGCAAAAATCTAGACGATCTCTTTTACGTACATTATATTTCTACTATGTCGAGCAGTAAAGCTTCGATTGAAACGTTTGTGTTATTAAAAATTTTAAGTAAATTATTTTTACAAAGGAACGTGATTGACTCTGTGTGTGGTCGTCTTAATGATAAAAATGAAATAGGACCCACAAGTTCTTTATTAAAATATAAATTGGGACCGGTGATGAATCACATCAGGCCAGAACTACATCGGCTGAAATTATGTCACTAAGTTAAAATTATTTCAATCGTACTATATGGTTTCTAAGAAAATTCCTCCACAACACAAATTTAAAACAATTAAATAAATAAAATAGAAAACAGTTTCAACTGATGTAGTTCTGGCCTAATGCTGTGATTTATTACGGAACCAGCTGCAATTTGTACTTTAAAAAGAAGAGACCCTCTTTCACTTTTATCAATTGTTTTTGTATTTAGTTGTACTTATTTTTATCTGCCGTCATTAATTTCTTAGTACAAAAAGATGCAAACAATAGTGGCCATGTTGCTTGAGGAACATGTGAATTGTTGGACTTATTATCAAATGCAGACAGACAAGTACACCTTGCAAACAGACGCTACTCATTACGAGCAAAACTAAGTAGTTTACTGTCGCAGTGATGCTACTCACAAACCGCTAAACTCGTACACATCTGGTGTTTGGTTATCGTTCTCGCATTCAAGTGGGTATCTATATCACGATCTACATTAACGTTTTCCATCTATCGAGACGTATGCCAATGGAATGTAACTAGTTTACGCTCAGCTTGCGTAAAGAACATTTTCGAGTTAGTGTACAGTTGGTAAAGGCTTTACTCTTGATTAGTTGAAATATCCTTCTAAAACCCATGTGTGTGTGTACATATATACCCACATACTTCTAATACCAATATCGCGTATAGGTATACCTGGAGATGATTTACTTTTACCAGGGTAGCGTCTTAAGGTTTTACAAAATACCACCAGGCTATTGAAGTTTGACGTTACTATCTTCCTAAAATTTAATCTAAATCGGCCAAGCACTTTCTTTATACCGAGCGTTAAAAAAAATCTGTGAAAAAGTGAAAAGTTTCACGTAAAGGTTTTTGCTGAATGATTCTTTGCGATTTTAGTAAAGGTGTAACACTGCCTTGAATCAGTTCATTCAACTGTTGATAACAAGGCACCATCAGAAAAGATAGTTCACAACTGCTTCGCAGAATTTCGTCGTAGTTGTGTATTCGTCAGTGATGAGTTTTGGTAAAGATCGATCAAAATCGGATTTTATTCCAAAGAACATCGGTGTTGTGCACAACATGTGGCACACGGAAGGTGACCGTGAGATGAACGAATCCTTAGGCAGCAGTACATTGGATTGTGCTTGAACATTTAGATGTGAAGAAGATCTCTTACCGATGGATTCCTCATAATTTAACACAAGCACAAAGAAGGCTGAAATGAGGATATGCTCAAAAAATTCGACAAAGGAAACTTGAAAGTCCTTATACAACATTGTAGCAGGTAACAAAGCTTGGATATATCCACACGAGTCAGAAACTAGGTATTAATCAACTGTTTCGGAACTCCGAGATGAATCGAGTCCAATAAAAGTTGTTCGTTCACGAAGCACTTCGAAAAAAATGATTGCTTATTTCTTTCGTTATTTGCTTTGAAGGATTGAAGAATAGTATTAAGTGTTCTTCGATTATAACAATTTGTCTACCAGAAGTCGTCAGCGAAATCAGGAAAGCAATCAACAACTTCACATCATGCTTCATTATGACAATTACCCAGGATATCACATTTTAAGGAGAAAAATATGGAATAATATCTCATTGTCATTATTTGCCTGATTTATTGCCTAAGTCTTCATAAAACATCTTCATCACTGGCAAATTCGTTTTCTTCGCAGATTCTTCGGAAGCAGAAAAACTGCTGAGGGTTAGATCCAGACTGACATGTGGGTAATTTGAAACATCGAAGCCCCAATGAAAAAGATTTCTAAGGCCACGCAGACGAAAAAGAAAGATGGAAAAGACGGATCCACAATAACCGGAAACATACGGCCATCTGCGGTACATTGTTGGAGTTACCGACAGACCGAAGGAGATATTAGGAAACAAGAAATTACCGCACGCTACAACACAGCGAGAGGAATACACCAGTTGGTTCCACCAAACAAGGATTTATTCTCGAAACTAACTGTAATAATGTTGTTTTGGAGATGTTTAATATAAAAATATTATTGTTATAATTACAGTGGATACGTACAAAATATGATTATAAAAAATACGAGTATTAGTATTAAATTGCAGAGGCACAGAAGCCTTTGATCACTGCGACCTTAATAGATCTATTGTAACAAAATGCCCTCATATATGTTAGAGAATTTGGAGGCTCTTAATAAACCTTAAAATTACTCTAGGAACTTCGTCCATCAGTTCAGTAGGTGTCAAGAACAGTTTACTGAAATATCATTGTCGAGTGCGACTGATGGCAACACAATTACATCAAATGTGTTCTGCCGTCTCTAGATCTTCTAAACATAGACGGCATATTTGATCCTCAACTTTTCCTAGATTGAATAGGTGATATTTTAGGGCTGCATGACCAGTCAGAAATCCCGACAGTAATCTAAGGTCCCTTTTGTTGAACGATAGCACTATTTTTGCTATCTTAGGCGAGCCTGATATAAATGCTTTCGCCTGTTTTTGTCCTAGAACATTGCTCCAGTACGAAGTCTTTTGATCGTCCTCCCATACTTTTCTTACTTTTTTTATGTGAATGAAGGGCATGCTGCTGCTTCCCTAGCCAGCTTTGAGGCCGGCCGAATGCACATTCCCGGTTTTCTATGATCACCTTATAAAGCTGATCAAAATTGTGTTGTGAAGATTTTACTTGCTAGACTTCGTACCTCCTTTGATGGACGACTTGAGTTCGTTTTTAAGTGATAGCTGATAGATGCGATGCAGGCTGGAAAGTGAGTATTCATCAGTATCTCTGAAGCCTCTCTAGAGTTCCCAGTAAAGCTGCCATCAGCTTTCTGTAGGTGTCCAAGTTCATTTGCATGTTCTTTGGCGAGGACTTTTTGTAGGCGGGCTGCTGTTGACGTATTGTCAATGCCTTCACAGAAACTTCGTCAAGTTCTCCTCTTAGCTGTCTTAATTTCGGCATTATACTGGGTTAGGGCTTGCCTGTACAGCTCCCATTGATGTTCGAGCCTTGAGCTTTTAGCTTTATGAAACGGCCTCCTGGGCTTAGCTCGCATTGCTTCAAGATCCCTGTTCCACCAAGGCACTTTGTATCTGTGGCTCTTCTGTGTACTGGGGCAGCTTGCGTTGAATGCTCTTTGTATTAGAGAATGTAACTGGGTAGAAGCTACTTCTAGATTTTCTGTATTCTCTATTTCGGTGCAGATTTCATCTGCTCCCTCCCTGATGTGTCTTTCATAAGCACAGCAATCAGTTTTCCTAGAAATTTTTATAGTAGAAGTTTGCCATGCCTCCGCCTCAATTTCAAACCCTATATGTCTATGGTCTGACAGTGAGGCCTCTGAGGAGCCATGCCAGTTTAATATATTTGAACTAAGACGAAAAACTAGCTAACTAGCTAACGTCTAGCACCTCCCTTCTATTCTTAGTAACAAAAGTTGTTTTTTTATCTCTATTAATTATGTCTAAGTCCGTTAAAGACAAAAATTCGTAAAGGTACTCACCTCTCGTCTTTCTGTTGGAATTACCCTATGCAGCGTGGTGCGCGTTCGCATCACAGTCCAAAATGAGGCATTTGTTCCTGTGTTTGCAGTGTTGAATGAGGTTTCTGACCTCCGCTGAAAATGGCTCGGCCGACTTCCCAGAGAAGGCTGAGGCAATAATTACCTCATGCAAACCCCCCGCCATCGGCACCGCCACTTCCACTGCAACTAAATCTCGGGAAAGGAATTGGGGCAAAGGTAGACAACTGATAGAGGATTTGACGAGCACTGCGGCTCGAGCAGGGGATGCTCCCCTAGAGTGAGTCAACTTACCCATTGGTGTTGATAGTCTTCGGACTAGACCTCCATAAACATACGGCTCTTGAATCAGCGCAATTTTAACATCAGGGTTGGAGAATCCCTTAACCAGCACGTGGGAGGCCGCTTTACAGTACTGGATGTTGGCTTGTATGACCACGTATTTAGTCATTTTTTGTGGTGGGCTTGACTACTGTTTGAGAGGGGCAGAACTGCCCTTGCTCCCCTTTTAGCCTTTGCCCTTGGGTCGTTTGTTCCCCTTGTCCAGCCTTCAATGGCCTTCAATTCGTCCTTTGAGAGGCTCACCTCTAGGTAATCGTGGTGTGGAATACCCAACTTCTTCCCCTGAGGACTGTCCTTGAAGCTAGGACCCGAAGTGGTTTGTTCCCGTGGAACCTTAATCCCACTTGAAGTTTGACCACTATCAGCAGTCCTTCGCTTCTTGTCAGAACCTTCCAGGGTTGAGCCTTCTGATCTAGGCCTCTTCTGCCTTCTTGCTCCTTCCCCATCGATTAAAGGGCTTTCTCTCGGACTTCTTCAGGTTTGAGCCCTTGCTTTATCAGCCACTTCAATCTTTTTCTCGCGGCACCGCTGAGCCGCTTCCTATCTACCGCTATTCGGAGCTTTGTGATAGACTCCTCTACCTCCTACCTACACAGGCAGATTTAGATGTGTCACTGTTCCAAGATATGGAGGCAACAAGATTTTCCTCTGCACTTGTTACAGGACTTGGTAGAAGAGGCATTTCTTCTTCTGATGCACTTGGAGTGGCATCCGACTCTTTAAAACGTTGTTGTTCAGGTTCCATGTTGGTCCCACGAGTAGGGAAGATCTACGGGTCAACCGGGACAGTGATCCCATATCCTGTTACTACTTTCGGGCGACAAGCCTTGTTGAAACCGGAGGTCGGCAGGTATCCGGAGTTCGCTTACTCACAACCAAGATTGTCCCGCTTAGCCATGCCCCGAGAGGAAAAAAGTCTTGTCTCCTCTCGACCCGGGCGGTTAAGCCAAGGTCCCCCACACAAGACCATCTATAAGACGGGCAGGTATATGGTACAAAAAGCTAATTATAACCCAGTTCAGCGAAAATGAGCTACGATAACAGATACGTTTTGATAGGAATTAGATAGATTATGAAATAAAATTATAATAATATATAGTACCGTATTAATCGTTGCTTTCTTACTATTACTTTTACTACCCTTTCTCGTATCTATAACTTCAACTGTTTAAAACAAGGAACTAAATAGGTTGAAATAAGAACACATAGGAGTTAGACAATGTAACACCTTATTTTTGCATAATATCGGTAGAGTTTTGGGACATTGCTTGTTTTTACACCAGCTGTAATTCTTCCCGGAACATATTGCGTCTGAATAATCTTTGCAGAATATTGTTTCATTTTTCTTTAAAAAAATTGAAATTGTTTTAACGATTTCGGAGGTGGAAAGCTGCTTCTTTTACTTTTTTTCTAAAACTCGTTAATAAAGTTCAATTATTTCGAGAATATTTTCTGGTAACTGCCCTCCCCTGGAAAGGTATTTGACGATATTTATACATTTTTCAAATAACAATGGAACAGGTTAAGCTTTACAAATAGATTTTTATCTTGAAATAGGAGTGCTTTGCAGCAATGTGTCGAAACTTATCTTGAATGTATTGAAAAGTATCAATGTTAAATACGTAATGAATATTACATTTGTAAATTTGAAAATAGGTAATTGTATTTAAAAAAAAGTATTGACTTTTCAGTTGAAAGTTTTAGCATAATTGTCAGACACGCTGTTTAGTGTTTTCAAAAAATTAATTCAGTCTCCAATATTACACGGTCAACACTTTTCCAAGTTAAACATTTTCACAGTTACAGAAACTCACATGCACTCGTCCATCTGCCAAAAACTGCCAAAAGATGCAAATATTTCAAATATGGTAAGAAATAGGACCGTAATTGTTTTATCAAATGAAGCTTAAAATTGAATTAGGAATTCAAAAATACAATAATATGTAGGATGCTTCATTTAAAATGACAAAGCTAACACCTGTTTCCGGTATGATGGTAAGTGCCAGATTACTAAAAATATTTTAATTGAATAGTATATTTGGCTTGTCTTCAGCTTTCCAATGTTTACCCTTTCATATATCTATCAATAAAGCTCCCGGTGAGACAGCCTGTATAGCTATACAAATCAGCTAGTACATATGTAACTGCGAGGTTCTGTGTACGCGGACCTGACAGTATGTAGGGAATAGTGTGAAAGATTTTTCGTCGGACCACATTACATTCTTTCATTTATCGATCGCCCATAACATTTATGACCGTGGCACTGCTATCGTTGCAGATTGGCATTAGCTCCGTTTATAAAGGGTTTCGGAATTCCAGCGAATGTTAACTTCGAATAGGTCCACAATGTTTCAAATAGTTTCTAACATTATTCTGCGTAAACAAAGGAATATACAGTTCTAAGAAATAGGTATACTCTTGACAGTGGTAATACCATACTCAAAGGTACGGTAGCATCTTACGTACTTAAGTTATCTATTTCTGCTGACATACCCTGCTCAAATAAACTACACTCAATTTAAGAAATCAATAGAAGTCTGCGGAAAGTACTTATCGCAGAAACCAGAATATAAAAAACAAAATACGAAAGCTGTATCCGTGTAAGTGTAACTTTATTGTAAAATCCATATTCCTTAATTGTTGGAAAACTGTACAGAAATTAGTAATAGAATCAATTATTGTAGTTGTCCGATAGAAAAGAATAACTTTGAAGAATCGGAAATTTTAGTGTTGTGGTCATCTAGCAGCGATGGCAGAAATTGCAAATTTACTTCATTTTAAAATAACGTATTTACTCATAGTGTAGCCTCAAATGTGACTTAGCATTGACGATTTTAAACATAACACGATATACGTTTCATTACAGTAATTCAATCAGGGATACTACTTTGTAATATATTCCATCTTCGAAACTTTTGTCGTGAAAAATTTTACATAATTTAATCGCTTTACGTAAATGAGACGTAATTTGCCCAATTTGTGCTTTACCTCGCGGCTACATCTCAGTTGACGAGGTTCTGTAGTTAAGGAATCCAGCAACCTCCTGAAAGATCTGCGCTTGTAACGTTTGACGTGACGAGATTAAGCATGTCGGGGAGAATTGGAAATGGGTACCAGAATGAAGGAACAACTTCATCGATCCACGTAGCCTTGCATACGTTTACTAGGCGGAGACGAAGATTTACCTTTCTGTAATGCAGGAAAGCAAATGTCGTATATGCATGTGTACTTAGAGTCGCATACACGACATTTCTCTGCATCTGCGGACATAATAATTTTATGTTTTTAGTTTCCGTTGTTGGAATGCCGATATTAGTTTAGGCATGTTTGTCTCTATTTCTTCTTCTTCTCCCTCCTCAATTAGCAATAATAGTACATGCAGTAACGTTTGATAGTGTTACATATCAATTTAAACTCCATACTTAAGCATCCTTTTCCAAATTATATTTTCTTTATTTGCAATTCTTTTTAATCTTTACTATTGTCCAACTTTCATTACAAAAAACTGTTTAATTTCAACTTTCACATTTCACTTCTATAAATAATCACATAGCACAGTCAAATAAATGTTTAAGTAAAGAGTTGCGTAGATATCTTAAGAAATAATATTATCTGTCGTTATTTTATTATTGTTAGCTTTGACGTTGTCGTTGATTAAAATAACACCCTCGGTTTCTTAGAGATTTTAATGTACTCTTTATATTTCAACATCAAATAACAACCAATAAGCAAGAAAAATAACCTTTTTTTTACGATAAATATATTATACTAATGGTCAATGACCGCCCCTACCTTTTTTCCCTTTTTACGTTACTCCATGTTGCTATCTCCTTTCTTCTCACGCGGATTTTTCACATTATCATTAACAGGGTTAGTTATGACCTGCTACACAAGGTGAGTCAACAGAAACAGACCAAACTCCAAAAATTTTCCCTGCTTTCGAGTTGATACATCTTAAATCAAATGTCCCTGTATAGACTACCCATGCAAAGGTCAAGTACGTTCTACATTAAAACTTATTTTTCGTTTCTTATCACATATGCCGGACCGTCTATCTGAATCAATCCTTCTGAGGCCCAAAATCATTTCAGTACTTTTATTGTTCAGTGTCAGTGAATTGTGTCGATGACTTAACGTTTATTTTTGAGCTTGTATATTATTTTGTTAGAAAATGCTATACACATGAGGCAATCAGGAGCTCTTCGTAGATGAAGCATAAAATGTTGAGAGGTCAATGACAGTATTTGTGGTATTGAACATTCATTGAAAAAATGCCATGATTAAAATAATGTATGATCATGTATAAAATTTTGTCCATGTGTAGTTTTAAAATGCAAACAAACGAAAATCGAAGAATAACGTAGGAGTTTTTTTACATTATCTTCACGTGTACAGTATACCCCTGGAGTTTGGTGCATTTCTCCCGACTTACGCTGTAGAATTGAAAGCTTCATAGTGATCTAGAACATTTGCTACACCCAGGAAAATTGAAGCATTCTACTGATTAGGTGGAAATATTGCTACGCAATTATTGACGTGGTACCGATTTCATTTCATCGCTAACAAGAAGAATACACACGAAAATGCAGGTTTGTTTTGCCTTTTTAAACTTTTTATTGGGTGTATGGCAGATGTCCCCCTTTTGTTATTGACATTTCTTAAAGTTGTTTACTCTACCAGATTTTGAAGAAACAGTCCAACTATTAGCTTTTAATTCGCTAATTAGTTTGACCAGTTTTTGAGATTTGGAGCTTATTTCTGTAATATTAATGGTATATTTTAAAACTTGGTTTGAACACGCTAATCCACTAACTGATCTCAAGATCAGCAAGAAAAAGTTTTTTTCGGTTGCATTTGAAGCGAGGAATTTAGAAACAATTTACATTTCTGCTAGTTGGCTCTAATTTTTGAAATAATGTACAACTAGGTCTTCATTTTATTCGGGTTAGAAGGACATTTTTTCATTTTCTCATTGCCTTTCCGGCAATTGTAGTTTTTTATATCACGATAAACGGGAGCTTGCCAGCTTTTTCCAAGATTCCGCAATATGTTTCCACTCACAGTACCGTGTATCGCGCTGATACCGTCGAAATGATGTAGCACCTTAAGGTGCGCTCTCATTGGCGGAGAATAAGTGTGAGTTGGCGCGGCCAAGAGTAGAACTATCTTGGACATGTATCAGCGGATATTGTTTATCGAGTACAGTGTTTAGAGAGTACAGTCCAAGAAGGAAGTTCGCTCGTCTAGAAGAGATTGTCTTAACCATTCAGATATATTTTACTACATTTGTGGTAAATATACCACGGAAAAACAAAGGCAAAATATCAGCGATTTTATAAGGAAGGCGTATTGTTCTTATTTTGTTTTTTCAATTGGAAAACAAGATAAGTCTTGGGTTCCCCATAATGTGTGTGAAACATATGTGAAATTTCTACGGCAATGGACAACAGGAAAGAGAAAAAGCTCAAACTTTTGTGTACTTTTGTTACTCTGCTTAAGAACTTTTTGGGTAACTATAAAGCAGAACATTATGAAGAACTCGTATGAAATATGCTGGTTACTTTTAAGAGAATTGGTGCATTGGAGCATTAAGTTACACTTTCTGCATAACCATTTGGAGAGATTTCCGAAAAACCTCGGTGAATCTAGTGAAGAACAAAGCAAGCGATTCCATCAAGACATAAAGTCAATGATGAGGCAAAGGTATCAAAGAAGGTGGGATACACACATGATGACAGACTATTGTTGGAATCTACTCCAACACAATAGAAAATCATACATACGGCAATTCACTCAGCATTTGTAGTGATATGTGTTTTTTTCTTTTTACTGAGAACATACTTTTTAATCTTGTATTCATTTTATTTTTTGTATAATTATAATTTGAGGTATTTTTCGCCTGTCTGCCAATAACTTTGTAATTTTAATTTATTTTTTCATACTTTTTCACAAAAAAAGAATTATCCTAAAAGCTAGAGCCAATATGATAAAACTGCTAGCAAATATGGAATCAACAACACTAAGTTACTCTGGCACTGCTCTAATAATGGAAAAATAAAATCACCGTTGGCCAGCGTTATGAGCGAACAAAGTACTAATAACAATTATCTGATATTTGAAGTAAACTCAAAAAGGCACAACACCACCAACAGAATGTTAAATCAAGCAGTCTCATCTATTATTTTCTGATTCCTGAAAGTAAATGAAGTAATAGATATTGTTGTCAAGGTCGCAAACTTTACACTTTTATTTTTTTTTAATTTATTACATCAAATTTTTGATTGAGTTTAAAATGCATAATACATTATGTACATTATCGGAACTTCAGCACAGAATGTCTATATCGTTCCTGATGTCGGTACGTAATCTTCTTTTTTGCTTGTTTGATCTGATCTTCACAAATTGTTTGGGAAAAGCAATATTTACGTCGGTTCTAAATTGAATTCCATCGAATAAAGCCAACTGCTTCACCAACTCCAATTTCGCAAATATTCCCCGCAATAAAACTTCAATTCTACGATACGCGTAGTTTATGATAATTTTCAATAGCACTTCAAGAGTCTGAATATCATTGAATAGTCGTTTTCTAACGAATCTGTAATACTAATTTTACATGAAGAATACGTATCCATAACTCTATATTAGTACTGCGATCAAATAAAATTTTACTTCTGCACCGTTTCAAAATTAGAGATGGTCTGGCTTTAAAATATTCCATAAATTCCGGTTCGATCAATGATATCTGTAGGTACGGGTAAATAGCTTAATGCTGCAAAGGTCTTGTTACGACACTGAATAAGTTCAAATAAATGTGTATATATTCGAAGACGAGAATAAATTTAGAAGATCTTGTTTATAACATAAATTTAAATTTAAAATTCCTTTGCGACAGACTACCACAAAGGGTTTGTGACTAATTTGAATTTAAAATGGAGCTGTTTTATTGCGGTTCATGATAAATATATTTACTTATTCGCTATGCCCTTTTATATCGTATAACATCTCAATTTTGTTTTCAATGAATATTCGTTTTGATGGTTTCATAGTTTTTTACTTGGATAAATCTCGGTCCCGCTGGTATGTCGCTAATCGCATATTTATAAATATACAAGTGTCCAGACAGAGAAATACGGTTCTGGAGAGAACGCAAAGCATACAAAAATTAATATTCCCATCTGGATCACACAGAAAGGCTACGAGATTGAATTCACAAAATTGAGAGAAATTTAAATGAAGAGGTTTCCCAAAATTTAAATGAAAAAAGGAAAGCATTCCCGCGAATTTAGCAGTTTTAATAAATTCCTATTTGAGGTATGAAAGTTCGAAGCCTAGTATAACATTGAACGGAATGTACGTGGTAACATAAAAGTTTTCTACGAAGTAAGCATGGCTTTGATGAAAATGAAGGGGATGGTGAGTGTCTTAGCATCTAATTTAAATTGGCATTACTTGAAATGAAATACATTAAGAGATACAAATCAACAATGAATATTATAGAAGTAACAAAAGTAAAGGTTCCTACACGTAGACTACGTAACACAAATTTCAATTAGTTTTAATATCCGGTGAACTTGGCAAAAATATTTGACCAAGAGCAAAGTGCTTTGACAGAAGATTATTTATAACGAAGTGGTCCCTAACGGTTTCCTGCACTGCGGTCAAGTGACCTCTGAATAATTTTTTAATCCCGTAGAAGTTCTTTATCTTTTCATCGCTTCTATGTTTAAGAGTTTCCCCGGTTATCTTCCGTGCCCCTAAGCCGCTGTTGTTGAATGCTTCGCAGTGACTTATAAGGTGCAGAGTAGTTTCTTCTTCTTCGCCGCATCATTTAGACACTGGTGAAGCTACAAGCCCACTTTGTGTAAATGCTTGTTTAATAAAATCTAATGTGCTCATGGCTAGCAATTTCCCTCGCTTCTCTGTTGGGGATTCTACCGGGAAAGTCTTCGTATACACGTTTCTTGGTTTATCTGCCTAATGTTTTCCATGCTACTGATGTGACTGCCTTTTAATCTCCACCTTTGTCATTTACAAGGGAATTCCAAAGAAAAGGGGCGATTAGCGGTAATACATTGCCGTTCCTTGCTAGTCGATCTGCCTTTTTATTACCTTGTAAATTGGTGTGCGAGTATATTTAGTAACTGAAAGCGTTCCTATGTTGTTTCGGACACACTAAGTGCTCTCAAAACCGGTTGGCTATCGATTACTATGGTGATCCTTCCGATCAAGGTTTCCAATAGTTCCCGAACACATAAAGTGATCGCATAAACTTCCGCTTGAAATATGCTTGCGAGCATTCTGAGGCTGGCAAAAATACCTTCTTTGAGTTTCCCAGCTCCATATATTCTCGCACACATTCCGAACTGGGTTTAGCATTCATCTGTGAAAGAGACAAGATCAGTAAGAGTAACTTCCCTCTATTCCCATAGTTATCTGCGACTATCTCGAAGGTTTTCACAATAGTGCACATCTTGAGGATTCTATATTGAAGATTATGCATTGTGTTGACGATGGACGCATGCTCGTATCTACTTATCCTCCATCGCATACTGTCATTCACATGATATGCCCCTGCCAGGCCCTTGCCTTAACTAGCAAATGCAGAAGTGGTTAAGCAGGGTCTTCAGTATGGAGGTTGAGGTTGTCATCATAGTTATGCTGAGGCGTGTTAAACGCTGTATTTTGCATAGTTTATTTTGGCACTCTTGAACATGGACGCGTTACAATCAGACTAACTAAAAATTGAGTCGTTATTGGTATCATTATCAACGTATACATCCAATGAATTATCCTGAGCGTTAATCCCCAATTTCTCCCAAACATTCGGTTACAAGTCCATAAGGCCCTGATTATCAAACATATGAATAATTTAGGTGTATAACTCCCATTTCTTCACAGCAATATGTATCGGTGCTTAATATACGTTATCGAAAGCAACTTTAATATCCAAAAGGACCCCGAGTCCAATGGTTTTGCATTTCAGCGTATACTCGATTTTGCCCGTTTGCTAAGCTTATTTATGATCACAGAGCGACAACATTGACAAAAAATAAACCAAGTTGACCCAGCAAGCGAAAAAGAACCGATCGTAATCAATTAATTGGAACAACGTTCGATAAAGTGAAGAAACAAATATTAATAAAACAAGTAAAAATACAACACAGAGAACAAAGAACTATAAATAGCAGGATAATGTTAGCATAGTTCTTTGGATCAACCTGATGAAAAATATGGAGCGGCGTATAAAATAAGGAAGTCGAAATCTAAATGATACGTTTCTTATCTGCGGGGATTTTAATTTGCCAATCAGCAGGATACCCTCATGTATCATCTTCTTCCTTTTAATTACAGAAATGAGGATGACCAACAGGATTTGTTGACGCTCTTGCTTTTCCGGGACTAATTCATTTTAGCTATGTTGGGTGTCACCCTTGCAGACTTGATCTTATTTTAACAAATGATCATGTTACCGAAGGATTCACATCATAATGCGTTAGAATTCGCGTAGAGTTGCTGTCCCTTAGTCAACTTACTACATAATTATTTGCAATCATTTAATGTGTATTCAAGTCACTGCACCGATATTACTACTTATTTTTTTTAATTAATTATTTCTTTTTAATTAGCTTTACCTTTTAATGATTTAGAAATGTTATAAAATGATAACATTGTTCGTAATGCCTCGTTAACCTTCGCCAAACTTAAGCGCTATCGAAATAAGGGGTTTCCGTTAAAGAAAATGCATAGAAAACAACAATATCGACTTTTTATCTTTTAAAAATCATAGAGTTTGGTCTAGACAACTTATTGGAAACAATAGTTGTCATATGTCCCATATTGAAAATAACATTATCAGAAATCCAAAAATGTTCTGGTCTTATTCTCATGAACGTAGAACAACACATTAGTCTGGAAATACTATTAAATCCATAACCTATTTCTTGATTATTTTCTTTCAATCTCTAAACGCAACAATGCTGTGTCTAATAGCAATTCTCAGCTGCTGGGGAACGGTTCGGTAATGACTAGTTGCTATGTTAGTGAACTAATGAGTGACAAAATTCAAAATCTTGACGGCAGGGTTCGAGTTCTGATTGTCTTCCAACTAATTGTATTGAAAACCCTAGTGTATATGAATTAACATTGTGTTGAAATATGTCTCTTTCAAGTTATACTTCTTCACAAAACGTTCGATAAGGTTAACCAGACCATCTTGTTAGACTTGCTGAGATCATTGTACACGGTGAGCTACATTGTTTTCAGATTATTTGAAAATCAAATGTCAAACGCTTTCTGCTTGCGCGATTGTTCGTTGCTGCAGGATCATCTGAATCGATTGAAGCGGTATTGTTCCCAACCTTAAATAAATGCTCTCAAAATAAGTTTACAGGAAATATTTATGGATCTGAATTCCAACAAAGTATTAATAATCATAATCTCAAATCAATTACGTGGGTGAAAGACCATGGTATCGTTCTTTATGGAAAGATGCTTTTGCACGAGCACGCTACATGCCTTACAAAATCAACAGACTGTTGGGATTTACATTACGTACATGTAAACCTTTTGCTAAGAATTTAATTCTCAAGTCATTATATGACGCGTTCCGTTATTCCCATTTAACTACGTTACATGCAAATTGTAGTTCCTCAACGTTTTGTGCGCCACACATCAATCACTGTTTCAGGTGGATTATTAGAATCACCTCCACAATTGATAATTTTAATATTGATTGTATTCGGGATAAACGCCATTTGCTGCGATACCTGTCAATGTGACTCTTGAACTTTATTATATTTCTATTTCTAAGGTTGGTGGTACTTTTTTTGTTTTTTTTTTACTTTTTAAGATACATGACATACATTGATTTTTCACGACCGTTAGATCCGGGAGTATCCTTTGGATACATACATTTTCGGCAGTTTAAATAAAAATAGACACAAAATAATAACGTTTTGCGAGATTTTGATAGAAGAAAAGCTAATAATGTCGTCGCTATACGAACTGTCTATGATAACGCGTCACGCACTGAATCGCGCCTACTTCCAAGCAATCAAAATTTGAATTTATCTCTTATTTGAGGTCAGATTTAAACACAACAACACTTGGATTTTCTTAAAAAATAAAATAATGAAGGAAATCACGACCACGTTCCATAATGGACAATATTTTATATTGATTCAATTAAGTTTTAATCAACTGAAATGTCTTTTTTTAGGAGTATCATATTACAGATTGTAACCTCCTAGAATTAACGTTCTATCGTCCAACTAGTCAGTCTCAGCAACCTTTGATTGTGGACATTTACTATGGAACTTGATGAAGTTATATTTAATTTTCGAAATTTATTTAAAGATAAAATAGGATCCTTCACAGGTTTGTAGAAAAATATTACACGAAATACGAATATTAACGATGTACAGAAAATGGAGCGAAGGCGAGTGATGCAACTTCCGTGGGATTATCGTTACAATTCCAGGAACAAGAGGAGGATTCGAGGCTAAAAGCCGCTGAAGGATCCAAGAAAGAAGTCAGATTAATTAACCCTCCCAGAGGTACATACATTGGCTAAACGACACTCCACATCGCACTAATGACAGCTATCTTCGATATTGTATTTTTTATTGCTCCATTACGTATATTACATCACTAAATTCTCGTATGTACCAAGTAAAACTTCACTCTATTCATCGAAGTCTAAAATTGATGGCCAGAGGCCAAGCAATATTTATGTAACATTCTACAGTATATAGAATTACATTAATATTATGTAAGAGCTTCATTATTATGTGTCGGTTCTTCAGATTTATGTCCAGCAAGGGAGTCTAAAGTGGTATCCCGTGTATGATGGAAATATTTCTCACTTTATTATGAACTAATTTCTCTGAATAATATACCGCACGTAACATGAATACAACAAATTTGTCCTAAAGGATTATGGTTCGCAAGGCTGCTGCGACCATAAAGGAGTGTTGTTACGCCGACGGTAAAGAAAAGAGAGTATACACATGAGCGTGTTCTCCGTCTCTCAATCCCTCCACCATTTGCAAACTTTACCGAAAACTGGAAAGACAATGAGTCGCGTACGAAATGAACAATGCGTTCCAACCGCAAACTACATTATACAGAAAATTATCTTCAAATACGGCGGAACTAAATTAATTTCAGATCGTGACCGTTCGTGTAACAAAAGCTGCAATTTATCTTGCGGTACGCGGTATTAAATTTCTGCGCACTAGGGAGCTGGAACAGAGGAAGAAAGGATAACAGGTACTTATGAAAAAATATTGAGGTTATACGTATTATAGACAATTTTATTCGGAAATGAACTGGATGGTTTCAATCATGTTTAATGGCATTGCAAACGTCCAAAATATTCTCTAAGGCCTTATTTCCAGAACTTAATCGTATCTGCTATATGGGTGTTGATGATATTAAGCTGAAAGTAGGATAGTTGATTTTTTCGAATCCTTTTGTACCTTTGGGTAGAATACTACATTGTACAACCCGTTTGGCTAAATCAACCAAATTCAAACGTAGATGATAGTTTGAATACGGTCAAACAAATATCATGTTGATTCAAACAAAATTTAGTTGGACTAAAGAAATAAATAGTTGCTACAAGCAAGTTTCCTTTAACGGCGTTAATTTAGTTGACTCATTCATGTCCGTTTATCAATGTGTATTTGCGAACGAAGTCTGAATACCATTTAGAAGTTATTTAATGATCTTGTCCAGAAACTATTTACTTTTTATGACTAATAATCAAAATTTAAGTGAAAACATTATTTTGCAATAATGGAATTGAAAACGGTGGACTCGTCCGATAATCTCTAGAACAAATACACCAATTGCGTCCTAGAGGAACCTGATCAGTGAACAAATTTATTTTAGACGCTCCTAATTACTTTGAGAAACCTGCCTTATCTCACCGCCAATTGCACCTTTCAATTCTTCAATATTGCCCAAAACGATAATCGTAAGCACTCGCTCTAAGTACATTACAACGGTTTCTCCCTGGTGCTGGTACGGTGATATCACGCACAAATTGGTATTTTCTATAGCAAATCAATTTTTTGTAGTGTATATTGTTATTAGTTATGTTCAGCTTCTTTCATAAAAATATATTTGCAGCTGACAAGAGCCAATTGAATGACGCATTCGAAATCTACATCTAATTTCAGAACACGAAGCACCAGACGCCCCCACATTATAGCAAAATATAATGTTGGGATTGTATATAATAATAATAATAATAATAATAATGTATGTTTGTTTCAATCAATAAGGCCTCTTTCAAACGCTGCGATTTTTCAATGGACCGGTAAATTTACTCATCATAATTACACACGATCAAGTAAATTCAACGGATTCGGGAATAGTGCATTCATGCGTATTTCCTTAATTCCAATTTGGCGCTCGGTTTGTGTACTTCTTCCATCAGTGGACCGAAAAGTGAGGAAATTAGTAATTTTATATTTGCTACATCGGCGTCGGAGGCAAAAGGAAAAACGTAGTAAAAGATTCTGGATACATCCACTAAATGCCCAAATGAATGAACTGGGTACATTTGGAGCTATGCACCCTGAATTACGCAAAGACGAAAATACATCTTTCAATTATTTTGGAATTAGCCTGAAGTATTGTACGATAAAATACGAAAATGGGAGATCCCGTTCGACCAACGGAAATGTTAGCTGTTACTATAAGGTGACGTAAAATTTAATAATTTATTTCTTCCTAGAAATACTTCTTATTGTCGTAAAAACATGTTTACAATGTATAATCATCAACGTCTCTGGCAGAGGCCGACGATAGTATACTAGACTGATGAGAAGTGTATGATAAATGACCAGTAATTGACGGAGCTGGTAATGGTGATGCTGGTGGCGGTGCTAATATAGAGAGTGACATTATTATCAATTTTTCAGAAACCGAAAATTAGTGGGGTGGGGTGGATGAGGGTCTGCACCAACTCTCAAACTCAAAAAAAAAACGGTACGAACACAAAACGAAATTTTTAAGTACCAGTCAACGCAAGTAAAAAAAAATTATTGTGGGGCTGATAAATAACGGTCTGCAGCACAAATATATAGCATAGTCAAATTTTCAAAGGTGAAAGTACAGGATCAAATTGGATCCTACTTTTCAAACTCAAATATTTCGAAAGCGAAGCGAACACAAAATAATTTTTTATGGCACATGGTAAACTGTCAAAACTAAATTATAACCTTCCATATGCTAATTAAGGTTGCATGCCAAGGATTAAAATATTGTTACCCCTACTAATAAAAAATATATACCACGTGACATAAGAATTGCGATACCAACGATATTAATTAGTATAACTATTCAATTGATTATTATAATTTTAAAGGAAAAGAAGAAAAGAAAACACAATTTAATTTTATTTTTGCTAGTGTTTGGGCCTCCCTATTAGTTTCACACTCTCTCACTCTTCATGGCATTGATTCCAGTAGGTGGCATAGAGCACGCCAGAGAGCTTTCTTCGATTTTCTTCCTATAATGCCTCATTCGCGTTTGATTGGCGAGAGGTCGGAAAATTTGAGTAGGTACGTCATGATATTGACATGGGCCTCTTCGAATCGACTTAGAAAAGATATGCTCCCACATGCTATAGTAGCCCATACCGCAACTTCCACAGCTCGTTGCACACGCCTTTCAGTAGAAAATTGAACATCGAGTTGTTCCCCACGTCTTCATCTGAATCTCGTACGGCTATCGTGGGTCCATATACAAAGTCGAGGTTCATTACTGAACACAGCCGTATAGCACTCCGCGTTCCAGTCCACTGATAATCCACTCCAAAACTTGCTGTCGATGTTAAACCGTAAGCAATAACATAAAAAGTGGGCGATGGAATTACCCTTCATTCTCTAACCATAAATCAACAATTAACCTGGCACTGGACAATCGATCTCTTAGTGTCATTAGGCGAAGGTGGGGGTTCTGCACCCCATCAGTTCTTCTTCGGTTCCCTGTTCCTCTTCGGCGACTTTCTTGGCCTTTCCTAGTCTATGATGCCAGTTAAGGCGATTTGCAATTCCCTTGAACGAAAAATTACCTTCGCGTAGGCCAACAATCCGACCTGTGTCGAATTCGCTCAACTGTTAATAACTATTAAATCTCAAGAATTATATTCACCTTTGAATGTTTCTACCAAGTTTGGTCAAAAAAGTCGCACTCCTTCTTGATGTCGTAATTTCCATGTCAAGTAGCATAGTAACTATACTTCTTCCTTCTAACTGCAGTCTTATCAAATTTGGAATATGGCAAGTTCCCCAATGTGCACGTCTAGCAAAGGAAATGACAACATTTTGAAGGCGACTAGACAGACCCGCGTTTGTCGACCGTCGAGGCAACACGAACGCTCTTCGCGAAACATGAGTGTATCCAGTCGCTGATTTATGTTTTGCAGTATAATAATCAGTTACGATAACTGGAAAATACTTACAATTAGATATAGAGAATCTCACTGAAAGTTACCCTGTTTATTAATGCAAAGTACACTCAAAAATTAATTCAATAAATAGTATTCGTTGAATTCGTTTCGTTAAAACAAAAAAGTATTCTTTAGTACCTCTTTCGTTTAGTGTACAAAGAAATTATATTATTATTATTTCAAAGTGTCGACTTTTGCACATTTTTAGAAATTCATTTACCGTAACGCGATACAGTCGTAGTATACATAATGACAATGATAACGAAACGAGTTGGCCCCATTCTAGCAATATACCAAATTTTAGATTTCTCCAGCTCACAATATTTGCAGATATCGATAGTTGTAAGTCCCGGTAGAGTACCCTGTACTGGGACTTATATTAGCTATACATTAACAGCTGACGCCCCTTAACATTCTAAGATGACTTTAATCTGTATACTTGCCGATATCCCCGCCTAGGAGCTAAAAAAGGACATTTTGCATATTGTCTGGGGTTTAAGCTCAGAAGTCTTACTTGTGAACTTTTCCCGAAAGACAAAATATTTAAACCGCCTCGCCTAGTTCATCAGCCAAATATTATTTTCCATCCCATTTCACCGAAAAAACTGTTAGAATAGAAAGAATAACATTACAAAGAAATTTAATCGCAATGTGAAGTGCCTGCGGCACGACCTAAACTTTATAAATCTTGAGAAATGCCGTTTTATTTTCATATTTTCTTGAATTTAATTAGGTAAATCTTATATGACAGAAAGAAACAATTTATTTGAAAAACTGTTCTACGTCCGTAGCAGCCACCACCCAATTTTAGAAAATGTGATAGTATGGTTTAGTAAAAAGTATATTCGAAAATATTATCCGTAGTATCCGTCTTTCACTACTCGGAATATATGCTACGAGATAGCAATTTGATATTTTGGGGATATAATATAATGTTGATGGCGCATCTTTATATGCTGTATGTACTGAGTGTTTTATAAAAGCGGTGGCACAGTAAAATTAATTTTTTGAAATGGAACAGTCCGTCTATTTTTACATTATTAAAATTCAAGTTGCAGCTGTTTTTGTTAGAAGAAAGTGTCCATACCGTTTCTAATTTAAGAATAAAATTCGTTGTATGGATTGGTTAATAGTTTTTGTCACCAGAGAGGGGCTGGCCATTCGGAAAGTATTGACTCGACCAATTTAAACATAGTTTTTCTCGATTTTGCTAAATGGAACGCCACCCACATTAGGTTTCCCTATACATATTTCCAAAGGTTTCTATCCGGAATAACAACAATGATCCAGAATAATCAACATTTGAAAGTTGTTAATAAAGTTAATGTACCTGAAAGGTTATCAAGTTAGCAGCTAATAAGAAATGAAGCAAATGGCAGGCTGCCATGATGTTGAAGAGCATAGAGTGAATTTTATTGCCAACCTTGAAAGCGTTTGAACGTTGGGACATGTGATTTTCCAATTTTTTAACAGAAACAGTTGTAACTCATCATCTAGGGATGAATGGAGTGTAGTTATAGGGTGTTCCATTAAAAAGAGTGAATTTTACTGTACCACTTTTTCTGTAAAACACCTAATAAATCGGATTATATTTTGTAAATATGCACAATACGCTATACTACTTCCCCAAAATATCAAATTGCTGTCTAACATACTATATGTGCACGTGTTGTAGCAGTTCCTATAAGTACAGGAGGACAATTTTTCTCTGAGAAATTTAGACTAAAAGTTTTGGAGTAAATAGTATTGGGGAATAACTTTTGCACAAAACAAAACAAAATTATATTAAGGTGTACAAGGTATTCAGTTTCCACAGAGCACGATTCAAGTTCGATTTCGGAACGGCCTGTATATTATTACGTTTTTTGGTGCCTCTTCAATTTATCTCAACTTCCTTCAATACTCCCTATGTCTATCTATCTTACTTTTTGAGACAATTGAGATAATTTGAGATTTCTGTGAAATTTCTCTCTAACAGCGGATATTTTAGATGCCTTATCTGATAGAATGGCCGAAATCTTCTAGTTTTCAGCAAAACATTGACAAATTTTGTATATCCGCTAGCATATACAAGATGGCCATCGAAATCGTTGCGATGTTTGATTTATTCTATTTAAATTTTTTTAAATGGAACATTCAGATCTGTTAGAACAACCGTTCTGCAATACTTTGTATAAACGTTTCCGTTATATATCTAAAATGTGTCGTTCTTTAGTAAATGAAATATTAAGCTATGCAGATAAGTTTTTCATTTGAAAACATTCAACACTGAGACGAAACACTAGAAAATTTTTTTACGCTAAAGATATTCATTAATTGTTCATTTTCGGTACTATTCCAGCATCTACTCAAAATATAAAATATTAGTAATAAATAGAGAAATTAAGTAGGAAAAACGAACAGATTAATTTAAAACATCGCACATAAGTTTTTCGACAGTAAAAGAAAAGCATCTAGTATAGTTGCTGAGAACAGCTCTAGGAAATGCCTAACCGAAAAAAATAATCACTACTAATCATTCAATCAGATAAGACGTTGTTTAAGATATTGGCGGTTAAAGAAACACCGGTATTTCGCAAAAACCTCAAAATATCCCGATTACCTCAGAGGAAGCTAAGGAAAGCACAATGAAACGGAACTTCAAAGAAACGTTGTGAAACACTTTAAACTCTTCGGCGTATCAATTTTTAATGATAAAATTTGAATCTGGTGTAAAACAACTTAATTTTCACCAGAATCAATCTGTACGTATGTATGCGATATGCTAAAGAAGAAATTAGTTTAACAATGCAGATCTACATACATTTAAGGGTACGATGTAGAAAGTTCTAGGCGGTCGATGTGATACTCGACCTGCGTGGCTCTCGCAAAGTCCGTCAGCTGTCATTTATCATAGAACAAATGGAACGACCCTACCGAGGAAAGCGTCTTGAATTTAAATCACTGTTTGCCCAACAAAGATTGGAGGAATTTTTACATATGTCGGGCGAGATTCCCTTGGACAAATTTACACAATTTTTTTCGATGTTCGATTTTTCTGCGAGAAGAAGTTTCAATCTAGCCGAAAAAGTTTCAATGATGCGTTGATACGATATATCTTCAGAATTTATTAGTTGCTCACAATACTAAACCAAACAAACTGTTCTTTTATATTTCATATTGTTATTGAACTAAGAACGGTCTAAATTGTCGTATGTATTTCTAAAAAAACTTCAATGAGATTGAAATAAGAGTACAAATAGTAGGGAAAGTTGCCGCATATTAGCCCGCTCAATTCCTTTTGATCTCCACTTATAAACAAAAGCTTCTAAGATTTTGTACCTACAGCAAAATTTGTAATTTTGTATTGTATACTGACCGAATCAAAGAAGCCAGCTTTCTAGATTTTTAGATTTCGTAAATTAAGCCACTAAATTAAAATACAAAATCAGAACGATATCTAAAAGCGGAAAAAGCAAATCAGATAATTGAAAAATCGACAAACTAGTGCTACTTCTATTCTCTAAGATCGACAATTTGGCCAACGATAATTTTCCACGTTTGCACACGGATAAAAATAGGCGCTCAATTTAACCTCGTTTTAACTCCCCTCCGATATTCCTCACGGCCATCCGTTGTAGGACCCTCACATTTACTTAAAGATTTAACTAAATGTAACATTCACAACCTTGAGTATTTAAATAAATGTGAACTAGTACTGCATGATGTGTTACAATTTAAACATTAACGCTAACGTTTTTTAATTCTCGTCTCCAATAAGTATGAAGCTATTGGAAACAGTTGTTAGTATACTGATGGAAAGGATCCTTGAAACCAAAGAAATTAATTTTTTTAAACATATTTCTTTCTTTCAAGGCAATATTTTTTCCACTCGAAAAACGCGCATTTCTAATGAAAAAATTTGTTCTTTTCGATTACAAAGTTCAACTTGCTTTCTTTGAAAGAATGTATCACTAATTCAAGGAGCTATAGATCTAAAACAAACCTATAATTTCTTTAGACGATTTCATTTTCAGACTTCCGGGTGGAATAATACTTTTTGCTAGATTTAATGTTTTATTGCAAAGAAATGGCTCTTTTGATCTAAAGAACAGGTATGTTTATTTTGTGCTTGTTTACTTAACGTTTCAAAAGTTAGAAGTTAGTTTTCTATTTTCATTTTCAGAATGTGAAAAGTTATTGTTGAAAGGTTGAAAGGAACGCAGTTATTTTTAATATAATAGCGTATTTTAATACCTTACGTTTGTTGTATGTCAATTGAATCCCAAATTCAATTATAAAATCGCTGACAAGTAAAACACGTTTACTAAGCTACAATTAAAAGATTTTAATTTGCGATTACAGAAAATTGCCGCCTTAATTGGACACATTTACATTGGTTAATGTTTTTCTCCGTAGAAATGATATGGCGAACGAATTGCGATAAGTTTGTGTCTCTTGATGAGAAATATGGAAACAGTCGAAAGTTTGTTCAATAGGTGGAGTTTTCCTGACCGAATTGGCATAATCCCAGGTAAGTAATTTTTGGTGTTAAGGTTTACAAAAGTACGATTACACCTTGTTGTTAATTCGAAGCCAAACGTACAATCTACTGTTCCCACAATGTCTACCAAAATATGTATCGGTAGATATAAACGGCCTGTTCACAGGACAACGCTTTAGCTTTACCACATATAATACATATACAGACACAAAACTCTGCCGTTACATTTTATAAACATCCATATTTACCCTTGTACAATCGTTTGCTTTTTTTTATATCTCGTAAGCTTGCTTTAATTTAGGCCTTCAGTGTATTATTAATAAATTTTAAAAAATATTGATATTCTGTAAGCCTAGCGTTACCTACCTACAGTTTATATAACATACAATTAGTAATTTTTAACAGAAATACTACAGTGAAATCAGGTCTTTATTTCCATTTTAATAACGAAATGATTATGTAAAGATACAACAGATAAATCATTTAACACTACATTAATACACATATTGTTATTGAATACGAGTTCATAATATTTTTATATTTTTAAAGTAGATTAGTCGAAACCATATAAGAAATTTAATTTTTCTCTTACGGTTTCGCACATCTTTACACCTTTAAAATACGTTTGTATACGTCAAATTTTAATTTTGTCTTTTTTGAGAAAATAAACTGACGTTGCTAAATCGTTGAGTCACCTGTATATGCGTATAGATCCTAAAATTAACTAGAATTGCTTATTGAATTAAACGTTTTTTAGAAAAACCAAGTAGAGCCATTGCAGAAATTGGAGGATGCAGCATTAAGAAAACTAAAAGCTTATAAACATTATGTAACTCTAATTGCTGATATTTCTTCGCAGGCACGTATTCTTATTTGTCCATATGAGGTAAAGTAACTCAAATTTCATTTTAGAGTAGCTGATCAACAGCTTCGACCTTGATAGTGATAATCAGTTAATCAACTAGTCTTGTAGTGGTCTCTTCTATGAACGTCTTAAACGAAGTATTATGAGGATCTTCTGCAGGGGAAGACATTTTATGGCATTACGACAGGCACAATACCCTCAATCTAACGAGGTAAACCGATTTAGTGTGATAGTTAAAGAAATCTTTCAAAAAGGAATTCGGTGGCACACAAAGCCAACAGATCATTGATCTTTATTTATATTTTATTACACGGTTCAAATTTTTTCTGTAAATAATATATACATATATTTCTTCATTCGAAATATAAACTATAAAATTCTATGTAGTTTTAGAATTAATTCTTTAAGGGTATGATAAATCTAGTGAATCCGACAAACCCGGCGTTGTTCGTCGTATGATAAATTTTATTGAACGTAATACGAGGGTAATCCTAGAATTACCCAACCTAACGGAGTTATTTTTTTAAAGTTTGGAAATAGAAAATAATCAGAGGAGGCCGACTCTAGCAGGCACGTGAGGAAGCAAAATCATTGATTTTGGCCACCGCAATTACCCATGAGTGAACTGGTGTATTGTCTCGGTAAAACAGTTTCTTCTTGGCCAAATTCAACCGTTTTTCTTCATGATTTCATTAGTCAAGCGCTACAATAAGATCGATTATAATTTTTTCTTTTAAAAGACTAACGCCATCATCTTACTAGCAGATGCAACAGTCTTCCCCTTTTGGGGAGCCGATCCTCCCCTTTGAGTCCGCTGTTCTGACTATTCTCACGTCTCAGATGTAAAGCGATGGACTCTCGTTTCACGCATGATTATGAATCGAAATTGAAATGCCCTGAGATATCTCAATCTCGCGATGTGTCACATGGTCGATCTTCTTTGATGAGTTGGCGCATAACATAGTCGATTTGATGACCCTACGCTGGGACTCTCGCTGAGACTGATGCATTCACGGTTGAAACGCGAAATCAATTCGACGGGACATTATTGTTGAGATAAACCTCTCTAAAAGTGATCAGAAATTATTACGCGAGAATTTTCTAAGCTCAATTCCATTTTTCAATCTTTGAGTTTAGGTTAAATAAAAAAAATATTTATAAATATAAAATTAACTTTGACAAGTAACGTTTCGTTGATGCATTTATGGGATTATATGCAAAACTAAAAAGACAACTCTCGTACCACATAATCGATTTTATTTTATTTACGTTTACATATCTACAGGTCTATATATAGCTTAAAGATCCTCGTATTTTTCATGAGAAGGGTTCATAAAGTATTGCATAAATCATATCCTCAGTTTTCGTTGAAGAGTCTTCAGTCTCAAAGCAAAATTAATTTTTATTGATTACTTATTTAAAGGCATCCGTTTTTTTTTGATTATATGGTGGTCCTTTCCCATCTTTCGATTTTAAGAGCTCGTTAATCAACTACAAAGACAGGCCAATTACATGGCTTGCTCTAGATAAATGACAGCCTTATTTAGTCTCTAAATTATTTGCAACAGCCAATTTTCAATTTAAAGATAAAACCGTCCCTATTATATCAATCTCTTGACGTTGTAGTACGGACACGCTGCGATAAAATTGATGTACCTTTAATGGTTATACGTGCTCAACAGAGAAACAGAAAGAACAGAAGTTTAAAGAATTGCATTTTCAAAACCGCTGAACTAATAATCCGCCCTCACTTTTTTATGTTAATTGCGCTAAATAAATCAGATCAGTAAATCGTGGAAATGTTTAGCTTATATGCTGTCACCTACACTATTTAGTTTTTATCGTTCCTTCGTCTGCGAAGAAGCCGTAAATTTGTCATAGCAAATAAGTACGGACATTAAAGAATTTTATTGTTACTGAAAGTCTTATTCTCGAAATAAGGTCTGGTGTAATCTTTACTTTGGGGTCCCGTCCTTACTTTTATATAATAGATCTTAGGAAGGATGTCGTTAACGTAATAATTTAGTAGGGTACATAATAAGGGCACGGCTATATACTTTTTTTATTTCCATTGATAGTCATGTTAAACATACCCCACCTTAACCAGTTTACCATATACAAGAAGTGCACGTAGGGAAGGGAAACTCGTCCCAGAGGTGATCACTGGACCCTGATTAGAATTTATCGAATGCCCTGGCTGTACTGCAGGAATGGTTTCCTCTTTTGAGAAAGTATTATTTACAATAACGTCTTTACCAGTGGCGGCGCGACCTTCCAACGAGGAGGATCTTTGAAAGAAAGGCAGGTTCCTCAGCTGATTTAGCAGGTACCGTCAAAGTCAAGAGATGGTCTTATGTATATAGGCAAGTCGGGTGAATATTTTATTAAATCCGTGAAGTATCCCATATGAAGCCTGTGTTACACAGCCTACAGCTGTTTTATTAGGTACCGTCATCCCTATGTCGATGTTTAGACATACTCCATCTTCCCGTTCGCGAACAATTTCCTAAGTCCATCCGAGGACACGTTTGCAATCATATTTCGTGACACACCGTTGCATTAATTGTAAAACATTTTATTAGCCTTATTAACCTTATTGTGTATAAGCAAATGCCCTACGCTTTTCGTCGTAACAGAAGGAATTTTGTTTTAACTTGAATCTTTTGCATTTTATTTTATTTTGTAGGTTGGGAAATTATATTGCTTTATTTCAGTTCAGTCTCATAAATAGTTGTCATACGATTGCGTAGTGAGTATAAAATAAAAAGGAAATAAGTAAAGTTAATTCTTTGCATTTTTCAAATTCCAGGGAGAGGATGCGTGGCAACATACACTCTGTATGTCGTGCAGATCTAATGGACCATGTGGTTTAATAAAGTAAGCTCCTCTTTTTTGACCAATTCACTACCATTCTGTTGACGTTGTGATATCATGTACCTATGCAGGTATCCCATTTCTTAATCTTGTCCTTATGTATACAACTTTGGCTTCTTCCCTTCCCACATTTTTTGGAATCTCTTTGTCTTCCATCTTAATAATATGTTCTATACAGCTTTACACCTTTACAATGCCCGATCCTCCCTATAATTTCACTTTTGTACTTATTTTCTTTGTCATAATTTATTCACAGTTTTGCAACTGTATTTTTTCACTGCATATTTAACTTCACAGTCGATTATTGCGTTTATGGTTTTGTTGACTGATTCTTAATTACCTGCCGTTATTCTTTTTTGTATTTGCCTTTTTAGCTCCTTGTAGTCATCGTCTGTTTTACTAAGAAATTGATCTCGTCTAATTTGGTGTCATTGCGTAAAAAACCGTTAGCCTTAAACTTTTATTAAAAATTTTATCTAACGTAGATATGCCGTCTGAGGTATTGGTATTTTGCCTACATTTTAATAAATTATCAGCGCGTTACAGGAAAGCATAGACATCTTGTACTTGACGATCAATGTTTGACATACAATGCAATAGGCAAATAGTTTGTAATAATCTAATACCATTTAAGCACATTTTTGTTTCCACAGTTTTCTCCATCTGTCTGCATCTTATGCATAATGCACGGACTATACGTGACATGATGCGACATCGTACTTGCAAGGAGCTATATAAAACTGCTTCTATTTCAGATGTAATTTCAGTTAGTTCAAATGTATTGGAAGAATTGTAAAGGGGACACTTCTGTGCAAAATATTAGAAATAAGATGGACATAAGTTTATCAAACAATGTCACGTACGAATTTAATACGGAAGTAAACGTCTGGAAATTCTCGCATTCGCGGAAATCACTGCAGTTCAAAACTTTAAAACTCTAAAATTCAATAAAATACACTACTCACAAATACATCGTTCTAAAGTGTTCTTGTATTATCTGGCATGCTATTGGAGGAGCACTTTATACCACTTCTAGGTTGAAACTTTTTGCGAAAGCTAGTTCGGTCGCTTTATGAAAAATATGACCGGACATTTCGGATTTTATTCACCATCCGGGCTTGACTACTTTTAATAACTTTTTGAATATATATGTACGTCCCAGTGCACCATACTATGTGCACGTACAGTTCTACGGTTTAAAATTTTGCGGCGACAGACGATAGCTGATCTTAATGGAATTATCAAGATGCGGTATGTATAAATTTTTAGTAGCTATTTGCAGTCCTCACTGTGCAAATTTTCCATTAGGAAACTTTAAATCTTGGTAGTAAGTCGTTTTGAAGTAGAAGTAGTTTGCTCTGGTAAAAATAAAAGGAGAAAAGTGTATATACGGGGGTATAGGAACTTTCCTAATCTGAAGTTAAATACTTAATGAAGACATGTGACTGTCCTCTTTAAGATCACTGTATTTTATATTTTTCTTGTAAAATGCAGTTTCTATTTATAATTTATTTCATATGCCATAGTTTATAAACTTTTGGTTTTGAGTTTTCTGTAATAGCATAAAAGAAATAAACCGAATAAGATGGGATTGTTTCCTTCAACTTACAAAAGAACATAGGCAACCCAAAAATTCGATTTTTGAATAAACTGAAAGAGTACCTTTGGTATAAGCACGACCGTCTGCTGTTGCCAGTGCAAATTATTCTCGAGTAAAGTAGATAGTGGAGAACCGGAAACCCGTACCCTCCATTGTTGTTATAAGTCCTTTCTTTTATTTATCGAAAATAAAGTTGCTTTTACGTAGAAAGCAGTACTGTATAACAAATTTAGATAGTTGATGATAATAGTAGTGATATGTCGTAGTTCATAAAAATCGCTATGCATCCAAATAAAATTTCTTCAGAGTTAAAACTAAACACATACAATTGCTGCTATTTTTTGAGGTACATTTAAGATGTTTACAGTTTTATCTTTTGACACCAGTCTTTGAAATTCGTCAGCTCAATGTTTACTTCAAGAATCAATCAAGAGAACACTGTTTAGTCCCGGAAATCATCTGCTGGCTAAGTTTTGAAATGATTTGCAGTGAGCTTTCTGAACGTGAGAGGGAATATATTTAATCTTACCTAATTCAAATCACAAAGTAAGAGCTTTTGGATCGAGAGGTGAAGATTGAATGAATAACAAAGATGAGATCATTGAACCTGATTACATTTAACCATTTTCGAGCCAGATGTGAAGAATTTTCGGACTATTAATGTTGGAACGTAGAAAAAGAGCGGTATTTAAGTTTCTCATTGCAGACTTTTTGATTTGTTTTATCAATGCGGATACAAGAAAAGATACCGTTAAATATGTGAAGCTGTTGAAATGAATGGAAAATAAAGATGTCACATGGGACTTAGGTGGAGTTGTATTTGTATACATCTTAATAACCTTTCCCCGCTAAACACTCAGAATTTAGATTACCATGTAGTTTACTAGAATTTAATGTTAATGTACTGGATTTTGACCACTCAGTCATTTCACTAATGTACGCCTGAAGACTCTCAATTTCTTGTCGACAGCTGATGTTTAACATCATCGACATGGCGATGACATGGCAAAATAAGGATATTCAGTGTGTTTATGTTTATGAGATAAAGTACAGAAAGTAATCGAGGTTTATTCTGGTTAAATAAATAAAAGATGTTGTTAATCAATGTTTTCAAATTCGCAGGTTGTTGGAAGCTACATAGCATTACTCAGTAGCTTATCTTTACGAAAAACAGGAATTTTAATGAAGTTATCAAAATTACAACGTCGTGAAACGTGAAAAATTTCATTTGTGTGAAATTTCTGTACATTTAGTAATATATAGAATTGAGTTTTGTTAGGTACCTCGTTACATAATTTATTACCAAATTTGTGTACTGAACGATGTCTATGTGTTTACTTTATGGGTAAACTATAAAAAGGAATAGAGGTCATGTGGATGAAAGACATATATTGTGAATTTCTGTAATGTGAAGTCATGCTTGTGTTAATATTTGTGATAAACGGAATACGAAAGTTACAGGAATAAGTAAGAAAAATAAAAAGTCAAGTAAATATTTGTGTTGTTAAACTACGTAATGCAAGAGACAATGTATATAATAACTTACATAGCTAGACAGAAAATCTCTGTTTTCCTAAGAATCCGTTCCACTAATGTACTTCTTCGGCTCTTCAATAAAGTAGAGTTGATGTAAACATGTCTCCTCACTTCCGCACTGCTTGCAGATTGCTACTTCAAACACTGCAATGCACTACGGAATTGAAGGAACACGCACCCTTGCTATTGTTTTTCCACCAGAAATACAAATATTTTCTAATACGTGACATACTACGGTGAAATCTCATGTCTCGTGTCTGTCCTCTTCAACATACTTTCGTGGATTAACTTCTTAAATACAGTTCTTGGAAGATGTATGCCTTTTTATTTTAGCGAAAAGAAAATGGGATGCTGCGCGCGAAAAAGTCATCATGTTACGGAATGAGACTCTCAAATATTAATGCATCATCTAGCCCCTATTGAAATTACGAGGACAAAGAAGTATAATTTCAAGCTTTTATACACGGCTGTGTCAATTCGGATGCCCTCGTTGCATGGTTTCCTAAGATGTGGGAAAACAAAGGGGTTGAAATAGACTTTAAAATGTTTTGAATAACCAGAAAGGGTTTGGCGTACGTTTATGAACGGAGTATGGTAGGGTGGTCACGTACAATTTTAATAAGAGATGTATAGTGAAATAGGGCGTTTGTTAGTTACCTTCTGTAGCATTTAGAAAAGGGAGAACTGTGAATATGCAATGTTTCTCCAGTGAATACGATGCCAGAATTGGTTCTTAAGCTCCCATATATTTTTAACATCCTTTCGTGTTTTGAGAGACAAAAGATACTTAATTGATAATAAACATTGAAATATTGTTTTCGTGTAAAAAGTCTTAATATATTTGTTAGATGTAACAGATCATAGTTGACAGGATCGTTTGCATCTTTTATAACGCTGTTGTAGCATAATAGTCACGTTAACAGGTACAAGGGCCATTCGATAAGTCTTTAGAAAAAGGTAAAAAACAAAGTATTTTCGGTACACAACTACTTATTTTTCAATGTAATCTCTATGCTAAAGTCCATGCACTTTTCCAAGCGTTCCTCCAGCTTTTTTAGACCCTCCAAAAAGCAGGATTTCGGAAGGTCCTCAAGGGGCGATGGCTTCTTCGTTTGACGCGAATCGTTGTTCGCCGAGCTATTTTTTCAGATTTGGAAATAAAAAGAAGTCTCAAACCTCGTAAATACGGTGGATGTTGTACCAATTCAAACTCTATTCCATAAGATTAGCCATCAAAACTGCGCAGGTGTGTACCCGTACATTGTCTCGATAGAAGAATATTTTTTCTTTTTCAAATGAGAACTTTTTTTCTCGATTTCTTCGCTTTTAAAGACTAAGCTTAAAAAGATTAAGATAAGTTTCATTGTACCAGTCTGCTACCACAAAATATCGTATTACCCGCAATACTTATGAGCCGACCTTGAATTAGAAGTAACTCAATAAATGGTTATTGCTCCATTCAGGTAGTTTGCTTTATGTAATATTCTCAATTCATTATGTAATAAATTTATGTAACAATGGCTTGTTTGACTTTCTAGGATCTCATCATTTCAACATATATAAACATTTACAATTTTACAATGGTTCCAGTTGAAAATGATGGCCTCTAGAATTGGTTTGTTTTCGCAGCGGCGGTGGGTAAGGACGTAAACGGGAGGGTGCTGGCTGGATTTTCCTTGCATATGTACATTGTACTATGCAACGGGAAGCGACACAAATTTTCATTAATAAATGTATTATTTATATCAATAAATCTGTTTATTATATATAGCGTATATTATTTGTTATACTTCCGGCATGTACTCGAAGTTATTGTGCTACATACATTGCCTAAGTTGACAAGTGCATATCAATAATAAATAGCCAAAACAGGGGGACAAGTCCAGATGAGGAGTTAAACGAACATATTTTATCGTATCGGACACCAAGTTTTTCCAGCAATAAAAGATGTAGTAAGAACATATTGAAACATTAAAAATATATACGCCTTAGCGTAACAGAAATGCTTACGAAAAACTTCCTGAATGCTTTTTGGAAAGTAATGTGTAACGCCGACAATAAATACAATATGAAATATTACTCCTGAACTATTAGTAAATGTTCAGTGAAATACAAAGAATCGCATTACAGCTTGTATGAAGGAAAATGGAGGTACTTCGAATAAGTGTTGAAATTACACGCAGAAACTATATTTTACCGATTGTCTGTAATGAATAGCTTTAGAAAAATAAAAGTTTATAGAATTTTATCGCAGCACCCTACATATTTCATGAAACTCAGCATAGCTTCATATTTAATTCACTAAAAAACGGAACATTTCTGCTATAAAGAAATGTTTATAAAAGATTCTGGAAAAATATACAGGCTGTTCGATTTAAAGAAATTGAAATAACATGAATTAAGTACGGCAACAATTTCGATGGCAAACTTGTATAGGGAGTTGCTGATATGTTAATTTTTTACACAGAGAATATTCATGAGCGCTGATATAAATTTAAGAACATAATAAAATAAGATATTCTATTGTATCTCGTATAACGCACTAGAGAAACTAAGCACCCTGTATATTTGAGTATAATTTTGTGACGTGCAGCACTTGTCTCCAAATATTTTTTGTTTGAAATTCTTTTCGCTAAATTACTAAAGGGATTATCTATCTTCTGGTCACTTACTAAGTGGACACGCTTTAGGTATCTACATATGCTAAATTCTAATATTACCTTTGGCGAAGAAATCGAGTTTGCCAAATGGTTGACCCTTGATTTTAGAATGGTGTAATTTATATAACTTACTTATTTAGTTTTCAGTTTAGGCGGTATTAGTTTAACATTTTGATATAAGAAATAATTTTTGTGTGAAAATGAAAACACCTATGTTATTTCTGGCCAAGATGTTACTTTGAAGTTATTGACGTCTGCGAGTATTGGTGGATCGAAGCGGCAAGCATTAGAGCATGCTTTTAATTGACTTGAATGTGTGTTTGTTAGATTTAGATACACCTTTCCTAAAAAAACTTGCATTTGTCATTGTTCCTTAATACTTCGTTTTCTTTCTCTCTACCGCTGTAAGATGTCTTCCACTTTAGGTCATTTAACAATTTCGATTACTAATTTTCTTTTAGATTAAGGTACTAAGGTACTACTAGACTGGTATAGTTTCATCACGTTTCTGACCATTACAACAAATGTTGTGTAATTTATTAAGAAAGTCACAATATTTCCCCTAGCCCAAAATTTATATTTCATTTTTGCTATAAATACATGTATAAGCGTGTATTACAAGTAAAACAAGCAACAATAAAAAATTCTTTCCTTAAAACACGTTATCAATTTTCTTTTAAGCAGAAAATCCCCTACATAGAAGTGCCTTTATTAACTTTCGTTGTAAAACGATAAAATGGGAGATTTAATTAGAACGAAAAAGAATCCGGGATTATTGCACATCTCCAACTGAAGTCCTTGACGATATCGTTGCAAAGTGGAGACGAAACGCTATCGCTGCCGTTCGTTCCCTTCAAGTACATTTTATATTGTTTCGGATAAGAAAAATATCATTTTTTTGTACGTCGACGAGAACGATATCTTCTAGTGTCAGTTGTGCAGTATTAAATGAAATTCTGGGATATTACGATGGAAATCTGAACGGATATTGCTTGTCTGGTAGATGAATTTTACTTCAGTTATGTCCAACGCAGCGTAGCGATTGCAGCAGTTCATAAAAGCAAAAGAAAATATATGCATGCGGGAATTCAAGTACGGAACGCGCTTGATCATCGTAGTTTAACGCATTTTATACTTGTGTTGTGAGTTTCAGATGTGGTATTGCTTGTTTTTTTTCGAATGTTCTTTCAGTTACAATTCATTTTTAATAATATTGGAGATAAATTAGCTGTGTAGACTGTACATGTATTTGTCAGAGTAAATAATACAATAGATTCCGTTATTTTAGTTCATGTCTTCGTAGTGGTTACGATGTGTTTTTCTCTTATAGTCAGTCAGGTTTATTTTCTATCCGATATATGCATATAATCATACATGTACCAGTACAAATGCCAAATTCTGCTATTTCCTCTTATATCTTAGTTTCAACTTCTTTCGCATCGGCCCTTAGCCAATAAACTATTGATAATAATAATTAGTAATAATTATTGGATCACATCATCCTGCAGCTTTCGCTAATTGCAGGGGGCATCGAGCGCCCATAAGTTATTATTACGCCTTCGCTTAAGAGTGTCTTAAAGAGGTTTACCCTTAGCATTCGCCAAATTTGAGATAAGGAAAATTAAACCTTACCCTGGGAGTTGCGGGACCGGGCTTCGAACCAGGTACGCCGGTACTGGTAGCCCTACACGCTAGGCACTATGTCTCTGGTCCCCTAACACCCATAATGTAAAGAAAATCACCGACATAACATGTTGAGTGTTTATAAACCGCTTTATTCTTTACATAATTACCTATAGATGGAATCCACAGTAAAGTTTATAAAGTAATAAATACCATAGATATAATTATAATTAAAAAAATATATATTTTTACGCGAAATTATTACCATTACAGAGCTCATTTACGTTGCCGATTTAACATTTTTTTAGCTGCTTAAATATTTAAATCGTTGTTCGACTAATTCTAAAACGCAACTATACTTTACTCCACTTATAAAAATCGCACTCGTGTTCCATGAACTATTCGATCAAAAGTTCGAGCAATTAAAAATACATCCAATATTTATTGCACCTGTGTGAGCAAGCAGTGCACCAACAGCACGTTCAAACATAAAAACGCCAACAAAATATAGGCGGTTCTTAATTTCAATACTTGACTTTGTGGTGCATTTATCTCTGCTAACGGACACCTAGCAAAGGTAGAAAATTCAGTATTAAAAAGGCCCTTAGAAATGCATAGAATGCTATTAAAATACCAATTAAAAGAAAAGAGTTTTGCTGTTCATGAATAAATCTTTTAATGGACCGTTGTTCTGCAATTATTATAAAAATGTATAGGTAATCTTAGGATAGTGATTAATGAATCATCTAATCATCATCTAATCTATCCAGGGAAACATGGAAAGTACTACAAGAATTGATGTCTCGGAAATAATAAAATACTACTAGATGACCCTAATGTTGTCGTTGAACACTTAAGTAATTACTTTTTAACTATCTTTTCTTAACGTTAATCATAATAAATCGTTTTTCTTTTTGCCAACAAACATACAAAAAGTCTTCACTGTAGTACGTAATATTAAGAATAAATACTCTAACGGCTATAACCACCTCCTGCCCTAGCATTCTTTGTTGATTTAATTCATCTTTAATTCAAAAATTCTATTTTCCTATCGTGTTTGAAACTTGCGAGGACAACTCCGATACAGATGGGCGGCAAGGTTTTCGCGTTACGGTTATCAAAACTATTTGAAAAAGTAGTTGATCTAAGAGTTGGAAGATTTTTTGATGTTGAGGGTCTGCTTTCCTGTTGCCAGTATGGCTTTACGCTTGGAGTATCCACCGCCAATGCTGTTTACGATTTCTTATATCACATGTTTGACAATATTAACAATAAGCAAAGTACTGCCACCATTTTTTGCGACTTCTCTAAAGCATTTGATTGTATTCCCCATTGTCTTGTACGTTGTAAACTTGAAAGGTATGGCTTTACAGGTGGAGTTAACGATTGATTCCGCTCGTATTTGGCTGATCGCTATCAATATGTGCGGTTGAGAGTCGGTGGTGACTTGGTAGATTCAGAAGTTGGTCGGGTTGTGTGTGGTGTGCCTCAGGGTGCCTCAGGGTGCTGAGGCCTACGTTGTTTCTAATATTTATTAATGACTTAGCACATGTGGCCCGCAGATCACGCGCGGTTTTTTTTCACTGACGAAACATCTCTTACGTAGCATGCCTCTAATCACAAGGAATTATAAAAAACAATGAATATGCCTCTGAGATTTGTGAATGGTTTGATGCTAATAGGGTCGTCCTTAACACTAGCAAAATGAAACTATAAGTTAACCTAAACATTTTCATTAATAATGTTATAAGTAATCTTTTATTGCCTTTTACGGAAATTAAATTTTTGGGAATTACGGTGGATGCCGGCTTAGGATGAACCGAGCATATTCGGTTACTGTCCAAGAGCTTGTCATCTGTTTGTTGTGCTCTCAGTGAGAGACAGAATCTTGGAGAACATGAGATATTGTCTTCCCTGTTGGTGATATATTACTGCGACGAACTTGGTTGAGATTTCAAAGTTGCAGAAGCGGGCTGTGCACGTGATCAGCGGGAAGGACAGTAAAGCTCACTGCCGACTTTTGTTTGTTTCCCATCAAATCTTGACCTTATCTTTATTAATTATCTATGAGACACTAAGAATCGCGTATAAACATAAACATAGACATACTTATCGGTTGGAAATTCACCCTTAATTGTAAGGGTGAATACAGGTATTAATCTGTAGTCGCAAAAACATTAATCTTTCTAAGACAGACGCCTCTCTTTATAGACACTCTCTATATTACACAGGCTTCTGCTTCTACAACAAATTACCCTCCCCCATAGTAGATTCCCCTAGTTTAAATACATACCGAAGTAAATTGAAAGCGATATTTTTTGAACAAACATTTATTCATTTGATGAATTTAATACTTACAAATTTTGAATCCTTCCCTGGCTGTGAATGGGTCATATCTTATATTTGTGACTATATGTTTTATAATTTTTATTGTAGATTAGGTAGATATTAACGTCAGACAACATGTAACGTTTAATGGCAATATATAACACAATACAATGTACTGATTATTCTATTTCACTTACGCTGGTATGTCATGAAAACCTACTATAAAATTATTTTAAAAACCTCATTGCGAGTTGCAACAAACAGAGAACAGCACACAACAAGCCGCTTTATTTCATGCGAACAGTTTATAGCAGGTTAAAGTTAGATTTTTTTTCTTAAAAAAGATGATGCAAAAGGGAAACAAGTTCTTCAAGAGTTTACTCTAGTAAACTAATTCAAATATGTGGGAAGTAATTTAAGTGACTTGAAACCAATAATTAAATATTTTGAAAACCGGAGTTTGAAATTAGAAGAATCTATAATATTTTCAATAAACTAAAAACCGATATCGGGCTAGATTAACGATAATAATTAATTCTTTATTGTACTTCGATAGTTCGAGGTGAAAAAGGTTCGCAACTACCTTGATCCATCGAAACCACGAACTACACTGTAGGTGTAACTGTTTAAGTTTATTAACGGAGGCTTCCACAGCAGTTAGGGGCAACTACGATTTTGGCCGTAATGAGAAACAAAGAGACGAACTCCGTATTTTGCTTGGATTTCGAGTGAAAGGAAACGTAGATAGTACTCAACACGTAAATAGTATCTCTTACGATCGCAGATAAATGCGGCGACTACATCTCCTTGTTTCAGGCACATTTTTCGACCTTAAAATTGTTACCCTCAAGTTTTCAAAAGTTTTCCATTAACAGATTATTGTATAGTGTACTTTCTTATTTTATGTTTGTAATTTCTATATATTTGCAGAACCAACATCTAAACTATACTGCTTATGTACTCATAAATATACCATTATGTGCTGTACACTAGTTAGTTTTGTATTCTATGGGCTATTTATTTCTTTGCATTTGTGATAACTAAGGAAAGTATCGCAATAATATTTACTATAAACAGATAATTCACTGATGTTCTATCTTCATTTGAGTTACAAATATATATATTCTAGTAAAATTACATATCATTTATTTATCTTCAAAACCACGAGCAGAACCACTATCGCTTACTATTGGTATTTATTTACTCGATTTACCGGTTTTCTTGTGTACATTATTGCTATAGTCCGCTAAAAATGCGCGTCCCCAAACCAAAAACATTGAAGAAAAAGAATATACATAAATCAGATATAATATCAAAAAGAACTTCTAGCGATTAGAGCAATAGGGAGATATAATGCACTTCAAATAGAAATAAGAAAATGTTCGCCATGAAAACTATAAAAAATAAAATCTTAAGAAAACGTTCTTCATGAAAGCTACAGAAAATAAAATCTGTAACTAGGAAAAATGAAGACTGGCTCCCTCTCGATACAATTAGTCTGAGATGGAAGAAAAGCATATATTTACATGGACATAAAATAGATCATACTGTATGTTTACAGCCCGTACGTATAATGAAAATGCTTTGAAAAACGCCAATTGATAACGATAAATAAGTGATTTGCTCGATTTTTCGTCGTAGCAAATCTCTTTACTCGTGGTAACCATGGTCTTTTGTTTGGTCTACTTTTACCAATATAATATACTTATACCAATACAGTACGGGTGCTGTAACAATTATAATACTACATGTCACCAATGAATATTGAATGTTCTACTGAAATTTACATGCATTTCCCAAGAAGATCCTCCAAGTGTTTTTCCACCTTAAAAACACCGAAAAACTGGAAATTTTGCTACAGTAATTTTATTACATTTGCTGCAATTTTGAAACGTTATTACCAGTAACATTATTAAGCTACCACAGTAAATTACTAATTTTTAGAGTAGTTAGAGCCTGTTTACTATAGATTTCATGTAAAATTACCTCAGTAAGGTAAAGTTGAAGAAAAGAGTATAAATCAAATATGAGATTTAAAAAAAATGGGCTTCAAATAGAAGTAAAAAAATGTTCACCATGAAAACCATAAAAAATTAAATCTAAAGAAAATGTTCACCATGAATACCATGAAATAAGAAAGCAGAATACTGGCTCTCCGCCATTAGTCTGAGATGGGAGAAAGACATGACATAGAACAGATCATGTATTTACGGTTTGTATGTACAAAGAAAATTTTTCGAAAAAACATATAACGCCGATTAATAATGATAAATGATTTGCTCAATTTTTCGCCGCAGCAAATCTTTTTACTCGCGGAGTTATCACTTGTTTACTTTACTTCTACCAACTGTACATAGGTGTGTTGTATAACAGAAGCTTAGGCGGATGAGATTCTTTGTAGATTAGTCGTAAATAAAAGCATAACATAACTTCAGCAATTTGAATAAGTGAATAAAATAATGAAGAAATAAATTCTAAAAAACCAACTTCGTAGATTGGCCCTCTCAATTTAGGCGCTGCGTATATAAATTCCGGATTGTTTCAAAGAATTCAATGTAACGAAAATATTATTTTATGCTAAATAGGATTGTTTTAGACGTGCTTAGCGAGTGGTGTTAGATAGTAGAAAATTAATGATCTAAAGAAAACAGGGCGAAGATCATCGTTAGCTGAAGATATGTTTACTGAATAAAATTGAACTACGTGCTCCTCAAACCTATTCTAACAGCGTTTTTTCTTTTTATATAAAATGTATGTTGATTATTGTATGCGAAATTCGCACCATTAAGAAATACATGTGTCCATACTATTTTCCTTACTTTAGCCAATATTCAGTTTATGTGGTTCGGTACACTTATGAGACCAGAGTAATTATCTTTCTAAAACTAGCAGTGAAATGCATAAAAGTACATAATATTGTATTAAATAGCTTTCCATATAATAGCCTTTTAGAAATTCTATTGTTTTTAAAGAAACTAAACACATGAATTTTACTCTAATATTACCTACCTTTTCCAGGAAAATTATTTAAGCGTTTTTCCACCTTATTATTATCATAATAAGAAAATATTACATTTGAAAATTCCCTAAAAAGACAAGTAAACTAAAATTTGCATCACTTATCGTTTTAAATATAAAACGTTGTTACTAGTAATATTACCATTACCATTTCTTAGAGTGTATGCGAGGAATTATAGAAAGCATGAAGAATAACAATTATATACCTATATAAGACGATTCCAAATTGTTTTCTTGTAATTGCAGAAACATAATGTAATCTTTTTTATTGGAAGAAATCGTCAAGAGTTGATTGTTTTCCTACTTGATATCGTTTCTTAAAGTTACATCTGTGAGCGTAGTCTCTTCTTGTTGCTCTATGTAACGGAGCACTGTTTCCAAAGCAATTGTGCCTTCACTATAACTGATATTTTTCTATGGTTGCAATTCAGCTACTTCCTTATCACTTACTTCCTCAACGTTTTCATGACTATTCTCACAATTTCCGAGTGTATCACTTTAAGTTGTTCACCGCTATCCAACCACTCATTGACGTGTCGTCACAATCCCATCCCGGAAGTCTTTGAACAAGGATTGTTCACGGTTTATTGCTCATATTCTACTGATTGTAATAAAGACTGTATATTCTCTTCACGCTTTCTAATACGCCTTAGTCCATTGGCTGCAGAGTGCTAGTTATATTTGGAGTTAAATATACGACGCGAATGTCACCAGAACGTAGCTCTTCTTCATTTGGATGGTGCATTATGTAGCCTTACGCGGTTTATTGTGTTCGTTTAGGAACTTGTCCGTGGAACAAATTGTTCATGAAACCAATTTTTCAAAACCTCTATCCATCCATGCGTTTTTCTGATTTATATAAGAGACCGAAGGAGCATTCAAGTTTCATCTGGTTCCCTGGCTGGAGTAGCACAAGCTAAGATAATTAACATTTCGTTGTTTTCCTTGTGTCCGAATACGGTAGCTTTTTTGCGAGAGGCTAGTAACATTTTGTAATTTAACGCAGCTTCCTCATAGTTTCGGTTAAAGTCTTTAATTTCTTTAAAATGCAATGGCTGCATTTGTATCATCTGCACGCTTTTCTCCGCAAATGTTTAATTGCCGAACACCGTATCGTTTCTTCCATCTATACACTGGCTTTAAACTCAGCCCTTTTTCTTAAAACTCGTTTCTAAAAAGTACGGCGTTTTCTTGTAGCAATTACTAAACCAACGGAAAGGAACCCCACTAATTTATTCGTATTCAGCCTTCCTCATTGATTTTAGTGATGGGTTTTCTATGCAATTATTTTATATACAATACTGTTCAATTTGGTACCTGTTTCATCGCCGGCAATCCAGTTACCTCCCTTACGCCAAATTCAATTGCAAGCGTTTTCATCTAGTCCTTTTATTGCTTCCAATTTTGTTTACATGGACACCCGCATGGAGCCCCGGTTTGCCGATACAGGAACTACCGCAACTCCACTATATTTCGCTAGTACACTATTTCACTGGGTTACTATATCTTATCCTTTAAACCTGGCGACGTGAATGCTGAAATATTAGCGGTGATGTCAGCAAGCTAGCTCGTACAAGTTGTAATAATAATTTGCGTAATATGTAGCACTGATCCTGTTACTAAAATTGCAATATCGTATCTAAATTTTCGGATTGAAATTGACTTTTTCCTGGGAAATTTAAAAAATTAAGGTACGGATAATCGGCAGTTAAGCTGGTGTTTATCCGTACCGTAATTTCGTTTTTCAGTTCAGTTTTAGAAAGTTCTATAATAAAGTGAGCTGCTAAAATACATGGGCAGTGCTGCAAAATTTACTCGCTGTAAAAGTATAAGGGCGGAGAATTGCGCGACGGGAATGAATCAGTAGCAATAGTAAACTAACCGATGTCATGAGAGGATCGCACTAGCCTCTAGCTAAGGGATGCGTTATAACCATAGTTTATTTCTTCAATTCATTATCGTTGCCTTTCTCGGTTTTTGTTCCTTTCTTATTTTTGATTTGCTTTGTTTGTATCTCGTAGCTATACTGTATACTTACTACTATGTTACCAGATAGTACTGCAAATTACTGCTTCTTGGATTCTAATAATAGGTTGAGTTGACTTTCTACCTGTACAAATACGATTCATTTAATATAAAGTTCGATTAATTAGATTTAGAAAAACACATGCTTATTTTGGAATTTAACTTACATTTAAAAATTCATGTTTTTGTGCTGCACTTGCTATTATTTGAACATTTAACATGTTGGCTACCTATAAACCAAAAAGATATAATGTATTATCTTCGGAATTTATAATTTTCTTTTGAAGGGCAATTTCTTTGCTTCCTATACAATTCAATATTTATTGGAAATAATCAACGATTAAAGTTCCCAAATGCCATAAAAATCAAATAAGATGTATTGCGTAGTTCCTAAAGTCAGGAGCGAAGTCCAGCTGATAAGTCAAGCACGTATGATAGGCGACTGACTGATTGGCGTGTATGTGAGAAAACTGAAAAGTGAGGAGGGCGTGCCTGCAGCGTTATTAGCTACATGTATGGAACTGACGCTTACAAATGGATTCTTTCCAACGCTAGAATAAATTTATTTTTAATGATTACACGCTTGTTATGATAACTAATACACACCACATAAAAGATTCTTTGTGTGTTATGCATTTCTTAAGTGAATTAATTTTTGTCTACAGTGCGAGGCAACTTCGGTTGGTAAACAGCTTTTATTGCAGGTGTAAATGTAAAATAATACATTTTTAGTTTGTATCCTTGTTAATTATTTTAATTTCTCCCTATATTGGCAAATTTTATGCAACCCTTCCTAATCGTTGCGGACAAATTAAACTTTCTTTTTCTTTTGAGTCTTCTGTTCATACGATACTGCAAACGTTCCTAAGCTGAAAGCAATATCTAAATTCTCTAAATTGACCATTTACCGATATCGCACTCCAATGCAGTTATAAATTCATAAAGATGCGAAGGCTGAGTTGAGCGAACATTTCTATGGGCGAAACAAACCTAAGGGTCGCATACAAGAAAGGAATTCTTACCATTATCACTTCTTTAAACTGAATGATTCCAACGGTAGTTCTCTCGAACTCGATATTTACTATCAGAACACATGTGGCCTTAAAGCTAAAACTCATTCATTTCTCTCTGCTGTGTGTGAATCATCCTATGATGATGATGATCACCGAAAGTTGGTTTGATGAATCTGTCACTGATTCTGAATTGCTACCTTGCTCATTCAATGTTGTGAGATGTGAAAATTTTCTATTAATCGCCCTGTAGATGGTGGCATTTTTGTTGCTTTATCGGATAGAGTGGAATCAGCTAAGGAATGGAAGCAGTATCAATAACTCCATATGTGAAGTTATTGATACTGCTCCCATTTCTTCGCTGGTTCCTTTAGTTGATATTTTTGTGAATCTTTTGAAGTTGTTTTGATGGATAAACCGCCTCTTTTGATTGGTGATTTTAACTTACCGCAATTTACAATACACCCGCTGTCCTGCTCCAAATATTCTAACTTTAACTGCTTATTGAATTCCCTTAATCTTAAGTAAGTAAATTCAGTTTTTAACTGACAACCGGCTGCTTGATTTAATCCCTTCAAAGTTATCTTCTGTTTTTTGTGGTTTCTCCTGATAGCTTATCATTTGTTCCTCTAGATCCTTACCATACTGCATTATCTATTTCTCTTACATTCGTACATTCATCTACATCTTCCTCCAATGATAATTATCGGTATGATTTTCGTAGAGCTGATTCAATCAAATTATACTCTGATCTTTTTAATACTGATTGGTCATTTCTTGAGAGCTGCACTGATGACAATTCTGCTCTTGATATATCTTATACGTATTTATGTCAAATTTGTTATGCTTCTGTATCTAAAGAATATACTTCTTCTGGACTTTGTCATCCTGCATGGTTCTCAAAGACTATGATTTCAAATCTGCTGAAAAAGTTGAAAAATTATTATCGACGTAAATGGAGAACTACTGAAAATGTATACTTTTGTAATCAATTCAGTAGAGTACGGTCCAAACGTCATATTTCTACTGCCTACTCAGGTTACCTCACAAAAATTCAAACTTCTATTAAAGCTAATCCGAGAGGAATTTTTCAATTCATTCACACCAGGAATGGCACTACACATATACCTGAATGCTATGTGACGGCGATATACATATTGACACACCTGAGGAAATAGTTGATGCTTTCGCCTCCAAATTTTCGTCAATACACATAGACAGCAATGATTTTCCCCATAAAAATACTTATTCCAACTGTGTTCCATTCACTCTGCTATCAACTACTGAAGAGGAACTATTTAGAATTATGTTGAGGTTCCCACAGAACGAAACGAAACGAAACGCGCTTGCGAATCCTCTAACCTATATTATTAATTTTGCAATCGGCAATTGTACTTTTCCAATTCGATAGAAATGAGCAAGAATTAGTCCCGTTTTTAAGATAGATGACAAAACTCGTGTTACTAACTATAGACCAATATCAATCTTATGTGTTTTGCCGAGGTATGTGAAAATATTATTTACTCTTCTTTGCATTACAACCTTGCATTTCACCGAACCAGCATGGTTTCATTCGAGGTAGGTCAACAGTCACTAATCTTGTCTGTGTATTGTACACACTGATCTTAGCCGAGCCTTTGATGTAATTGACCATAGAATTTTGCTTGACAAGCTGTCAACCTTTAGATTAAGTTCCTCCTTGTTGCAACCTCTGCATTTTTATTTAACTAAAACAGTTCACTATGTTTTTTACACAAGTCGTTGGAGTACATCCCTTCTTCTGGAGTACCATAGTGGTCGCACTTGGGACCCCTTTTATTTGCACTGTTTATAAACGATCTACTGATGTCTTTATCCTGCCCTGTACCCGCTGACGCAGATTACATAAAAATATACTCTCCAATTAGATCTTTAAACGATGTTGCTCACTTGCAACATAATTTGGATAATATTTCTAACTGGTGTTCTTTCTACAAATTATTACTAAATGTCAATAAATCTTGTTTGTTACCTATACGAAAAAAATGAATTATGCCAATTCAGTCTACTGAATATGTGATACTTATCTCAAGGAAATTAATACCGTTAGAGATCTCGGGGTTCTATTTGATCCCCAATTAAGTTTTGGAGAACATATTACTGATTTATGTATTTCTGCATTAAAAACTTGTCCTAATCCTGCAAATTCTTTAATGATATGTCCCTTCTGAAAACACTATATTTTAGCTTTATTGTAAGTAAATTCGAATATGCATCTATGGTGTGGTCACCGCATTACATCGAGCATTGAGAATGTCCAATGCAGCTTTTTGATGTATTTGTCCTTTAAAATCACCTATATTCTGCGAGAGGTGTAGATTATGAATCGCTGGTGAGAAAACATGATGTGCGGTCGCTGGAACACCGTCGAGATGTTTCTCGTGATAAATTCATTTGGAAAATTGTTCACGGGTATAATGACTCTCCAACTTGCTTTCCTCTATCGATTTCCTTGTACCTCGTTTATCCGCTCGCTCCTCTTCTACTTTTTCATTACCTTCCCTCGAACCAATTATTAACAAAAGTCGCCATTGGTGCCGCAATGCAGGTTACTATACAATGGTATATTTTTGATGCCATGGATATAGTTGTTTAATTTCTTGCTTTCCTTTTATAATGTATTTAATTTTCTCTTTTTTTTGTATTTATCTGTACCTACTTTAGTTTTTACTGTAATAGGTTTCGCCGTTAGACTAATGAAATTATTATTATTATTACTATTATTATTATTATTATATTTTATTTTCTAGAGAAATCTAGAAGCACTTGCAGAGTTGGCGATACCCAAATAGTTTGTGACAGAAATAGCACGAAAGAGATAAATTACAAATAATCTAAAATTACATTCATTTAAATGAGCAAAAATGTTATTCCTTTAAAATATGATTCATAGCCATTGTCAACCGTTGATGTAAATTATTCTGTAATTTGTTACTGGAATTAATAGGTATGGTAATTCACAGAATCCAATTAATGACGGGTTTCCATTAACATTGTCATCAGCTTTCATTTGTCTCAATTGCAAATTCAGAATCACAAACAGCGTAAGAATCACAAACATTGACATCATACTCATTTTCACCATCATTTCCTTCTGTTCCGCTGTTACCTACGTACATAGTGTTAATAACTGTTAATAATGTTATGACTTATAACAATAAAAACTTCCTCGTTCAACTAATAATCACCACCTAGACACTCTTTCGACAGTTCATCATTGTAAATTGCCGAAAACGCCCTACGAAAATTAAATCGATAGAATAAAAACTCAATTCAAAATTTGACTCTCTGGTAACGCGTCATGTAAGAAAAACCCCGCGTTCTTTTGGATGATAGAACTTGAATTAAACTTATACCTGCAGAAAAATGTAAATACTGCCACAATAAAATTTTCTTGGAAGAGCAATCACTTACGTGTTCACTCAAAGACGACACGAAGTAAAGAGGCAGATTATCGTCTCGTATCTTCACTTCTTTGTTACTGATGAGGGTTTGACAATACTCATGGTTAATTACGATAGGTGTTTGGAATAAGCATATTATTTCGTATTCTTGCAAATAAATTTTCAGTCGACTATGGTCTCTTTTTATTAGAACTACCACATTACTGCCTGCAATATGCTACAGGAGTGCGCGATCCTGCGTTTAACGACTTATGATTCGATTTGGTGTTAGAGAGTTTCGACAACCTTAATAAATTGGATATTTACTACCGGATTCTGACAACTTGTTGCCGAGTAGTATTTAATTTGGGCAATTATGATCAAGACAAAATAGATTTCATTCTGTACATGTTTGTAGAAAAAAATTACATGAAAAACAATCATTTACAACGTGAAGAAATTAGAGCGAAGATTAATAATTTAAACTTTTCACTGGAAATGCTGTTGACTAGAGATAGGTTAACTTGATAAAACATCGTACCAGGAGAGAGAGGAACCCCACGGCTATAAAACCAATTAGTAAGGCGTAGGCTACGTAGCCGGACTTGGATGAAGGTTATACCACATGACGCTAACGACAACCATCATCAATGTTGTATTCTTAGTATCATAGTACATATATTTGAAAAGATCAGAAATTGGTTTTCTAAGTTGAATCTTTGTGACAGGTAGCAATCATTTTTATGATGTGCGACATAATTTTAATAAATATATATGCATCTTAGAAAATTAATAATGTCTAATTTTTACAGATCAAAGAAAATAAACTGCTCTCTTTGTGGCTTACTATATTATAAAAGAAGAAAATTAAATATCTAAAATTAATCAACTCCACAAAAATGTAACTTTTTTATTTGTTTTTTCATCACACAAAGTCATATACCTACGCATAAATTTCAGTCCCATTAAAATTAACTTTAAAATTTCGTATTTTAAAATCGCAATTCTTCAAAACTTAGTATAATGGAGCATAAAATTTTAGTAGGGTGCAAGAGAATATTAAAATTATTCCAGGTGAATTCTAGCGTTTATTTAATTCAGTCGAACGGCTCCTCGGAGATTTAACCTTAAAACCAAAGCAGCACTTTGAACCCACCTCGAGACTAACACTTGACAAATTTCACAGATCCTTGAGGTAATTCAAGTCAGTTTCCAACGTGTATTTGAAAACTTCAACGATTAAATTGAGGGAGTTGCTTTTTCTTTTTTCATAATAATATTAATTAGCACGGCATGCGAAGCATAAATACAGCTGTAAGCGTTCGAATTTGTCCATTCGCAACACTGTAATTAGCACAGAAAGCTTAATTATTTATTTTGTTCGCTACCGTGCCGCCACCTTAGCAGCGAAAAACCGCTTTGAAGGCACGGGGAGTACTTTTATTTTACGCTAGGAATCCACTTGACGAATTCCACTCGTCCTCGTGCTAATTCAAGTCAACTGATAATAAAATTATCTCACACGCCAGAAGCAGAGCCAGCACACGGATGAGTGTTTTGTTTCGTGACATCACGCTAGGGTATCCTCACGTAGGGTTGAAGCAAAACCCTCAAATTAAGATTGCACTCGAAGAACGAAACGTGGATAGGTTGGAAATTACGGTGAATTAACAAAGTGATGTATTCTGACGTCACTAGTAAAGACAAACTAAAGGAGAAAGTAAAAGTTTTGCGTTGAATGTCTAACCTATATATATACATACAGGTGTGCATATAAGTTTGACATTGTTGTTGCGTTGAATGTATAATCTATGTACTGTACTCAAGGAAATAAATAATACAAAAAAAAAATGGGATTTTAGTAATTATATGACCTTACAATACTTATAGCATATTTATATAATAGCGTTGTTATAAACTCAATCGGGAGAATAATAATACATTATTGAAGTTCTCAAAGGATACGTACTTATCAAAACTACTGTAGTAACTTTTATTGTACATGTTATAGGTTTTATTAGCTTTTTTTTTATTTCTAGTTTCAAAGATAATAATATAATATATGCAGACTCGGCAAATAAAACATGCGACCTATTTTCAACAGATCAGAGTTTATTATTCTTTTTATGGTTCCACATTGCTGTTACATCACATGTATTGTATAATAGTTAGGAAGGTTTGAGTAATTAATTGTCTCTTGTAACGGCGTCGAGCTACCTCGGGATCTAAGGTCGACCTTTGGTAATTGCGCCTCTAACTTAAATCTAAACTTACATCAGTTGATATTTAGATTTGGGTTCTTGTACTCTTTCTAGTCCTGTAGTGGAAACTCCGCACAGTTGTTGATATACATACATCCAGAATACCCTTAGGAACGTTACCAAAGGATTTAGTACATATTACACACAATACGTAGGCGTGCGGAGTTGGTATTGTTATTTTGTGCCCTACTCTGATGTGATATTACCAGCACGTGAACTTTGGACTTTTTAAGTAATTAAAATTTTTTCATTTCTTTCGTTTTCGCTATGGAATTCCACGGCATTTTAGGAGTGTAGCATCATATAAGTAAGGTACCATTCACTTTATACCCCGAATGTCTCGGCAATTTTCTCCTTAAGTTATGTTCGGTATTGCAAACCAAGCGGGATTTTATTTTTTGGAGAATTTTAAGCTTTCCGTTGAATTGTCATGGATGCTTTATTGTTGGAATATGTGTTTGGAATCAACCACCTGTTGAAAGGATACTCAATTCGCCATTTTTCTATTCAGGCACGTGCTTTCGCCTGTTACTATTTCTTCATTTTGATCAGCAAGGTTCATTTCATTGGTATACACATAGTTATTGTTTTTTAGTCTCAAAATTACTGACTATACTGCATTCCAGTATTACATTCATGCAAATGTATAGCCACGATTTCAAACATGGATACATTTTTCGATGACATCTACTCAATGGCAGTGCATGACCTTTTAACCAGGGGGACGCGATTATAAATAAAATCTTACCTTAAGCTTAGAATGATCTTTGAAAAGAAGCAAGAATTGCTAACAGATTATTGAAAATACGCGCACTACACCACACTAGAGCAGGCTTACACGTTATATGTACGAATCCGGAAAAACAAGGTGTATTACAATCTGCAAAAATATAAGTGTCCCATTTAAGTAGAAAAAGGTAAGGGTATTTCCGGTTGAACCAGAGGAACGGTAGCAATAAAAAAGTCGAAATCAGATGCACTATGCATTATTGCACTTACCTGCATAGTTTCATCGATGCCATCGTTCCCATCGGTTAGATACTTTATGCGAACCATATATATAAAATTCTCTTATCTTTATTACTTTATATGATTAGAGTGGTGCAGAAAATAGATAGTAAGTCCAACAAAGAATAGTTTAAAGCAAATGGATCTGCAGATCTGAATTGTCGGACAGTTTCGAGTCGCTACACGTAATCGACTATATACAAAAGCGTAACATGTTAAAGGAGGACTTCACCGAGCTCTCAATAGCGATTACCATCACGTGGTGCATTTAGTTCCGGAGCAAATTGTTAAGGGCGTAAACTTAGCTTAATTTTCTACCATTACTTACTACGGAATTGTAATATCAACAGGGTTGACTGCAATCTGTGACGAGTTGAAGTTGCATGTATTTGAGGACGCCGTTTTACATGTTTATATTGTGGGCGTACCGGTGATCTTTTTATTTTTTTTTGAGAATTTATTTGCGTATACAATCAAGTTTCTTTAACATTGTGATTGTTTACAGAGTGCGTAAATGTTAAAATAAAAACAATACACTTTTTGTTTTATTTGTAATAAGGGTAGGTACCATTGAGACCATAGAAAGCAGAGAAAACACAAATTATATATTTTGTGTCAAACTGCAGTGACTTTTTAAGCTTCTGCAATGGGGCAATGACTGGTAATAGGTCAATGCTCTACATACAGGTTGGCCCAGGATGATCTTATGTTAGCCGCATATCAGAAATAGAGCAGATAAGCATAGCAGTGAATATAATGTGCAAAACTGGATATTTATTTTGAATGTGTGCCTGAATGCCGTCAGCCCATAATTCGTTCAAATCCCAAAAAGTTAGAGAAATTTTCCAGTTAAAGATACACCTACATCGAACAGCAATCTGTTACATTTGCGTCACACAATAAAAATGGAATTTTGAAATTGGTTTGTCATTTCTAATCTGCGTAGAACCTTAAATTTTATTTTGCATTATATTTTCTCTATAAAGTTCCTTTAAGAACACATTATTTAAATGTTCTCGTAGATCCAAATTAGCAGAATAGTCAATTCATTCCAGAAATATACCACAAAATTAAGATCTCTAAAAACCAGTACAACAACATTCAATGTACCGGCTGGAATGCTGTCGCTAAATACTACAGCAATTTTTTTTTATTTGTACCTGAGGGAGTAAAAATGGGTTATTGTAACAATAACCAATATTGATTTATTGAATTGGAGTGCTTACTGATTTCTAAAAGGCATTGTTAATTTTTGTCTGTAAAGTTATTCATTACGAATGAATACTTATTTATGGAATCCGAGAGTTAGAATTGTATTACTGCCAATGTTGTTTCTTGTTCTTTCGGATGCGACCGAGTAACTACTAACTACAAAACAAATACACAAATAAATTTTATACGTAGCCGATCAAAGCGACTATTCCTATCTTTCTCGTTATAATCGACAATATGTTGTCGATAAGCAGAACTGAACTATATCAGGATATTTGTTTTATCAAGTAAAGCAAAGGTGATACAGGCTTTATTGTAACCACGAGATTCTTCATATTGCTTTATTTTGATGCCCAGTTCGAACCCAATTGAAATCTGATAGTTCAATCGTGTGGACGCTCTGTTTTCAGCCCATCTTTTCGTTCTTAGTTCCAATTTTAGTTGAAGCTGCAGTCTGTCTAACTCTTTTATTTTTTCTTCCAGAGGAAGTTTATTACAGACACTTTTGAATATTACCCTCATTCTATTGATGTTTAAAGTTGTTATTATAAACACAATTACTTGTCACTATATAAAAACGTTGGAAAAATATATGCTAAATGACAACACTTCCTCTTCTAGCTAAAATAAGGTCGCGGAAATCGTACGTCCCAAATGCATATACACCAGGTAGACTGCTGATTGTTCCGGCTAACTTTAATTTTTTAATTATAAACGATAGCTATTACCTCAGGTACCTTATTTTTTGTTATTTGGCTTGGTTAAGTTTTAAAAAATTACTAAATCACCATATTACTTTAGAATACCAATACCCCACCTTTGTCATTTGCAAATACACGTGTAATGGAAAACGAAAGAAATGTGTACCCGGAATGCTTTCCAATGGTTCAGGCAACTCTGGATGATTTGTATAAGGTCGTGGTACAAATACGTAATACTTGATATGATACTATTATCTGCACTATCATTTACCTACACGCAGCAATAATTTTCAAGAAATTGTAGCGTTTATTACGGTATATGACGCGCGCGGTATGCAACGCTAGCTTTGGCGGCACAGTAGCCCCACATTAATGGCTCCTGCACCTGACTTGGCAAGATTATTCCACTATTTTTCCCTTATTTCTAAGTAGATTCGGTAAAATCCCGAGCCCCCGTTCGCATGTTGAGGAACAATCAACTATGATTTACCCTTTACGGCAAAGAGGTGATAGTAACAAAACATAGAACATAATAAGCTTTAAAAAGCCTATGCATACCATTTAGCCGTCATCGCACGTTAAAAAGGAAAAATCTTTTGGTATTATTTCAGATAGTTATAATTATTATCCATTATTATAAAAGTTCGTTGCATACCTTGATAGCACGTACAATGCAATACCATTTATATCACCAAAGTGTAATACGAAGTATCGCACAAAAAATGGTATAGTTTTATAGGGCTCCTTATTAAGACAGCTAGCTGTCCCTACGGATGTAATAAATTATATTAAGAAGTCATACATCATACCAAGTATTGTCTATTTCTTTGTGTAAGTAGTGAACAATCATACGGTTCTATAAATGATATGATACCATCAGTTTGCCAGTTTCTCAGAAGTGGTAAAAGCGATTTGCAACAGTGTTTAATCGAAATCTGGTGAAATACATTAAAAACATTTAAGTGCTGCCAACAGTACGCAAATGTTATTCGGAATTAACCTTACCCCTGGTTAGTTGCTTAAAATCCCAAATAAAGGCAGTCATATTGAACGATAAGTAATCAATAAATACAAGTCAAGTGCTCACTCTTGACCTAGATATCCCATCTTAATAGAATAATTTTGTATGAATAAGCGTTAGTATAACTGCGATTCAGCGCAAAACTCAACGGAACTTGTTGACTAGTCGCTTTTGGTTATAAATGCTGAGAAGTATTATATATGGCATACATGCCTTTTGAATGTGCTTCATTTTACATCGATGATAATAAACTGCTCGTCAAAAATTAGGAATATCGTTCCGATATTAAATATGTTGCTAGTTAAAAAACCCCAAATTGTTTTTTCAACCACTCTAATTTGAAATGTATGCATGAACAAGTGGATAAGTCTATTTGCTCCAAACTCGATAGCTGAATCAGAGGTTTCTTAATGCGACGCTATATGGCAAGATTTCGTTTTTCTTACCGCTAATCCACAGCGCCGCTACCGGCCAGAATAGTTGGGGCTTGAGAAAATCAAAGCATTCCTCATTTGGCATTACCGCCAACGTCTCTCGATCTAAAATGCATTGAATATCCTTGGAATCACCTTCAAATGAGATCAGATGCACATGAACCATTCCTTGAAACTCTTCGGGAGTTGAGGGATCTACTGCCCCAACTTTGAATGCAAATCAGGCAAGATGTGCTTAACGATTTAGTGGAAGAGATATTGCCAAGCAGTTATTCAATTCCCATTCGTAGCGGGCATACTACCTGCTAAAAACGTTATTGTTTCATTTCCAAAATGACTTACATAATACAAGAAATGTTGTCACTTCCTTTTTCAATCTTTTTAAGACGTCAATTTAAGTCAAAATGCTTGGCACCAGATAAATGTATTGGTGTTAATTTATTTATTATATAGTAAACACTTTTAGATTTATGTTTGCAAATTTTTGTTTTAAAATCCATTTTTCACAATATCGCTAACCTAAGATTATTAAACGTGATGAAAACCCATTATTAAACTGCAGCATTGTATACGATTAAGATCCATATGTGGCTTGTATGTGTTGTTCCAAATATATGAAGAATTGTTGCCACCAATACTGTTTAAAACTTACTTGGAATGAGATCTTACATTGCACTTTGTATCATTGTTGGACGGAGGTCGCTGTGTTACACCATGGTATTATTCGAAAACATCACTAGCAAAATATTAGCTTCTAGATCCATAACATAAAGCCTATACAAAAAGTAACATTGCTGATCTGATCCTTGTCAACGATGAAGAAACATTATATTCGGTTTTTCCGTTCTTTAGCAATTGTTTCTATAATGCCGCTGATTCTAGTTTCCAGTGATCACAATAACTGGTACACACTGTATTACGCTTATGGAGATAACCCAAGAGGTTGCTAGGTTCCTAATAAAATGAAACAGACGTGTCGTAGCAATTTATTCTGTCGCCAGAAGGACGTATACTATTATTCCAAAGAAGACTTACCAGGAGTATTATATCGTTGAAATCATCTCCTATATGTGCACTAAGTAATATTTTTATGAGAGTACGTAAGGTTTCGTTTTAAGAATCTTAGTATCTCATTCATTTGTAGCTCTCCTAGACCTCCTAGACTCTTTTGATGTTTCAAAGCAGTAGTCATAATACTTGAGAATCTTTCGTCAGATCGCACTTAGCAAAAGCAGGGCTGCGGAAATAAGCAAAAAAGGATATAAAGAAGTTTCATGAACAGTATATAATTTATCATATAGTTTCAGTTTTAACGGCATTCGAAGCAAATACTCGCTTGTTTTGTCTGAAAAATAGGACATAACGCAACTATGATTTTAGAGGATCGCAGAACAGTCTTAGCAAACAAATGGTATACAACCATTTGTTTGCCAAAATCCTTCCAAGAACTACGAAGCACGAACGCTCAACGCTGGATCATTCTCCACCGTGACAATGCGAGCTGTCACAAGTTGACGCAAGCAACTCACTCGAGTCGATAGGCATAGCCTGATTTGGCTAACAATTCTTTTTTGTTCTCACACGTGAAGAATGACCTAGGTGGGTAACGATTTTCGGCGTAGTAAGAGGCGATTGATGCGTTTAAAATCTATATTGCGGAGATACTTGATTCGTTGTGGAAGAAATTCTATGCATATTATTAGAAGCCTTCTTCTACGTACTCAAATAACACTTTTATTTTAATGAAAATATATTAACAAGATTACATTCGTTTTTATTTTGTTTCGCTTACAACCGTTCACAATAACTCATCTATCCCTACTACCAACTTATATATGTAACTGTCGTTAACGAGGCGTGAAATTTAATTCCTAACAATATTCCATTGCAGAAAATATTTTGAAAAGCAACAAGGTTTTCTGCAGTGAACATTTGTTTTTATTAGTTTTTCGCAATAGATGAAAGGCAGCCCTCGTATGCATTTAAAAACATTTTGCCAAAAGCTAACAGCAAATTCTACTCATCAAAATAAAACAAAAAGTCTGAATAAACACATGTCCGAAAATGTTCGGTTAAGAAGGTAAGATAATAATTATTTTCTCAGTAGTGACATCTATTCGAATCCAGAACTTGCAGAAACGCACTTAAAGTAATGCTAGCAAAGCTAGCTACCTGTATGCATTAAATTATACCGATCGTGGCTATCCTCCCCATACCACGGTTAGAGCTCTTCATCGGAGGCTATGTGATACTGGTACGATTGACAAGTACTGAAGAAATGGTAAACTGTTGTATTGAAGCAGAACCATCAGCTAGTGATCCTGCACTTAGAATTTTGCATTAACAACGGCTATATTCATTTTACGTACAAGGTTGATTTCGACTGGTTGATTTCGACTCGTGTTGATTTCGACTCTCAACAAGCTTGTCTTTACTCGTAAGATATTGTTTTTTGACGGAACTTATTTTACCACAGATTGTGTTAACACGAGATATAATCGCATGTGGGAGGTTGCAAATCCACACGCAACACATCGCAGAGATCATCAGTAAAAATTCTCGTTTTTTAGTATCTGGACAGATACTGTCGATGATTATATAGATACAGTGTCGGTTACGTAGACATGTTTATCATCAGTTTTTGGAGAACACGTTGCCAGAGCTCCTGGGAGTGATTCCTCTTGCGCCACAATTTCTTCGAGAGTCGACAAAACAGGAGTCTATCTAGTCGTTTTGAAGATTTAGCAATTTTCCCTCTTTTGCCCCACACTGGTTTCAATACGATGGAGCCATACTTCAGTGCAGATGTTTGTGGATGGTTGAATGCTGGATATCCAGATATGTGTACTGACAGTGGAGGTTTATAAACCGGCCAACACGTTTACCAAACCTTACCCCTCTAAACTTTGTTTCTCTGTCTACAAAGTCTATTATACGAAACACCAGTGAATACAAAATAAGGCAGCAAGCCTAAATTTATGCAATCAGGTTGGTGGTTGCAATTTTGAGCAATTGCTTTAATTTTGCATTTAATTTATCATTTATTTAAGCTTTATCCTTGAGGTAAGTTAACTACATACACACAATTTCCAATAACGCAATGTGATCTTTATTTCAATTTGTTGTAACTCCTTAACCAAACATTTTCGGAGATATATTTTTTCAGTTTCGAAACATCTAAGTATTAAAAGGATTCGTTCCTACAAGAGATTCTGTAGTGTAGTAGGCACCCCGCCCGCCTGAAAAACGGGAGCTGTAGGTTCGAATCCTATCGTTATCTTGAAATATTATTTCATTAACCAAATTTAATTATGTCGGTAAAGTTAAATATCGATAATTTTTTTGGTTTTTGCTAAAAACCTAAATATTTACTTCTATGTGAATTTTTTAACAAACAACAGATATTGTTCTAATTAAATAGACAAATGTGCAACTGCTACTGTACATCAATACGCAAATCAGCAACACAATGCTTGTAAAATAGGTTCTTAGTTTAGGATAATTAATTCTATATTGGTGCAAATTAAGAAAAAAGAAATACACCAGTTGGCCTTTTACAATAATGATCGAATTCAGTTTCACACTCCTACTTCACTTGCTATACGATTCAATTTAACGCTACATTTATTGACGCAAATCTAATTATGATAATTCAGCGCTTCCATTTACTGCACTTTAAACTACGTTCGTATACCACAGTTAGAAACTTTAGCAGTGCGCTATTTTACCGATCGCAAATTAGATATGACTAAGCTTAAATATTTGAAGCAATAAAAATATGGCTACTAGCCCAGCTGTACATATTTAACTTCATTGCATTTACTCTTCCATTATCACGTTTTCGAGTAAATACATGCGCATGGATAATTTAATACCGATCACGAGCCCTCTACCGTAATCCTCGCTGCAGCATTTACTCTGCCACATTACATATTAATGAAATTTTGTCCGATGAACATGGCAGAGGGCGGAATTCACCAATAATTCAATAAATTATGATACGAGACCTGCGAGGTCGGATTACAGCTGACGCGATCTAGGTATCTGCCGATGATTTCGCCTCCTCTTGGAGAAATTAAGCATAAAGATTTAAAGACATCAATGGGGATAACATGATATCAATTATAAATCATAACGGCAGTAGATACTATTTGGGTGCTTGGTTTGTAACACGGAATCCATTCTCAGTATCAAGTACTTACTCTTGTTTTAAGTCTGCAATGTTATGAATGAATGATGAAAGAGTTCTGCTTGCATGTTACGAGTTTACCAAGTTCTACTCCGAATTATTACCGGATTTGTTTAATTTTATTAGTTGTAAACCAATCTTCCACAAATGAGGCTACCAATCAAACATATCAACTTATTAAATGTATTTTTTTAAGTATGTTCCAACATTTCACTATAATGCTCACATAAAAAAAGTCATTAGACCATTTCGAGAAAATCCTGTCTGGTGCGCAATTACAAGAGCGTTTACTTTATATGCTTAAAAGAAAGTATTTTGGTAGCTAGACTATTCCATAAACGAGTTCATGTTTAATTCCATTTAACTAAAATTGTTATTTGACGAGCTTTGCGTAAATGTTCCTCAGATGAAGAGGACCCTGTAATAATTCTTTATGAGGTTTATATTATTTTATAAATAGTAATCAGAAGAAATAAGAGTAAAAGGTAGAGTAGCTTTAGAGCATTTGACACTTTTTCCTGTTAGGGGCACTTAAGATTGGCACAAAGCTTGTATAGCAGACAAAATTTAAAAGAACTAAAAAGTTTTTAAGCAAGTTCATTCAGAGGTAAAATGCAATAATCAGCCAAGTCGATTCTTGATAACTATATAGAGGTGCATACTTTGAAAGACACCGGATATTATTGGTACGAATTTGTATGTTATCACAGAGCTGGTTCGTCGCTTACATATACTTGCAAGTACATGAACCTTGATTTACCTAATTTAGATTTGTACTCCATTCCCTGGCAACATATTCTCCATATCCATGATGACGAGAAGATTGAGTTTCTGGAACACCACTTAACGCGTTTCTTCGATCAACATGCTCTCCTTGATTCTGTTGAAGTCACTAAGCCACCTATGCCGTGGTTGACGGATAATGCGAAACTAATGATGCGACCGCGGGATAACGCTTTCATTAGATTCCAAATATCGAAGTTGCTATCTCACTGGAATTATAATATATAAGTCATTGAGAAGCTTCACTACCCAGGCTATCAAGAGGAAAAAAGAGCTTGCTTTAATTTCTCATTTCGAAACTCAACTTCCAAGATGACTTGGAAAGATCGTGAATTCCACTACATTTGGAGGATGCTGAGGCAATTAATAATTTTTCTTGGATAGCGTTCCTATTGTAAACACTGACAATGAGGCTAGAAACTATTATCTGGGGTTGACGTTCCGGCATCCTCGTTTAGTGCTGTTAAGTCCTGTGGTCTTTCATTTGATAGATGAAGTTAGGAATAGCGCAATTCGATATGTTCCCTCAGTATTGCTATGTTGAAGCTGTGTTTCCCACCCATACCTTGTTCCTTATATCGCACACATACTTAACGTTTGCTTGTTATCCAATGTATTTCCACATGGAAAATTGCCGCAGTTACCCCGGTTCTAAAGACGGTTAAAGTTACAGAATTTAAGGACCTGTGTCATAATATTTTACCAGTTCTGGAAAAACTTCTTGGAAAGATTATGTACGACCAATAGAAGGACATTTTCTTTGCAAATCCCTGATTGTCAGTATGGATTTAGAGGTGGTCATAAACCGCACTGTTAAATGTTGCTAATGACATAATCTCTAATAATGACAAGAGCATGGTCCCGGTTTTAGCCTGTTTGATTATAATAGAACCTCTGGCACTTTGGATCATAATTTACATTTTGCCATTTTGTTCTTTGTTTGATTATCTACTGGTGTGCTTTCAATATCTCAGTCTTATCATAGCGGGAGGACTCAGGGTGGCCTCTGCGGGGGGTGCCGCAGGGGTCGGTACTCCGTCCTCTTTTGTTCTCTATGTATACTTCCTGCTTTTGCCAACATGCGCAACCTTGTAACGCCGACGATACTCAATTGTATTATTCATTTAAACCTGAAGAGCGTCGCACTGCTTTAGCTCGTATATCCTACTAAATCAATCATTATGGTGGAAAGAACTTAGCACATTCCATTCGCCAACAGATTGAACTCTGAATTGAAGACACTACTTTACCTGTTTCTTCTGATGCAGAAAATCTCGAACTTTTAATTGATGGTACGTTTAGATTCAATAACCATGTCTCCAAATATGTAGCCTATGCTAATTTGAAACTAGTTTATCCGCAGAGACGTTTGCTCTCAATCCAGATAAAAACGGTTCTCTGCGAATCTTTTGTGCTTTCTCATTTTTTATTTTGTAGCGCGGTATATGTTCCCTGTTTAACGCGCAATGCTTCAGCAAGAATTCAAAGGGTGCAGAATGCCTGTCTCAAACTGATTTATGGTATACGTAAGTATAATCACATTTCCATAAGTCATCTAAAGCTAATTGGCTTAGAATGGATAGTCGCAGACTGATATTTTCTGCTTACCTGTATTATAAAGTTCTCTTACTGAAGCAACTTACCTATTTATTCAATAAAATATCTTTCCCTACTGATGTCCACCATTTGAATTGTTTGGTGACTCCACCGAGTCGTCGTACAGCTCTTTTCGAAAGATGTTTCACACTTCACGAAGAACTGAATAAAAGTCATCCCCCCACCCTCATGCAATTTACACCACGAACTGGTACCGCACTCACCTTATTCTCTGAATTTGACTCCCTGCAATTTCTCTTTCTTTCCAGACATGAAAAATGGCTCGCTATAAAGAAGTTCTCAATAAATGGTGGGATCATTGCCGAAACAAAGAGCTATTTTGTAACCCACGATCAATTGTAACTGCCAAGATCCTTCAGTCTATTTTAATATGAAAGCTACACTGAGAGAAAGGAATTGGTTCATCCAACAAATCAGGAAGGGTTGCACGTTTATATTCAGCACTAGCGAGTATATCTACCTTGTGACGTAATAAAACTCACTAGCTTTAATTCAATTATTTTCGTTTGTTCTAATGCAGGTTGGTTGAATACTTTATTTTTTTTTAAGTTGATCTAACTGAATGCTGTTGTTTTAAAACCATATGCCGTGATGAGTATATTTAACAAACAAAATTTCCTGAGTTAACTAATTTTTTCTCTCAGTGTCGAATATCCACCATGATTTGAAAAATCGGGAGACTTCCGCTAGAAGATAATTAGATTTTGTGAAAATATTTTTCGACAACACCCTTGAAAATTTCATTCATATTTCAATCTTTCTCCTTGTAACTTAGTAATTTCGTTGATTACGTCGATTCTAAATTCGAAATTTAAAATGACAATACATGGAAAAGGTACATTTACTTTTTTCATTTACCATATAAAGTAAATCCGACTCAATATTTTTCGTCAAACTCCAAAGACCCACCGCATCCAACAAAGCAAGATAAATGTGATGACTTTCGAAATGAATTTATTCGTCCGTAGTTTGTTCTGAAATACGTGCGACATTACAGATAGTCCGTCTTCTTTCTTCTCTAGCTTATTTCGCTGCTCTTTTTTATACTATTTTCCATTTCTTTTGAGGAATTCTACATATTTATGAGTTCTTTTTGCGTTCGGTCTGATCTCCTTATTTATATGCTATGAACTCATGGACGAGCCAGGAACTAAAACGGGTAGAAATTTCCCGATATCAGATGGAGAAATTTGTTTTTTTCTTTGAATGACTCACGAAAAAGCACACGCACAATTAACCTATAATGAAATGCAAATCAAGGCAGATTATAGAATACCTGCGTCTTAATTCGTTCCATTAAACCGTCTATTGATTAATTAATTGTTCTCCTCCCTTTTATCTTAATTAGGCACTTTACTCTCCTATAAAGTTTGAGTAACAAAGAAAGTTTTATAATTACAAAAAAGACGATTTCCGTGAAGGATAATTAGCAATTAAATGAAGTGAACCATCAATCAGATTTTTGCGAGAAAGCGTTTCATTGCGTTTTATTGGCGAGCGAATACAAATGGATAAAATGCAAAAGTACGGCAACAAATCATGATTGTTAGCTTGCTAGATAACAAAGTACCTACAAAGTGTTTTAATTTCTATTATATCTGTATCAACAGAAAACAATAATAGCTGTTGAGAAACATCTAATGAAAGTATGAACAGCGGTACCCTAAATTATTCTTGTTGTCGATTGTTGATCGATTGATCAATTTTTTATGTTCGTTCTTTGTTCCAGCTATTATTTTCACATATCTTTACCTACTAATCGTTGGTGTATCCTCACTTTATGAACTTTGTTTGAATTAACTTTTTACGTGTGTTTCTTTTAAATCTATCGGTCTTTGGCAGTCAGTATCCGTTTCCCAGTTTTACTTACCACATGTTACTTTTCGGATAGTTTTGACACGAACCATGCACGATAACTGGTTCAAATTTAGTATTACGTAAGTCTGGCGACAATTATCACATTATCTTCTGTGGTGCCGCAATAAATTGTTCAGTAATATAAATCTTATTATCTTCTGTCAGTTCGTTCTAGATTTTATCGTATCTATCCTGCCTTACTCAGCGCAAAGTTCAAATATTTCCGGCTGTATAAGGGCAGAGGTCACTATGTCATACCTCGTTGTAATTTTTACCAAACTTAGTAAATATTAAAATTACGTGAAGTGTATCTCACATGGTCCATGCGTAGGCTATTTTAAAATCAACAATATAAGAAACAGAAAAATAAGCACATATTATAATTGCAATAAAATAAAAAAATAATTAACAAAGCAAGTAAAAAGAAAAGGAAACAAGAATGAGAACAAAATACGAAGATAAAAAAGAATGCAGAATATAATAATAAGTAACAACAATAATTTACTCTTTTAGAATGTAGATTTGTACATGTAGCAGCAAACTCTTTGGATCAGTTTGGTGTCACAGGAGACAATTTGGTGCTTTCTCCTGGTAAATAACAACAAAAGCAGTATAATGGTTGAAATTTTAATTGACCTAAATTTATCAATATTTAATTTTGATTTAATGCTGGTTGCACCATCGTTCGGTTGGTTTAAGGTCTTACCAATATAATGTTCTAATTTTTTAATATTATTATTTATCATCTATATAATTAGGGTCATTATGTATTCTTATCTCTTTTTTTACAATCATTCTGGTCCGTCAATAGCTTTGTTTGAGTTGCTCTTTGAGTACTTTTGATTTTGTACATGTTGTGAGGTTGAACGTACTTGGTCTGTAAAATTTTTCAGTATATTTGGTTACTGCTAATGCAGGCTTTACAACTTCTACAAAATTGTAATTTATTGTGTACGGGATTTTCCTGGATCTTCCCGCCAAACGTTCGTTTAATTAAATACAGTAGCGCCTACGGTTCATTTGCCTTCTTCCACCTTAGGTATGTAACTTGTAGCCTCTTTTCTTTTATTAGGTTTTTATTTTCTTCTGTTCTTGTCTTTTAAGCACCTCATATTGCGCCAATTCATATTGGGTCATTCTATACTGGGTCAAGTTAAAATTTGTACTCAATCTTGGATTGAATAGATTCACTTGCTTTCCTTTTTTGTTGGATAATATTTTTATATAATTTAATTCTTGGCTTGATTGATCGAATATACCAGAATTTTGTTAACATTAGAACCTTTGTGTGTTTGCTACGTTAACATTTCTAACCATTTTCTTTGGATATTTCATTGTAATGGCTAAATATTCCTAACAATTTAATAGCATTTATGGGTGTAAGTTTTTCCTAATTCCACTATTTGGATTGTGCAGTAAAGATATTTATGGTACATATTTTACATAATCGATCAAATTTCCTGCTGTCTATATCGAATACAGTCAGCCAATCGGTTTCTTTTAGTCTGTAGGAAATGTGCGTTCCCTGATCCGATTAAGATAGACTGTACCTTTATATGTGATAGGCTGTTATGGAAATAAATATGCATAATGAACATCAAAGCAATGTAAAGTAAAGCATTACTTTTAACGTGTGTCTGAACGGTGCCTATCCTTAATTCGTCAGAATCTTAAAAGTACTTATAAATTCTGCCATTAAAGATATATCTAAATAAAATTATCATCTCACACCAGTTTGTTACATTTGTAGCTTTGCTACGCGATAAATAGGAATTTCTAGTTTTTTCTTTCCATCATGATCTCTAAAAGCCAGTTCAAAGACACAACCCAATTTAACACGACAAATTAAACGCCCTAATATACGGCCGGTCGAAAACAACCGGAACGTAACAATATGTTGTTGACGAGCAGAACTGTACTGTTATAAGTATAGTTACTCAGTATATAGAAACACGGAAAAAATCTACCTAAGATAAAAATGGAAATGACGGAAATTGTGGGTCGCAAATGCTTATACATAAACTAGACTGCGATTAGTTGCTTAGGCAGGCATCGTACCGTTTTCATGGCGACCAAGGCCGCAATTTCATTGCGTCCCAAATATTTACTTCCAACCTATTGTACGTTGTAAGCATGATGAATATTATATAATTCATTTCACGATATCAATCCCAGAATAAACAAGAAGCCGCCGGATATTTTCGTAATATAATTTATATATTTTTATAATTAAATTTGAATAATTTTGTTTGTAAGTTTAACTGATTTTTTAGAGATGTATTAGGGAAGGGGCACAACTTGAGGCCTTATAGACAGACCGCCGCTTATTTTATATCGATTTTGTATCAACTAAAGCTACTTATGAGTTTTACTAATTTTGGGTATAATCATTATCCTCTACACTACTCCACATTAAACCAAACTTTAATTAATTGGGGTTCTATGATAAGGTATTAATAGTTATGAATGCTCTAGAGCTAAGTACATAACACACAAAGAATAAAGTATACAATAAACAATGAATTAAATATTTAAATATGTAAATTCGCCGCTACAGTATTCATTTATTAGCAGCATGTTAATGTATCTATCTACTTAAAATCCATGTTCGCGTAAATTAATTCTAGTTCTGCTTCACATTTTCGTAGCATGTTTTGTGTGCCCTAACAACGTTATCTTTCACGTTGTAATACCTCTACGAACCCATTCGTCCAGCCCAGTCGTTATCTGGGGACAAGCCGGGACAAACTAATAAGAAATAGGATCCCTAATTGAACACAATCTTCCCTCACAAGCCACTAACTAATTCAAACCCGTACTTTACCTACAACACGAGGATTCAGTCTATCGAGGTCGTTAATTAGAACATGAATTTGCTTCCTTTATGTAGGATATATAACATTTGACAACTTAAATGATTTAATTTATATCATTAACAAATGTACTATCGTGAAAGAAATTTTAATAAGATAATGGTAACAAAAATACGTTTTAGGATTACGCAATAGTAAAGTGCAAATAATGCATGTGTCTTCATATTGTTAAAAAAATATCATTTGATGCAGTAATATTTGAATAAAATGTAAATGTGGGCAAAATAGGCAATTTCAGTAGCTTTCTACAACCAAAGGCGTAGTGAAGATTTTTGTTAGAACGGTTTAGATTCAACAATTTCCAATAAGTTGCGTAACCCCGCCTAGAATTCTACGCGGGATTCCTGATTAGGAAATGTATTATCGACTTGCATTCTACTACTCTACTATATACTTCTTTTTTTATTTTGACAATTTATCTTGAGAATGTAGTAGGGATTTTGATTACATAGAAACGCATAGTTGTGTCTTACGAAGTATTGCGTTATATACTTTCATGCGTTTAGAAGAAACAAACAATCTTGTACCTTAACATAAACAAGTATAACATATATAGGTCGTCCCAACCTCCTGGAATTGTAGGTTGTAAAATTTACTGATAACATAATAAACACCATAGAGTGAGCATATTCTATTAGCCTGTATGGACTACTATTATATTATTGTTTCAGGATAGCGCAGCATATACATCCTACTAATTAAAATACACAATTTCTTTCACTTTTCCCCGATACATAAATTATATCTTTACTTAGGCTTAGGCGGTCTTCGCCAAAAAACATGCAAATGAACTCGGACACCTTCAGAAAGGTGCTGGCAGCTTTACAGAGAACTCTGGAGAGGCTTTAGAGGTATTGCTAAATACTCACTTTCTAGCTTGCATCGCATCTACGAGCAAAGGCTACCACCTAGAAATGAACTCAAGTCGCCCGTCAAAGGAGGCACGAAGTCTAGCAAGTAAATTCTTTACAACAGCTTTAATGACATTTAAACCCTACAAATCACCTGGGGGAAATGGTGTCTTCCCAATGTTACTGCAGAAAGGTATAGACGCTATTTTTCCAATCCTTTAGCGCTTGTACAAAGCCAACTATAGCTCCAGCTATATACCGATGCTGTAGAGAGACGTTAACGTGGTATTTATACCTAAAGGAGGAAGGCGATAAGCCGCAGAGCCTAAAGGATATAGACCTATCAGTCTCACCTCATTCCTGCTTAAAGGATGGAAAAGGTAGTAGACCAGTACCTAAGGAACGAAGTGCTTATAACAAATCCGCTTCATTCCAACCAACATGCCTACCAGAAGGCAAAATCAACAACGACGGCCCACCAACACGTTCCTAGCAGGTTGGAGGCGTCGTTAGTGGCAAAAGAAATAGCTCTTTGTGCATTCTTAGACACAGAGGGTGTCTTTGATAACACTTCCTTCGAGAGGATCGAAAAAGCGACCTCCTCCAAAAAACGACAACAGTTGGAGCCGACAGAGGGTGCCCTCAAGGAGGGGTCTTCTCACCTCTGATCTGGTGCCTGCTCGGAGATGATCTCTTACAGAATTTAACTTCTATAAGATGTAAGGGTACGCTGACGATCTGATAATCATGATCGGTAGAAAATATGAAAATAAAATATTACAACAATCATTTGCAGATATATGGTGATTTTACAGGCGAAATTAAAATCACCATATATCTGCAGGCATCGAAGAAATACGTATTAAGAGTTCGTTCTTATAGGGACTCTGTGGTGTAATGTGTAACGGGCCTATCCAGCAAACGGGAATCATAGGTTCGAGTAGTAGCGCTGGTTTGATCTTTTTCAATAATTTCTGCTGTGGCAACTTATTTGGACGACCTTGACGTTTTTCATCAAAAATGCTCATAGGTCGGCGTTCGAATTCAGCTGACCACTATGTTATTATATTGTTAATAACGAAGACGCACAATGTCTATAACCTTCACTGAGTTCCACTATCATCATCTCATCATTCTTTTTTCTTTTGCAAAAACAAATATTCGTACTTTTCAGTTGTTTAAATCGCAAAAGTTGTTCGCTTTAAATGGTCGTCTTTCACAAACCATCTGACGTATCTGATCGAGAGCTCAACAGGACTCATGTCAAAGGTTACTTTTACGAAAAATAGAGTTACTTTAATTCTAGTAGCGGCATATCTTGCTAAGGCCAGGTATTTATCAAACTCCTCGTATTTTAGCAATCTAGGTATACAATGATGTATTTTTTTAAATAGAAGCTTTAGTTTAATAGTAAATGCATAGGACATTGCAAAATAACGGCATATCTCAATGTTTTTCATTCTTGTAGCAGTTACGTAGTAACGCTGTGTTCCAACGAAAATTGTTTTTTATATCACTAACTATTGTTATTTACTCTCGGTTTGCAGTAACTATCTTCTTCCTAAAAGAATGTTTACACTGACATAATAATCAACATGTAGGTATACTTTTATTTTTGTAATATAGACTTTTACTACGTTATATCACTCTATGGCACGTTCATATTACTTCAAAAAAGAATCTAGGATGTCATAGGTCACATACATTTTTTAAATGATGTTTTAGTTAATTTATTAGTTTATTTTTTTTATTTTTTAGAGTTAACTTGACCGCCTATTTCCTGTGGCAATTGGCGAAGAGGTTGGTAGCCCTGTTAGAGGCATGAAGTTCGTAACTTAAAATACTTAACTAACTACATTTACTGCCTAAAACTACATTTACTACCTTTCAACACTTTTCTTATATCTTTTATCTTATCTTATATCTATCAATCTTAAACATAGTCCCGCCCTCTCGTACCACTCTGTATACATACATATGCACATAAATTAATATTTGAATTATATGTACACTGCCGTTCAGAGAACTTCGGTCGGTTGGTAAAAAACATGAAAAGGTTACAGAAACAAACGAAACTAAAAACAAAATGCAATTTTATTGTATGTACAGGTAAAAAAGACAAAAATAAATAAATAAAAAGTTATAGGCCTAATATAACATACTGAACACTATATTTCTTTTTCATCGAAAAAACCTCCTTTGCTGTTAATCACCGCTCGAACTATTCTACGCATTCTTTCGATAAGTTTTGTTAAAACGGATTGTGGAATATTAATCCATTCATGTTCCAGAATATTCCGTTGGGTTATTTTTACTTTTATAAACTTATAAACTTTTATAAACAACTTTTTATAAGTTGGGCATATTTTTCGGATCCTCCTGTCCAGTTCATCCCATAACAACTCTATAGGGTTCAAATCTGGGCTTTGTGGGGGCCATGTCATTACTTTCAAGGTGTGCTGTTCTTTTTGCTCCTTTAGATAGTTCTTACACACTAACGCAGTGTGTTTTGGGTCGTTGTCATGCATGAATGTAAAGTTACGGCCTATTATACGCAATCCTGATGGTACTGCATGATTCTGGGGTATTGCAAAATAATTTTCCTTCCTCATTACACCCTGCACTCTGCATAAATCTCCCGTCCCAGCAAAGGAGAAACATCCCCACAATAACACAGAACTACGCCCTTGCTTCACTGTAGGCACAATGCAGTTCGGGATCACTTTTCGGTTTTAGATCTTCGGACATAAACTCGTCGATTTTGCCCAAAAACCTCAAACTTTGACTCGTCACTCCAAAGCACGTGTTTCCAATCATCTAACGACCAATCTAGATGAGAACGGGCCCACTGTAGCCGTTTTGCTCTTAATAAGGGTTTTCGAATGGCAATGCGTCCATGAAGGTCCGCTTGTTGAAGTCGACGTTTTACCGTACTCGCAGAAACTTGTTCTTCACGGCCGCGATTGACTTCGGCTGCTATTTGTGGCGCTGTTAATTTTCTATTGCGTTTGCTTAATAATACAATTCTCAAACCTTCAGCTTTTGTTGTTTTCCTAGATGCTCCAGGACGAACACGATTTTCTATAGTTCCAGTTGTCCGGTATCGCTTTATGATGTCATTTACTGTTGAACTTCTCATATTTATTTTTTCAACAATTTATCGCCCCGAATATCCTTCTTCAAACAGCGTAATAATGCGTGAACGGTTTTCTACACTGGTAGGCTTGTCACGTGCCATTTTGAAGTAAATTTTCTTAAAACTTTCGCGCAAAAACGACAGATGCACACCAACACACGTTTAACAGTAAAAGGAAGCAAATTTATATCTTTACGCCTGTGATAAATAAACAAGAATGATACTGCGGTATATTTCCTACATGTATTGTTCGTTAATAATCCCCAAACGACCCGTTTCAAAAGATCGGTACTTCCGAGAAATTCTTGGAATGATAATAAAAGGGACTTTATTGTGGTTGTCGCAATATTTCTACTTTACATAATAATTTATGGCTTTAATCCCTTAGAAAAGAGTGTATGCTTAATATTTTTCTAATTTTATGTATTAATAATTGTATAAGGTGTGATATAATAGATTTTTATTGTATGACCGAACTTCACTGAACGGCAGGGTATATATATCATCAAAACTTTAGTAACTGGAAACCAACCATAGAGAGCTTTCTGTTGATTCTTTTTAGAATTCTTCATTTAAAGATGACTTTACTATAGACCTAACAGAGAGATTTCTAAATTTTTAACAAAATCGCTATTCCGGTAAGTCTTATTTGACTTTTTCACGACAACACCAGAAATGGGTGGACGCAAAGGAAGACCAAAAAAACATTGGAATTAACTCCAGATTTTTGTGTATGTAATAATCCATTATCTTTCCTTATACGTAGCTATTCTCCATTTGGATGTAATTTAAAAATAATTACTCGAGCTTGGGGTCCTAGTGATATGTGAAAAGCGTAAAAACTGAATGAAGCAGTTTCAAGCGTGGTTACATTATATGACGCAATGAATAAAGAAATGATGACGTACGGAATTATTCTGATTCGATATATTGCGAGCAGCGTTTCTCCGATATCAAATGGCCATGATTCGAATATAACACATTACGCCGATTTTGATCACTGACTGCACCACTGCAACCAATTTATACTTTCATGCGGAACGTGGAGATGGCGTTAGAAACGGTTACATACATTTCTCTCGAACAGTATCTGCATATGTACGTATGCACTACGTAATTCCGATTTCGGATATAACTGCCACTCTGAAGCGAATATGTATTATTTGCTGAAGGACTGACATGGAAGAATGGTGACAAACGATGGCAGCATATGTGTGTGCTGCTAAAATTTCATACCTGACATATGCGATTGGGTTAGTCACACGTTGATAGATTTTTCATGTTTGCCTCGTTAAGGAACAATTTACTTTTATACACCTAATTTCCATCTCATCTTCGTTTTAGTCAGCAACTACAATCTTCTTCCATAAATGTCGGAGAATACCGCAAATTTTATTTTACCTAAAATCATCTACTCATATTTGGAAACGTCGATTCAGAATCGTTAAGGGACAATCTCGTTGAAAATTCACTATCTCAAGGCGGCACAAGGCGTGATTTCAATCTCTTCAATAACAATTCTGTTAAAAAAAAAGATAATAATAAAGCGGAAGACACCTGTAAACTCCAGGAAAGCGACGCGGCGTCAATGGTTCCGAAAGAGGACACAACCGATACCACATTGCTTAAAATTCTTCTCTCTAATAATGTAGTAATGCTCAGGAAAAATTCAACCGAGTCTTTTAAGTACAAGGCAACTATCGAAACAAAAGCTAAAGACGTAAATTCCGGGAGAGCAGAAGCACGTATTTAACGAATACTAAAGAAAATACTCATAAAGAAATTAAACCCGTTAATCCACAAGTTAATAGTCAAATGTTAACCTAGTAATTTCAATTGGAAATAATTATACAAATTTCAATGAACACAATTGGGTAACCTTCAATATGCCACACTACAAATTAATATTTAAAAATGGAAGACAGAAAAGCCGGTGCAACACGTGGCTCGGCAAAATGACTATAGGATAAAGTGGATGCAAAATAAAACAACAGCGATATTAAAGATAAAGAAACTTACAAAAAAACAAAAAAAAGGTAGCTTAAACGTAGCGTAAACACCCATTTAGGCAACCTATGCATTTCTTTTTTTGCAATCAAGATACCGCATGTGGTCGCAACGAGAGCTGTTCAGAGAACGGACGAAGGAAAGCTTTTTCGGGCGGACACGCGTAAAAATCAAACACGCTTCAGCAGCATCTGTCAGAGTGATACTTTTCTGATCCGCTTTTCGGCTTATATCTTTCTTGTCTTTTCCCGTTCACGGGATTCTAATAAGTAATTATATTTCCACTCAACGACAATGCCGAGCAACCGACTTCTTCGTACCCCTTCCAGTCCTTACTACTCATGTTTTGTTCTTTAGAATAATTTCCCAAATACTATTTTCTAATATGCTAGATCGCAAACTAGAATATTACAGACTAATATGAAATTATTTACCAGAATTGAGTTGAGAATCAGGCCTAGAACCTCTTCAACATATAAGCGCTGCATGACTGTGTATGTATGTTTCCACTCCAACTGCTAATGTTTCCAAATTTCTTTGTTGTTTTGTAAATCCGTAAAAATATTTTGACTTCATTAAATTTGTTACGATCTATCTGTTTGTTTAATCATACCGACAGGGACACCAATTCAACGCCTTCAATATTTTCATATCGTAACCTTTGCGGATATTGTGTATTACGTTTATATGTAGCTTTCACAAAGTGTTTGCGAAATACACTTCTTGAAATAGCCGGTGTCTTTTATCGCTAACTTGATTTTACTTAACTTTGTTTTATAATAATTTAATTAACTAAGTTTAATGAAATCACACGAAGTAGAAGGTGGTCGCATGTAAATGCAAAATAATCGAATCTATGTCGGTTCTTAATATTAGAATATATTATCTTTTGAAGGATAGTCTTTTTGCATAATCTACCTTCCCTGCTTAGCGTTATAGCCATGATCGTCTACGACCGATATTAATTATTTAGTATTCAAGTCACGGACGCATTCATTTGCATACAACTGCACGAACCTATCCCTTGCAATTGTGCAATTTACTACGCTCTTGTATAAGGAAACACGGATAACATTGGCAATGGTATCAATAAAAGAGTTGTTTTTGTCAAAAATCCGTACAAAGCATCTATTTATTTTACTAAAGATTTTGGCCCACAAGTATTCTATAACGCTCTACAAATATTACATAAAATTTAGTAACTAAATCAATTACAGCTGCTGTCTCTATATATTCTCTTCCAGCAGTTGCTATTCTAGAATGGTCCTCGTTGGCCGTATAATAACAAAACGGTCAATGATCTCGATACCCCATCGACGCATCGATCAATATATGAAAGAATATTCATTGTAAAATTCTTCAAACTTGTCAGTATACTAAAACCGACATGTGCTATTGACCTAAAGTTCAATTCAAAAATGTAATAATATAGAGGATTAATAAATAATAATGAAAATACAAAGGTTGATAACTGTTTCCGGTGTAAGTTATTAATTAAATAACTGACATGTGCGGTTTTAGTGATTTTCTGATACTTAATCGTTCATATATCGATCGATGCAGTTTCCGGTGAGACGCCTTGTATAGTATACAAATTTATTTTGATTGTCTTTATATCGTCCCTAAAGCCCCTCTCAAGTGCAGGGGCCATCGGCTGGCCGCTCTCATTACGCCTGCGCCCATGAAACGCATTAAAATGTTCACCCGCATTATTCACCATGGAATGAGGAAAAAGCAGCTGAAACCTCAGTGTTCGATATTACCGCTTTATTAGAGGAACAAACACAACTACGGCTATTGATATGAAAAAGTAAGAGATAAACAAAGACGTGTGTGTCTAACGACTACATTTTAGCACCTATTTTTATTTGCTATTGATACGCTCATTCTTTAGTTTGCCTAAGACAAGACGCTCAAGTGAGTGTCTCAGCTACCAGGGGTAGGTCTCTGTGCACAATGGAATTCTATTTATTGCCTAATTTCTACATCCTTTCTACTCTACGCATCGAAAGCCGACATGTCTAATTCGACACCTTTTCACATCTCGCTTTAAAAGATGGTAAATCGAAAAGTAAAAAGAGAACGGCTAATGGGCAAGTCGCCCATTTACAGATTAGTGAAACGTAAATTGGGTGAAAAGGAGAAACCCAGAATCTATTTGATTCGCTCGATGGTGTCCTATTGCTATGTTTGCAATAATATATGTGCGCAGAGTACCATTTAATCGAGTTGTCGCCCTCTATAATGGAATACTACTGTAGAATGCGATAATGAACAGAGTCTCACTCCAAATCCCTTGCTACGAAGATAAATCAAATTTAGTGTTTATTTGAGAAAAAAATCTACGTTTATTTAAATTTTACCATATCCGAAATGTGGTAGGCATACAATAATTATTAAATGGTACATTTATCTAATCTACATGCAGTGCTACAAGCTGTCCTTGAAGACAGTTAACTTATTGCATTTACTTACAAAATAGTTGTTAAGGCTAACATTTAAAACTACTTTCACCTAGCGACAGCATTTGCAGCAAATGACCAAGCTAATGGAAAAATTAATTAAACGTAATTTCCTCAGCATTAAAAAAAACGAGCCTGACTTCATCTATCGATCAATGCAATTTGCGACGAATGAAATTTAAAGAACAGAATTTTAACTAAAATTTTTTTAACTAACGTCACATATTGGTTTATACGATAAGTTCCACAAATGGAAAAAGGATGGTTTATAATGTTTTTCTTTGGCTTTTTTAATCGAACGGACTGTATATTTGTTAAACGTTAGTTCTAATAAAACGCTCTACGTTTTCAAACAATGCAGCACAATTGATGCTTTCCTCCAATAATGACTATAATTTAAATGTCTATAAAATTTATATTTACTTAATGATAGGCGTTAAAACAAGATCATTGTCCAAGAAAAAGTATGCTAATTGTCAAAATGTTTGCGGCAACATTAGTAACATTTTCGTTCATTAAATATTCTCGTAAAGAATATCTACTCACACAAGAAATAGATGAGGACTTTTAATATAATTCATTATACTTTTCATTATCTAGGCACAGCTAGATTTTGTAATTTTAAATCCTGTGGAGCTAATTTTTGAATGTAACTAATTTCATTAAAGTTAATTATATTAATTATATTCGTTTTACAGGTTTTGAATTTTACAATTGCCTAACTCGAAACCTAACCGACAGCTAAATTTAAATTACATAATCAAATGTTCTTAAAATTTTAAATTTATTAGCCAAAGTCATCATTTCTTATTACAAAAGCAAGTCAGATCTGAAATATATTAATTTCTCAGGTCTTCTTTACCTAAACATTAACTGTTTTTTTTTAAGGACGGATTATTACTTCCTATTGAAAGCGGCAGTCTAGGAGCAATGAAAAATATAATAAATTATATTAAAGAGTATACCTAATCCATTACTTTTTGTCAGTGTACAAATAATATTTATGTTGCATTACGAAAAATATAGAAATATAACATATTAAACGAAAAAGTGTTTGCTTAATTCAAATGAAATCGCAATGTCCATGTAAATTAACTCTAAAACTTAGGTATTCCAAGGGCGCATTTCCTCCTTGAACTAATTCTCAAACAAAACCTCATCAAAAAACAAAACAGGCGAAAGTTGGCTTTTGTTTCGCTATCGTATACAGCAGATTATTGAAGTCATTTTACTTTTTCCCCTTTGTCGAGATCTTTTGGTTTTCGTTGGTATTCGGTTAAAGTTGGCTGAAAGAAGAACCTTTACAAAAGAAAATCAGATCAGCGCTGTATTTAACCAACATAATAAAATAAATACTCCCTTGTTGAACATTTTCGAAACGGTAAAAGAACGTTTACTTCTTATTTTTTGTAATATGGAGATTTACGCATATATGAAAGAAAGAAAAATGCCCTTGTTCTCTCTTATACAAGTATCTGTTATTCCTGATAATATACACGGTATATGGATTCTAATAATAGGAGTTGGGCTAATTGATTTTTTTATTAAATTTGCCAGCCAAATAGAAAATGTTGGGACTCTCTCAATATACTGAGTCCTTTAATTTTTCAAAAATCTACTTAATTTAGTAAAGTAAAATATACTTATAGGTGTAGGTCCCCCATGTATGTACGTAGTGCATGTGTGTGCATAGAATGTTCTTCCTTCCCTGTATGTATGTATGTTCTCGGTCCTTTTCGATCAATCTATAAATACAATGTCCTCTTCAACCACTCTTTTGATGTTCTTGGGTACAACTTTCCTCTTCTTTGTCCAAACTTTTTATATTAGTTCTTAGATTAATTTCCGAATACTTTTCCCACAAAACTGTCTTCTGTCAATAATACTCACTGCGTTTGTTTGTTCAACCTACTCCACAGGAATGCCAATCGTAAGATTTTCATATCTTAATCGTTGATGATCATATATGATGTTAGATCATGGATTTTGATGACTAGATTCCAATGTAGATGGTTGAGCCGGTTGATTTTGCAAGTTTTTATCAGAACGTAAATTCTTGGAAGTAAGTTTCAAGTAAAATTTTAATTACTCCCTTTGGGTTGATTTTAATTGAGTCAAAGAAATAATAATATAAATCATTAGGGTGGATGATTTATCAATTCGAATCCCAATTCGTGAACTTTTAAGTACGCATTACGTCTTCGTACAACAACGGATCGGATCTTGTCCCGCCGCCGAGGGTTGCAACTCTAATGATTATTGTGAAGTTTGTAATCGCTATAATCAACCAAAAATATATAACTGATATTAGTTTTTTTAGGTCAAATAGCATTATAGCGCATGTAGGTTATACAGATTTGGCAGAATTTCCGCGCGACTTGTGTACATGTCATAAAATGATAGTTGCATATAATGTAATGCGATTAGTTCGTGTGGTTAGCTTCTATTCCAAAATTATTCTCTGTATGAAATCTTTTTCAAAGCAAACTCGAAAGTTCTACAATTTCTAACAAACAATTTCTTATTTATTGCGTCGCTAATATTGTAAGGAGCATAAAACTAAAAAGCCTGCTCCAAAACAATTCTACACACACAGTGAGCATATTTTCCATAGGTGGGATACGGCTGTCGCAAGTTTCATCTGTTTTGTAAATTTGTAAAGCGTATTATTAACGCTGGAATTCCCTTTAGCCAATAAAATGTCTTCAGCACAAAATTTTCTGTTTATACCGCCCACCTGCGAGGTTTCTTTAGCTCTAAGTTGGAGAACAAAAGGAGTTGTACATCAACTGTTGTACTGACATTTCTTCAAAAAATACAATAAAGTAAAGTGTATGTAGCAGTAAGAGTATTTTCATTGAACATCAGGAAGAAAGATACGACTTAGTGTTGCACCTCAGATCCACAGCTTTACAACCTGTACCATAAGAAAGGTGAAACTCACACAAATTCTCCTCAGGAAAATACTTCTGATTATTTTTAATAATCAATAGAAATTAAAGTGATTTCCTTTATTTAATTGTGAATTTAGTTAGTTGTAAATTAAATTAGATTACTTCCCAAGGTGGTTCTTGACCTAACCTACTGCGACCTTTTCAGATCTATTGTGGTTCCTCTCTCATTAGATCTACATTACCTTTGCTTTCTTTGCTAGATTTAGCAGGCTTGTGAGTGATCCCTTTACATAGGTTTCGGCTTTTGGGTATTCCGAGTGCATTTCTGAGATCCATAGTCCTGCCTGTGCAGAGTCTATCATCACTCCAAGGAAGTTAAATAACTGTTAATAGGGGAACATTTTTTGACATGAAATAGACATTTGATATTTCACCCCCCTTTCTTTTATAACCTCCCATTCAAAAATTTCAAATGGAATTTTGAAAAAGGCGATTCATCGTTTGGAAGCTCCTTTTTATTTGTACACGTACATTTTCCAAGTATGCAATAATGGGACAAGGTGAATAGACCTGTATTTCTATGCAGTCACTCCTACACCTGCTGCTGTCATCAAAATTCCAATTTGCTAATAATTGGACGATAAGAATCTGTAACTGAAGTAATAAATATAAAATTTCAAATGAATGGTGAGACTCACAAAAATTCATGCACGCATGTATCATGTGTATCAATAACTGAGACAGAATAGAAATATCCTTACCAATAGATACAAACGTGCACAATTACGAAGTTTAAAACATATGCTAGAAAATTATAACTTACTTATTAGAAGCAGTTTACTCTTCTTGAAAAACCGAAATATGGAATAGTACCAGATTAGCATAATAAGAAAATAATAACGTTTGAATTTCCGTAGTATTACGGCAGACTTTCCTCCCTGTTCATATATCAAGAGTTAATTAATTTAATAGTTTTGGAATTGTTGTGAAAGTTCATTTAAATTTTCCCTAGCAATTGAACACGTTTGACTTAATATATTTGTACACTTCATAGCTTCTACTTCTGTGATATCCGCCTAGACTAAAAATGCAAGTAAACCACTTTCTACCTGAATTTCTAAACAACTACTTATCGTCAACACTCCAAACTACGCGTACGCTATATTGTGTTTCTTAAATATATGCAATTAAGTGTGAAATACAATATTCACCTCAAACTACCTTTCCAAGTTCAGGCTTCAGCGTTGTTTGTCAACAAAGTTTTAGTTAACGAAGCATACGAAGCAATTTAGCTCGTGGTAGACGCGCACATGTGAAGATGATAATTGCCGTCTAGTTCTTGCATATATAATTAAACGAATTTATGAAACTGCGATACAAGAGTAGATAAACGTACATATAAATTACAGGACTGTGTGACTCTATAATTCTCTGCATTGAGTTGACAAATATGGCAATATCGCCTGGCCGTATCTGCTATTTAAAATATGATTTAATGTACCGGTTTTTACAGCTCGTCATAGTGCGTCATTTTATTCGCCTGCAGTCCGGAAACGCCTTGATGGGCTTTCTAATTTAAAGAAGATGGCGTGATGGTAAAGGACTGATTATAGACTAATTTTAAATTACAAGAACTAATTTTTCATAATTGCATATGTACTGTATGGTAACTTACTCACTTATGTGCATATATGACCTCATCATTGTCCTATAATCGGAGGAATCTGTTAGACAATAACAGATAATTACAGATTAACAGATAATTTCAGTTATATGAAATCCTAATCATTTATATTAATTTTGTCATTTTCAGACCTTTGGGCGTTTGGATATTCTGAACCCATTTTTGAGAGCCGCAGTTCTGCTAGTTTTGTGCAATCGCATAGCGTGTGGCCAAAAGTCTGTTCTTCCGCCGGGCAGAATCTACTGTATCCTCTGTCAGGGCGAAGCTGATCATGTGCTGTTTGAGAAATCAATGTTGTTAGTAGGTCTACTATGCTGTAAATTTGATCATCCGTTCTATCAGGTTCAAATAGTTTGGGCTATCTCTGCCCTCATATATGCCATGGCTACAGAGGAGCCTTTTCTCAGCGATTAGCGGCCCTACTTGAGTTAGAGTCACATGGGCTGTTTACCCAGGCTATTTAACGAACTCATGTAATCCCATATTAGTTTTAACTTTGTTTTGTGCTGCTACTACTACCACTTATTTGTCTATTTTGTCAGCTCCTCCAGCACTGCCGCTACTTTGGCTTAGAATACTCTAATATTTCGAAATAGATCTGGTGACTTAATCTAATCATTTGACTGTGGCATCGACTCCAATCTTTGCTTTTGAGTCACTTGCGTATTAGATGGACTCCATCGGGGGCACCTTTTTGCCATTCCTCTCTATCTAATTTTAGCGTTTTATAGTTTTTATCAAAATTGTATTTAGGGCGGATGATTTCAGTGGTCCCTTGCAACAAAAAAATCAAAGTAACTTATCCATACAATTTTGCTTCTAACGATTTTTATTTGAATGAGTTTAAAAGGTGTTTCTTGAGAAGGGGCTTTTATGATAAATTGGAGACGCGTGAATAACGTGTTATTGTATCAAAATTTCTATTGGAGACCTTGCCATCATTAGTTCCATTCAAATACATTTCTTTGGTAAGAATTGTTTCGAAATGTTATTTCAAACATCCGCATTGTGCTTATATTCAGAAAAATCTAGCGATTCGAATACTGCGGTAAAGTTTCATAAATGAAGGATATGGGCGCAAGTAAGAGATTTATCCTTTCAGTGCTCCATTTATAATTTCATTTCCTGGTTGGAGAGCGTAGTAGGTACATGTGCAAGTTGTAATTTAATATAAAACCCTCGTTGCATATAAAACCTATCCAAAATAAAGCGGGCAGCTTTCGAAGCGTCTATTCGCGTACCCCACTGAAACAGTTGGCGTAATCTAAATTGCTCTAATATTCCGTGCAGGGCCAAAGCGCAAATTTAAGTAAAACAAACTGTCCCCTATTTACGATCGGTTACGTATGCCATTTATGACCACCAGCTATTCTGCACGTTTAAATTAAGCACTTTTAATTGCTAACCATCAATTCTCGCTTTGTGAACGAGGTTCCGTGACGGTACAAGTTTGCCTAGTTTCGAATAGAATATCAATAAATTGTATTACAAATATGTACGTCTAAATGCGTGTAATGATAAACAAATAATAATAATAGTAAATATGTATAATTATAATAATAAATATATATATATATATATAAAACGCACTCTCAAACAATTTACGGAAAAATTGTTCAAATAAAAGTTTGGAAACTAGTTCTGCACAACATAAAATTATATTCAAATGCACAGTCTTCCTCTGCGTACGATACAAGTTTGGTTTTTCAAATGATACTCTCTCTACTAGGGGATCTCCACTCCCTTGGTTTCAATCTTTTCGTGCTTTTGTCACTGTTAACCGAGAGTCCACAATCACTGCACCAAATTATCCAACGCCCATAGAAGGCGCAGTCTTGATGATATATAAACCTCTTATAGGTCTCTCAGCTGTATCAGCAGCGTACATGGAAAGATGTATCTGTGGGAACTAATGGGAAGCATATCTACGGTCGCATGCATCTATACAGTGGGGAAACAACATATTCTGATAACGGCGTCAAAAGTCAGCAGTAGGAAGCGTAACAGAACAAGAGGAAGGGACTTAACCGTTTTGTTGATGATACCATCAAATCCAGGGGCTTTGTTATTGGGAAACTGTTTGATAAGGGACTGTAACTCCCCCATTGTGGCCTACGTCGGCGGCCTCTGACTTCTTGGTGATCAGAGCGATCGCAATCTTTCTCGGAGTCGTTATTAGAATTCTGCTCTGCGTGCTGCCGGAACGTATCCGCTTGAGGAAATGAGCGTGGGTTTCATCCTTTTCCCCGTTGGTATATACCATCCCTACTTCACCCCGCAGAGATCGGGTTGAGGGCTTGGCCCTCCTTTTAAACGCTTTGGTCAATTTCCACAGTGAATTATTCTAAAAGTATAGATTTCCATAGATCCATAGTTCGTACAGTTTCTCCTAAACTTGTTTTGAAGCGTTCAATACCTAATAGAGTGCAGAGTGACCACCTTTTTTAATGTTTCTAGCTAGAAGCTGACGAACGTTAAGTGGTAGTCGAGCAATGAGGGGGCCTCTCCATAGAAATTATTGTAATAACGGAGATGGCCAACGCTTCTTCGGACGAAATCTTGTCCAGCAGTGGCTATATATTAAGGTGTCTTTGGATCCCCGTTAACAATCCACTTTAATCTTCTTAAAAAACAACTATACCGATATATCGAACACTTTACACTAGAGTGATTGAGTATTCCTTGAAGTTGTTATTACTGAGTCGATCATTTTAACATTAACTAAATTCTACAAAATAACAATCGAAAGCACTCTAAGTTTGACTTATATTATATTATTTCTAAAAGAGAAGAGCTTTTAGAACTCAGTCGAAACATTTCTCTACGTCTAAAACCCATACTTCTGCGACGAAATACTCTGGTGTAACTGAAAACTTTTGTGTAACTTTCCATTTTCCTGTACATATTGTTATGCCATTCTTTGTATTTTGTTTGTATTTCCAGAGTAATATTTTGTATAATGCCCAAAATGCGCGTTGTGTTCAGAAACTATTCCAGAAAGTTTCTTGATAAGTGTTTCTGTTTAACTAAATTGTGCAATTTCCAGCAAATTATTTTCTCTTTACTGCTAAAAAACTTCGTGTGCAGTGCTTTAAATAAATCTATTTGAACTGTTACTATTCTCCAGTATACCTCGCCCAGAAAATCAACAAGGATGTATTAAATAATAAATAGGAAAATCAAGCAGACAAAAATAGGGATTAGTGTTTAGAATGAAACGAAAAGGGTTATCTAAAGTATTCCGCAACAAGTATACTCAGCCCAGCCAAAAGGAAAATACTGTATGTTAAATAAAAGAATTTTTGTTGAGTTTCGAGTGGTAACTAAACACTTATATTTAAAAGGTTTAACAACGAATGAGATCAAAGCCGAGTTGGATGAAGTTCATGGCACATCTGCTCCTGTGTTGACAACTGTTTACAATTGGATAAATGAGTTTAAACGTAGCCGAATATCCACAAGAGATGAATATCGTTCTGGACCTCCACAGGAAGTGACCACCCCCGAAATGACTGACAAAATTCACGATATGGTTTTGAATGATCGATGAATTAAAATGCCCAAAATAGTTGAGGCCACAGGCATCTCGTAAGGTACAATGTTTTCAATTTTGCACGAAAAATTGGATGTGAAAAAAATTTTGGCAAGATGAACGAAACAAGTACACACTACTACACTCCGGAAAGGAACAGTCAAAACAGTGGGTTTTTGAAGGCGGACGAGCTCGGAAGAAGACGAAGGCAGTGAAATCGGCCGGCAAGGTGACAGCCTCGGTTTTTTGGGATGCACGCCCAATCATCTACACCGATTACTTGAAAAAAGGACAAACAATAACTGCAAAGTATTATGCGTCGTTATTGGACCGGTTGAGCCAAGAGATCGAGAAAAAGCGTCCTCATTCGAAAAGGAAAATGATCCTCTTCAATCAAGACAACGCAGGGGTGCACACCTGCACAGTTTCGATGGCCAAAATTATAGAATGAAAGTTCGAATTAGTACAACATTCACCGTGTTCACCGGATTTGGCACCCAGTGACTTCTTTTTATTTCCAAATTTGAAAAAGTGGCTCGACGGACAACGGTTCACGTCCAACGAGGAAGTCATCGCCCAAAGAGATGGAGGGCTTGAAAAAACTAGAGTTAAGTGGAGATTATGTTGAAAAACGTACAAAAAATATGTTGTTTTTCTATCTTTTTCTAATACCTTATTGGTTCGAGCAATTAATCGGAGCCAATTATTATTACTAATTACCAAATGGTAAGTTTCAGGTAATTAATCAGTATTAGTTTATTAGGAATTTATTACATTAACTGATAATTATTGGTACCTTAATTCATAACTTGAAATACTAATAATATCGCTTAATAAAATAAACTGTGGTATTTAGCGCATTATTAGAGTCTAATTCAATCTTCACACGGCGGCGCTTGGGTCACTACAGAATGGTCCTCACCGTCCTGCGACCCCCGGCCCTTATGCCTACGTAATATTATTGCGGACGAATTATATAACAGTGCCGATGTCTCTTAGCAGCCATACTGCGGGACTTTGGTGGTATATTAAAAGTAACGATCGTACCAACATATTTTCAAATCATTATAAATAACCATCTTAAATAGAACTTGTTTCTAAATATATTTTTGGTCTAAAAATAATAATCGATATCGCAAACGTATGGGCAACGCCACGCTAACATCAACGAGAATCAGGACGCCAGCTGAAAAGGAATACTAAAAACATACTTTTGGCAACTTTTCAACTGTAACGTCAGTAATATAGTTTGTAGTTGAATATGAATAAAAATGAATGAATAAATAAATGTAATCGACAGGGCTATGTATTTCTTTGGATTATTTTTTGTTGGTTACAATTACAGATGGGTTGTTACGTAGCTAGTTGCTATTTTGTAACTGTTAACCACCGATAACCGTTTAGCAGCTAAGTAATATCAGAGCAAACTGCCACTTTCTGTAGTAGTTCTTTGATACAGCGGACAACCAGACTCGTCGAGTACACAGTACGTTTTATCACGTTCTGAAACATAAATGTAGTTTTGTGACAGCTGTGACAGCTTAGTAGTAAAACGCTGTAAAGTATAAAACGTACCTCGCTTTGAAAACCGTTTCTTTGCATTAGATGCAGTTGTTTATACCTATTACGTACATACATACAGTTGAATATTGCACTACCAGGTTTTAACAGGCAGCATTTTCCTCTCTAAACACGAGAGTCAACAAAGAGGTTATTCGAATAAGATTAATGACTAATTAAATTAGAGCTTTTACTGATTTCTAAAAGGCATTTTCATTTTCGCATCTTTGTATATCCAAATCTACAAACGTATCCACCCTCCACATATACAGCGTAGAAGGAAAGTAACGGATAAATTCATTATCTCTGTTAATATTCATTTTTTTGAAAAAATAGTAGCGATTTCAATTATTTTACGTTATACTACATTGTTGTCATCTTGTTACGTCATTTGTTTTCAAAGTTATAACGTCATCAAGAGTTTTTTTAAATGACAACTTATATTTTTTATTATTAATTTCTGTAGTACTTTTTATTTCGTTCTCAACGGTATAAAATTATCAATACGTTACACTCGAAAAAAAATTAAGAAAAACAGTGTCAAAGTTCGAATGTCAACAATTAAACGCAGTTAACGTGTAGTTAACAAACACCAATCCAATTACACCTGTGAAAAGTAAGCAACAAAATTATTGTCATTTGCTTGTTCTAAAGTAGATTTTACCTTCAGTACGCAACTTTATGAATAAAAAAGCGAGAAACAAAGAGCTGAAGTGTTAATGATGATCGGTTATGGCGACGGAGTTTAATTTTTAGAGAGAAGTTTCCAAATCAGTCCATAAGTCAATCTACCGTTAGTAGAATCGAAAACAAATTAAGAGAACACGGCAATGTAAAGAATCTTCCAAAAAATAAGGGTCCGGTAAAATTGAAAATAATCCACATTCAACTAGTAAAAGCATTGCTTTGGATTACAATGTAAGTTTTAATACTTTTGAGTTCAAAGATTTCACCCATATAAGCTACAATTGGTTCACCAGTTGACAGAGGATGACTTTGGTCCTAGACAAGAATTCTGTCAACAAATGATGTAATCGCGATCCAATGTTTTCCCAGGGTGTTTTATTTTCGGATGAAGTAACATTTTGTTTAAAGGGAACGGTCAATAGACAAAATTATAGATATTGGGCTAGGGAAAATCCTTGTTGGATATAGGAAATTCATACTCAGTACCCTCACAAAGTTAATGTATGGGCAGGAATTATTAGCGCCCAAATTATAGGCCCATTCTTTTTAGCAAATAATTTAACTGGAGAAAGATACCTACAATGTTTCAGTTGGAACCAGTGCCTGCATTAGCTGCATTATTTCTCAATGCAAACAATCCTGAACTACCAGACAATAGCGTTTGGCTACAACATGATGGTGTTCCACCTCATTATGCAAATAATATTCGACGCTATTTGGGCCAAGTACTTCGAGGAGGATGGATTGGAAGAAGAGATCTGATGGAATGGCCGGCTTGGTCTTCTGATTTGACGCCTTTAGACTTCTTTCTGTGGGGGCACTTAAAAACTAAAGTATATAAAAATCGATTGCATAATTTAAAAGATCTTAAGCAAAGAATTCGACATGAGATTACATTAATATCACTTAAACTCTTCAAAATGTAAGAAATTAATTTTATAATCGCCTTGGATATTGTCAAATGGTACAGGGTCGTCATTTTGAACATCTAGAATTTATTAATTTGGATTTACCTTAAGCTCTCAATATGGCACAAAAAGGCCAAAACCAAAAAATTGGTTTGACAATGTCAAAGTAACGGACTGCTTGGCGTTTCATAAACGCTATTCACGATGGATATTTTTTGACGCTTTATCGCTGCTAGTATCGTCACTCTTATCAAGTGGTTTCATTTCAAGCTTTAACCTAGAATTAACAATCTAATGTAGTTGTAACCAACATAAAAAATAATTCAAGGTAAACTACCGCGTTCTACGCAGATTTTTGATGCCACTAATGTAGAGGATTCGAATGAAAATGCGTATTTCGTATCCTAATAAATTGTCTTGTGTTACTGTCCTTTTACTAGTCGTTTTTAAATATAATCGTAAAATAAAGTTTTATAAAAAGTGTACGTATATTTAATGACGTATAGATTATTTTCCCGCCATTTAGCTTGCCCTCTTTTACATGAATGTTTCGAAATGTGGTTAATGACATGTACAAGCTTGTGCTTTATTCCATTTTTCCTCTTTCTATTGCTCTTTTCCCTACACCACTTTGTGTAAATCAAAGAGCAAAAGCGAACAATATTGAAAAATACGTTTGATGCGAGAGCTAATAACCAATTCCCAAACGTTCAAAAGAAATCAAAAAATATAATACAATCGGAGATCGAATTAATCGACTAAATAAGTGGAGAGAGCTGCGTGGGAATGATATGAATTTATATTTATGGTTTGTAAAAGTCTGAATTTAAATTTTTATTTAACGGAACTATTAGCGAGCTAACTTCTATATTGTTTAATGAAAAACATTTTTATGGAAATAAATGAAATTCGAAATAGCTGTAGACAACTTGGACTACTACTAACTTTCTTTCGGTTAAAGTTACGCTTTGTTACTCATGAAAGTATATGTTCTTCATAATTTATTTCAATAGTAGTACAAAAGAAATTCGTACTACGGTGTTTTTTGTGACTCAAAGAAGCCCTCTGATTGCGCTCAACACGATAATCTTTTAGAAAAACTGCAATTGTATGGCATTAGGAACACAGTTACAATTTGGTTTGCTTCATATCTTCATGATAGGAAACAATTTGTCAAAATAAAACACAGCTCGGCAGAATAACAAATTTAAGATTTTAAGTCTCACGTCCTACCTGTCAAAATGGGCATACCGCAGAGGGATCCGTTTTGGGGCCAGTACTGTTTAGCTTATATATCAACGACATTATGCTATTCCTTTCTAATGTCTCCTTAACTATATATGCAGATGATATTTCGCTTTTAACAACGAATGAAGACACAGAATACATTTCTAATGGTTTGTTACGGACTCACAATAGACTTTCTTTAAGTCTAGTCTTTGCTCAAGAATTGGGGACCTATCCATAGACCAAATACAGCTAGAGCAATCCAATTCCACAAAATTTCTGGGTGTCACTTCTGAGGATAATCCGGTTTGGAATGAGCATTGTCGCGTATTAGCTAGCAGACTCTTTGGCAAGTGTTGTGTTTCGCTGCTGAAGATCGCAGATAACGGTGGAGCGCCTTCTATCGCTGTATTATGCGGAAATCTATTCCAGAATACGATATGGAATACTCTTGTGGTGGTCATCAGCTTCAGCTGCTAAAGTGCTCTTGGTCCAGAGAGCTGTAATGAGATCATTGGTGTGCGCACATTTTATGAAGTCTTGCAGGCCTCTATTTCATAAATTCAATTTATTACCGCTTCATAGCATTTATATAATGGAAGTATCTGTTTATGTACATCATAATACAGACACCTTGCAGAAGCGTATAAATTTCTGCAGGAATCTAATGTAATATGAAATTGTAGTATTGTACTAAACAATTTAATAAATAACGAGAGTCTGATGGATTATATTGTAGTACAAAGAAACATATAACTTCCCATTCAACTAATCTATTAGGATGCGAACCGAGTTTACGTACTTGTATCGAGTTTGTGTTATTGCGGTATGATGGATATTTACACGTGTTCGTGTTTATTTTTGGTTCTACATCCCGCACGTACAACAGACACGAAATTACCACCCTCAGTGTTTACAATTATTTGCGAGGTAGTATATTTATTTGTAAAAAAGGAAATAAAGCCTAAATTTCAAAATTTGGTCTACATTCATATGTGAATATGTTACAGATAAGTATCTCAAATAAATTCAATTAAACCTGGGGATTTATTTCTAGCTGATATATCGCTATCCACCTTGGTTCAATGGTAGTATCATTTATAATTTGAAACTAAATGAGTAGTATAAACGAAATTTATTAAAAATGTACATATATTTTTAATAAATTTCCATCGACGTCTATAATGATTTTAAATGATACAGATATCTAAACTACTCCGAAAATTACGCAAAGACGAAATTTCTTTAGCTTGCTCGCAATATCTTAACCATGTAGAAACAATCGTCGTTAATAGTCCTAGAACAATTTTCAAATTTCTCCAAACAAAGCATGGTTCAACAAGACTTCCGAAAACACTATTCTACAAGAATTCGAACCTCGAATCTTCCAAAGACAGTAAAATCAGTTCGTCTTATCTTCCCTCGGTAAAGTTGATCATGAGAATATACACACCAATTGTGTTTCTTTTACATTATCTGTGCCTTCTGTAACTGATCTCATTATCATTATGTCTTAATTTCTTCATAATTGCAACGCTGGTGACGACTTAATTCCTAAGCCCTATACGTAGCGCTTACTACATTCTTATCGAACCACTGTCGATTACAATTAACTGTTCCGTTCAGATCTGTACCTTACCCTCTCTTTGGAAACGAGCCGGGGTAATTCCAGTTTTTAAGAAGGGAGAGAAGAACCTAATAGATAATTATAGACCAATCTCGACTTTGTTTAATCTTGCCAAGGTCTACGAACGTGTCTTATTCTCCTTCATTTATTGTCACAAAAAGAAACCTATATTTCACCATACCTACATGGTTTCGTACGTGGAAGGTTAATAGTTATTAATCTCGTGCGATTACAATTTATCAGCCAGCAACTTGACGCGCAGGGACAGGTGGACGCGATATACACAGACTTCAGTATAGCATCATAATGTATAACTTCAGAAATGTTCTGCATTTGATTTAATCCATCCAGCAGAAGCAATTATGTTTTCTATAATAGATTTAAATGGTTCGTGTTTAATCCATCTCCAGGTGCTCGAATTTGGGTCCACTATTATTCACTATCTACATCAACGACTTACTTACTTCTATACCTTGCCATATTCTAGCCTATGCAAATGATTTAAAAATTGTTATGCCCATTATGAACTGGAATAATGTTATTGAGCTATAGCGTAACCTTAATACGGTCACCGACAAAAGTGCTGCTACATGTCATTCACATGGAAGTTTAACTCCAATTCCTCCGACATACTCCATCAAGGAGTTCTAACAGGTAATGAGTTCTGAGATTTTGGAGTTGCTTTTGATAGTCGCTTATATTTCGGATCACATATTAACAACTTTTGCATTTCAGCATCGTTAGTTTTAGGATTCGTAATGCGCACCTGCAACTACTTGGAGAATACATCCTTTCAAAGCTCTATTTTATACCCTTGTTGCAAGGAAATTCGAATGTGTTTGGTCGCCACACTACATCTACCTATAACTGCAGATTGAGAAAATTCAACGAAGATTTCTCAAATTCTTACCTTTCAAAGTTGAAGGAATCTACCCGGTACGAAACATCGGTTATAGTGCTCTTCTCGACCAGCATGGAACGCACGCCGCGGCTTCTCGCCGAGAACTATACGGTGCAGTTTTACGTGGAAGTTGGTGCATGGTGTTCCTCATTGTCCCGAATTGCTTTTTTCCTTAAATGTTGTAGCTCCTTGCTTACCTTTACGTTGTCCTTCTATTTTCTCCCTTCTATATCTCGAACATGTTTGTTATCCTTTTCCGCCATCGTTTCTATGTGCCGCGTAACCGATACACTTTATGATTATGTGTTTTTTAGCAAAATTGATAATTTTTGAGCTTATTTTTGTTTTCTACTTTCACTTAAATGATTATTCTTATTGTACGTATTTTTTGTATATTTTTATACCGTAATTGGAAACCGCTGAACAATGAAACTTATTATTATTAATTATTATTATTATATTAATTATTAGATTTATCGTTGACTAACATCCAGATGGGCAGATACTGTGTACCCTTGATATGAACACTTCGTCGACGGACAATTCTCTGTGCGGAAAATTTTCCGACGGCAAAATTCCTCAGCGAAAAGAAACAGCATGATGCTAGCGTATTCAAACCATTTCTATTTCTTTTTGTTTCAGTTTAGAAAAAACTGAAAGAAACAATAGACATTTTTTTTTCTGTTTTCCTTTTTTAGGATTTCATTGTTTTTTGCTCACGGAGTTTTTTCTAATGTCTTTAATAAGTTTGTTTGCGGGATATATCACACAAGTAATCGGGAAGGGTTCCCTCATCACAATTTTTTACGAGGGTTACCATTCATTCAACACAAACGGTGCTTTTTACGACCAGCGTTTCTAAGTATTGCTCTATCTCGAGCTCATGTAGACCTTCTTTCGGTTGAATAGCTTTTGTTAAATGCCATATATATTGGGACGACCTGCTGAAACATGCATTTCAAGCGCTTGATGCCTCCGTTCTCCGTTTTTGGAAGTTCTTGTACCACTGTCTACCATATTGTGGGAAAATCGACCTGATGTTAAAATTGTGCTGATTCAAGAGCCATATGTTTATGGAGGTCTAGTCCGAAGACTATCAACACCAATGGGTAAGTTGGCTTACTGTAGGGGAGCAACTCCTGTTCGAGCAGCAGTGCTCGCCAAATCCTCTATTAGTTGTCTACCTTTGCCCCAATTCATTTCCAGGGATCTAGTTGCAGTGGAAGTGACGGTGCCGATGGCGGGGGTTTGCATGAGGTAATTATTGCCTCAGCCTACTTCCCCGGGGACTCGGCCGAGCCACCTTGAACGAAGGTCAGAAACCTCATTCAACACTGTAAACAGAGGAACAAATGCCTCATTTTGGGCTGCGATGCGAACGCGCGCTTCATGGAGCAGCTCCAACACAAACACGAGAGGTGAATACCTTTCTTTGAATTTTTGTCTTTAACGGACTTTAATAATTAATAGAGGTAAAAAACCGACTTTTGTTACTAAGAATAAAAGGGAGGTGCTAGACGTTACACTAGCTAGTCTTCGTCTTAGTTCAAATATATTATATCCCCAGAGGCCTCACTGTCAGACCATAGACATATAAGGTGAACTTGAGACGGAGGCACGGCAAACTTCTACTATAAAAATTTCTAGGAAAACTGGTTGGTTCCTACAAAGGACACATCAGGGAGGAAGAAATAGAGAATACAGATCTAGAAATAGCTTCTACCCGGTTACATTCTCTAATACAAAGGGCATTCAACGCAAGCTGCCCCAATACACAGAAGAGGCACAGATACAAAGTGCCTTGGTGGAACAGGAAGCTTAAAGCAATGCGGGCTAAGACTAGGAGGCTGTTTAATAAAGCCAAAAACTAAAGGCTAGAACATCAATGGGAGCTGTACAGGCAAGCCCTAACCCCTAACCTAACCCTAACTAAGTATAATTCCGAAATTAGAAAAGCTAAGAGGAGAACTTGGCGAAGCTTCTGTGAAGGCATCGATAATACGCCAACAGCAGCCCGCCTACAAAAGGTCCTTGCCAAAGAACATACATTATTACATTTTTAGTTTTTTCCCTTCCAAATAAGCTAATATAATCCGAGTTTCACGTGTCTATTTCTAGCTGATTTCGAGGTGTTTATAATTTTGTTTTTAATCACTTAAATATGGATACATCTAATCTATTTCCTTCAAAAAATCGAAAAATAAATATATTTTAGAGATTAGATTGCATACTTGGCTCTACAAGAAACAACAAACTTTGTCGAGTTCAAATGCCAAAATACACAGTGGCACTGTATATACTTTTCTACAGCCATCGTAAAGGAAATTTATATCTCCAACATTTTTGCATAATGATGCATATGTCTAATGTTGAAAGGAGTGATACAGCTATTTTGAACTCCCACATTCGAACATTGCATAGAAGTGGTTCCAGGTGTTTAATATTGTTTGGTTACGATGACAACCGCAAACAAAACATACTGACATTGCTATTCTTAACTGTTTTTTCAAACTTCTAAGCCTAAAAGTCACAATAAATTACATCAAAAAAAGCTAGTACAAATGATTTGTGTATGGAGGTGGGAATAACGCAAGCATTCCGACGTGCAACAGCTGGTGCGCTAAGAAAAATGCAGAACAGCTTTCACAAAGATTTGCGCAAATGTATTGACGTGGAATATATCCGGATATATACTGATATATATTGTTAGCCTGTATGAACTTTTGTTAAAACATTGTCTTCCTTGTTGCTTTTTGCATTAGCAATGTATTTTTTTATGAAATTAGTGTTTCTAGTACATCTTAGCTTTAATTTGATAAATGTTCTTGGTTGCGGATATTCTTGGTCAGGCTAGTGCAGCTTAGGCATTCCACTAGCTAAAATGCACCATTTCTATTCCTTTTTCCTAATACATGAGTTATACCCTCTTACCTAACTCTTCTCTACTTAAATTTGAATCAAAATGTAGATTCGTCAATATCGATACGTTTCGTTTATTGTTGTCACGGTAACCAACCTATATTAACAGCAGAAACCATTTGCAGTAATTTCCAAATGGGGACTCACGCTTACCTGTAAATATCTCTTTTACGTTCAGTATCAGGCATATGAATCATTATACAAAAACGTTACAGATATAACTTTTCTATACAACCGATGCAGAACAAATATATGGTGCTACTAGAAAAAAAATTGTTTCTGGTATTTGAAATTGGCAAAGTTATTCAATATTGAATGCCTTAACAAATCTTACAACTCCAGAAGGTTGGGGCAGCCTATACATATTTGATGGAATTTCTCATCAATGCGAAGCTTTAATGATGCCCACAAAATTCGAGTATTGGATGGGTTTCCATGTTAACTGCTCGCAAAAACTAACCAATTATTATGCTATTTGTAGACATATTATGTGAATAATAAATAGCCCAGGGATGTTTAAGTGGGCCAAAGAGAGGATTGACGTAAGCCGCCGAAACCCCATATTTGGCGTCGTATTAGTATCTGAATCGATGCTGTTACTCATGAACGCATTTCAGTTCGTATGAGACGTTAACGTTAAAATAATCATTACAGCACTGACTATACCAAAAAGTACTTTAATATACCTTAAAATTATGATGATTATGTTTACAAATATAGTGTCTACAATATGTAGATACCATAATTATTAAATTGCTTTATTTATGTTAAACTGTACGAAGATTAGCATTAGGAAACTCACACGAACTGAGACCATTTCCGTCTCAAAACTAAGGCGTTTCTCCTCCATTTCAACCGAAGATAGTTAATTAAGTACTTGACTGAAAGAAAAGTCTCGAGGTCATAAAATTTACGAACCGCAAATGCTCCATGATGGCCTCCGTCTCTGCGGTTTCATTACTCCTTGCGGAACAGTAAATAACATCTCCATAAATTTATTTCCTTTTTAATTTAGTTTGATATTTTAGAACTTACGGGCGCAGTTTCTGCAGTTGTAATTTCTCATTTCAAAAAGCGCGACGATGGAAATGTGTCAACCTTGCAGCAATAAATATAAAAAAGTGGGAATAATTAACATAGTACCTTCTAAAATTCTAAGTTGATGTTTACTTGAACCCCGCTTAAAGTAATAATTCCCTCAAAACGTTATTCGGAAGCTTCTTGTCTGTTATACTATACAAAACTCAGGTAAAAGTATAAAAATAAAACCGAATAGCACCTACTCACTACTTTTATTTACGTCTTTTATGCTAGTGAATATGTTCTCTCTCTGGTTCTTCAAAAAATAATTTTAAATCAATAAGTGGACTTTCGCTTAACCCTTTCGAGCCGGATTTTTTATTATTAAATCCTGATTAGATTGTAATTTTTTTAAACAACAACAAGATGAAGGTAAGTGAAATAAACACCTTAAAATGTTATTCGAAAAAAAAGTCCGCCATTTTGTATGGGACATATATATCCCAGTCAGACTTTTTTAGTGGGAAAAATATAACCCATTAGTCGTCGAAATGCAACTTTATTGAAAAAAAAATCAAATGTAGTATATCATTTTAAATGGAAAGGAGTGAAACATGTTTTGCCTTGTTGGGTTACATATGTCCCAATAGGCTCGAAAGGGTTAACACGCAATTACTACGCCAATAATCTGAAAGTTTCTAGCCTAACGCAGAAACAGGTATTATTTTGTCAAATTCAGTTTAGTCTGCTATACACTTTTCACAACAGTGCTTCTATTTCTTTAATCCGTCCCAATAATGGCATCTTATTCTGCAAAGTAGCCGTTTACGAATGTGGTAGATTCCTCGTTCAATGAAAAGAAACAGAAAAAGTCGCTGAGGGGGCCAGATCTGGTGAATGGGATGATAGTCTACCATTCCGAACACCAATTCCTGAATTTCTGCCCTGGCGACCACTAAAGCATAAGACGGGTTATCTTAATAGAACAAAACTTCATTTTTAGAAGAAAAAGTTAGAAATAACGATATAGCTATTTTATCCAACAAACCTTAAAATCGAATTAAGAATTAAAAAATTATAGTATACAGGGTGCTTCATTTAAGATAACAAAGTTGATAGTAATTTCTGGTATAACCAAAAGTATCAGATTATTAAAAATAATTCAGTTAAATAGTATATGTCAGCTTTAGTGTACAGTCAAGTTTTCAGAATTTTCCAATGTATACTCTCTCGTATATAGATTGATGTAGTTTCCGCTGAGACACTCTGTATACTACGGCCGCAAAAGCCTAAAATAAAGGTTACGACTCTGTATATTTACCAAAACACCAAACACGTATCCTAATGAAAATCGAGGCTTGAAGTTTGAGAAGTGCATTTGACGAAGAGATAGGTGTGTAGTTAGATATACCATAACAAGAGGTGTTAATGAGGATAATTATGTAGGGAGAAGAATACAAAACCAAATTACGCAACAATGGTAGCACAGAAAAGACTAACAAGAAATGTATAAATGATCAAAAGGTAAGGGTACTAATGAAGATAATGATAACTTGCCTTGAGTGCCGTCTATCGGCAAATCTAACAGCTACGGAATAGAAATAAGCGCGCTGAGAGCAAAGAATACGCAGGTATAAAGAGAAATGAAATTAAGACGCAAATGATGAGAAAGAGTCAGATCAGTAACATTTTTCAGTTGTTTCATAGTCGATTCATGTAATAAAAAATACTAAGCATTACACCATTGGTATGATGTAATTCTCAGTACAGTATTTTCGTTCATTCAGTGAGTTACAAGTTTACAGTATATCTTGTAAAAATGAAAGTACGTTGTTTTGTGTTTTTGTCTGCTAGAAATTTATTTAAAGGCAGTTTCTCTAAAAAGTGATTTTAAGCCCACTTTGTTTTAATTAATAGCAACATTAAGAATTGTATTAAAATAACTATCATACTTTTTGATAATTTATTTTTATCTCTTGTTTTTAGACGGATCCTTTTCGGCAGTTTCTATTACATTGCCGGTAAGACTATAACACTAAACAAATTTTAAAGAAGACAGTGGTTTCTATTGTGAGCCTTCAGATGAGATTTGAAAACAATTATAACGAAGATAATAGTCATAATCATAATCCTTATTCGTTCAAAGTATCTATACGGACAACAAAATTGATCAAGAAAAGTGTAATATTAACGCAAATGAAAGTAAACGCTAAAATAAACTAAACCAAAGTCCGCCATCTTGATTAAGCTAAAAAACAGTACAAACATTTAGAAAAAGAAAAAAAAACGTAACCTAATCTGTAATGGATTAGCGAATAGCGTCCTCTAAAAAATCGTCAACGCTGTAGTAGCGTTTTTAACTAAAAAGTTTTTTACATTCTGCTTGAATGTGTGCTGCTGTGCCTTTTAGGAAATTAGATAGCTTGTTGTACAATTCTTTACCCTAGTAGTGTAAGCTCTTATCGGTCGCATCTACGCGTACACAAATCACAGGCAAGGCGAATATAATGATTAATGTTGCTATTAATTGGAAGACTATTTCTGTTTTTGTGTATGTAGTGAGATGCCTACAAAATGTATAAAGATACAACCCTTAGGATGCTAAAGATAAGGAAGACGAACATGTTTAGGTTTACTTCTGTGAGTCCCATTTGGCTGACATAAGTCCCTTTATAGGCCATTCGGGAATGTTGCAGTATATTCCAAATATGATCTCTTTCTAAAGATAAGGACCAGTGTTCCGTAGAAGTATTAAGAGAATTAGATTTCTGCTTATTCACCATGTTCTACATTTCTGTCGAAACCCACAAGATGAATAACCCGCTCCTTCGGGCCCTCTTTATTAAATTGAGTCACTATTGGATATTTTTAGAAACAATAGATATTCAACTGTGACTCTCAAGGTTATCACGGAACGTAGAAAAGTAGTTACAGGTCCAAACAGAAGATGCAATTTAAAAATAAAGTTAATTTTTTTTTTTTTTATTGTTAAGAAACTAGCATTAAAGCAACTACATACGTAGCGATTTATCTGTGTAGAGAAAACTGTGCAGATCTATCGAACGCATAAATGATAAATCGTTGCAGCTATTCTGATTTGCACAGTTCATCGGGGCAAGTTCATTTTTCTATTCGATTATTCTGTATCGTTGGTATTTGCACAGCTTTATTGTAGCGTAACGTTCGATTTATTAGTCCGATAAAAAAAGCAAGACATCGAAAGTGTGTATGCAAAATATTATAATATGTCTCGGGAGGAACATGGCGGACATCGTGAGCACTTGCAAGCATTGATTGAATATTATAAAACTGAGCCATGTCTGTGGCAAGTAAAATCAAAGTACTATCATGATCGTAAGAGAAAATATGTCGCCTACGTAAGACTAAAACTGTAGCGAAAAAGATTAGTAACTTTAGTAACGCCTACAAAGAGAATTAAATAAACGGAAAGATTCTCAAAAGTCTGAAGCTAAAATGAAGAAATTCGTACTCTATGCTACCTTCATTTATTTGACTTTTTACATGAAGAAGATACCTAGGAGTTCGATATCCAACATAGAGATGATGACAATAAGGTAAGACTTTATATTAATCCTGAACTTTATTTTGAAATATTATGATGTAAGTGTAAATTAGAGCTTAGAGCATCACCTCGATGATTCATCTGCATAGGCTTCGATGTTCAATCTGTTATAAGACTTAAAGTTATCGAACCTTCTTCCATGTTGTTCTTGGTCGAAGCATTGTGAAGGAGCATAATAATCAGGCAAAGATAATATTAAATAATTATGTGATACACAGCTTGTCCTAACAACTAATAATAATTTTAGGTTAACTTTATTTTTGGTCTAAATGTTTTGAATCTAGCTGCTAATATACCAAACCCATTTTCCACTATTCGGCGAGCTCTTGATGTCCGGTAATTGTAAATTTCTGGTCATATTTTCCAAATCACGTTATTCAACTTTTCTTCGGAAGAGGTTTTTAAAAAAATTATTTTCAAGCTTTTCATAAAATTCAGGTTTGCGGAATACGCCCCCTCGCATATTTTATCGTAATCACATAAAACGAATTTATACTTCGCCCTTTAACATCATATTAAGTCTGTTTTTATAGTTGTAATAAAGTGATTGTGTTTTCTCAGGATAAGCCAACTAACATACCGTAGTCATCCCTCAACATCTAGCAATCAAATGATATCGACACCGTTACCGACAGCTGCACCAATTCAATCTAGGCCGACGGAAAAGACGAATATATTAACTGACCAAGTACCAAGTGAGCGACCATTTCAAACAACCAAAAGCTGGTCTTTATATATATATATATATGTAAAGACTTGGTTACATATATATATATATATATATATATATAGACTTGGTTATATATATATATATATATGGTATATATAACCAAGATCGTCTTTATATATGTATTTGGAAAAAATATTGGAATGAAGTTACACAAGTTGCCGAGGCAACAAAGAATCCCTGCTGAAAAAATAATTAATAAAGCATTAGTATTAATTGAAATGGATACATTAACTGCGTAACACTGTGTAAAGAGCCCCAATTTTAAAAACAATACTTTAACCCTCATCTATATAACCACGTGGCACACCCGGAGTACCAACCATAACTACAAACATTGCCCTAGTTCGAACTTCCAGTAACACACACACTAGCAATGCATTATCAGTGAAACCTTGGCTATCCGAAAATTCAGCTGGGTCTCATTTAAATAATTTTTGAGATGAAAGAAGGAACTCTTAAATATATTTAACGTGTAATACGATCGTACGTTTTTATGACTTACCGTTAAGTATTCCGACTTGAAAATCTTCTATATGACATTAGACAAGTTTCAGGAATAATATAACTAAGAGCTTGTGGCGATATTATTGTAGAGCATTTCGCATCTTCGTAAGACTGACCTGTCGCTAAGTATCTCAATGCTCCGGATAATGTCTCATGAGAAGTTACAGTTTGTCTCATTACAGTATCTTGCTACTTTACAAGAGGAATAATCAATGCTAAAAGCTTCAGATAGGTTTCCTCGTCCATCCTTAAGTAATTATGCCAACCTTGGGGTGCGAGCTTTAATTCTTCGTTTTTAAGAGTCTTTACTTGATACATAACGTAATTTCTTCTTTTTTTCTTACACACATAACTAACTCCAAAACTGCTACCGCATCATCATCTAACGGCCACATGTTTCTAATGCAGGTGATAACTTGGAATCTGTACCCTGTGAAGACGCACGCTGTATTCGTTTTAACTGGGCAGCTCTAATTCGTTACCATTTATCATTACGTGTGTATCCGCTTTTTGCATTGTCATGTAGAATTAATATTTACCAGTATGTCAGTTACTATGAATTAAAATGAAACTTTAATCTACTGTTTAAGCAATTTACTTTTAATCACTTCACGCCGTTACGTATCTTACATAAAAAGCTTCGAGCAAAATATAAATTAGAATAAACAATTAATTGAAGCTTAGTAATGTGTCTATTTTCAATGCAATTATATACCAGTGCATTTTAATATTAATTTAATTGTGAGAAAGATGATTAAGTATTATTATATTGCAATGTTCATCAAGTGAATTCGTTTTTGCTAACACCATGTAATTAATATAACAACGAAGTAGATCATGTGAATGGTCCGAATGACCCAGATGTAGTCGATTTTCCTTCTCCATGATAAAATACTTTCCATTACTTGAGAAATTCGAAGCAATATGTAGAGAAGGAAAAACAAAACGGAAAAGCAGAAATAGCGTGATTAAGAAAAGAAAGGAAGTAGAAAAAACTTTATACGTTTTGTTTCGTTTTTCTGATAGCCTATCAATGGTATTGATTTGTAATATCTGCTTACCATTCTCGTGTAGCAACATGTTGAGGAAGATAGGAAGTTTCATTTAATTTTTGTTTGCTTTCGCCTCCGGCACTGTCGAACCTTATGATGGGTTTCCGAGACCCTATCGTCCTCCCTATCAATAAAGTGATGAATGAGAAGAGTAATTTTACCTGCCTTGGCAATTTAATCTAATTCGATCAAGTAATTCCTTATATCAACAAGAGCTAGTGAGGAAACGTTTCAATTTCAATTTGGGGAATTTTGTAATATATATAAGTTAGAAATTATATTTACGAAAACATTTAACTTCTTGTGAGAGGATAACAAGTTACCAAAAAAGGATACGACAAAAATTCGAAGTGTCAATATATACCTGGCGTGTATAATTACGTGATTAAATTGCATTCTTGCCTCTAAGTAGACATGGTATTAGAACGAGTGTTCAGTACGGAACATCAAGCTTTGTCAGATTCAAAAACCGGAAACGTCAGTTTTTTGAATAGCACCATACATTTTTTTACACCCTATAAAAGATCTCTAACGTTCTTGTGCAATGATGCGTTTATCTAAGATTGAAAGTAGCAGAGATATTTATAGTTCAATTCGAGTCCACCATTTGGATAGTGCAGCCAAGTGGTTTCTAGTGTTAGTACTGCTTGGCCAGCATGACAACACGAAACAAAAGATACTGAGATTGACGTTTTTAAAATATTGATTCAAGTTCTGAGTGTCAGCAACTACCTGCAGGTAAAAGCGAGTGTTTATTTTATGTTAATATAGTTTCGCTACCATGACAACAGTAAACAAAACATGCTCGCATTGACGATTGTTTATTAATTCATAAATTAGGTAATAGATATGATTTTTGTGTTAGAAAAAATTTCAAGAAATTGTGTATTTTAGTTAACAGAATGTATAAGCTGCGCTATCCTGGCCGACATCCGCAACCAAAAACATTTTTCAAGATTTGCACACATTTCTAAAATTTCAGAAGACAGCCTGTATACCTCGCAGCAACTTCATCAGCACACCTTTTTGATAATTCTAAAAGTGTTTTGCAATATACACGGTGCTTCAAAAGAGCATGACATGTCAAAGCTGTGCATTTTAAGACCGAGAATTCTGAATATCGTTACCTGGAAAAATAGGCCTATATTTTTCACACTGTTTTTCGCTGTTTTTATATATATTTGCGATATTTTCTAAGATTGCACATTATACTGGACGTTCAAAACGAGACAATACATTATTACTCTGACAACGAATAAATTCGTTATTTCAAATTAAACACTAGGTACATATGTAAATAGCAAATATTATTGTCATGGTTTCTGTTTCCTATTTCTAATGGTTCTAGAGTAATTAACATTTCTCTTCATTTATAGTCCGCGTTGGCCTAGAAACAAAAAGAAAAAAGAATCTCAATCATCTTGAAGAAAGGTGCAAAAATTGTGAGAAATGAACGAGCTAATATATGGAGAAGCTGTAGCAAATTAAATATGAGTCCTTATAAATACAGTAAATTTTAGGCTAACTAGATATAAAGTTATTGTCGGAAAAAATACTAAATTTATAGATTCCTACTTGTCAGTTATTGTCAATATACAGGGTGTTAAAAAAACAACTAGAGCCAAACTAGAGTCTAAATATGCCCACGAGGTTAGTTTGCGAGCAAACAAATTAGTTACTGACGAGACACCCTACATTAAGGAATGAAAGTTTATATGCAGCACTACAAACAAACAGAAAGCTAAAACGTAGCAGCAATAATAGATGTACTACTAACTTTAAAAGGGATACTTTTTAAAGAGGAGGGCGACACTTTTATCAAATAGCAAACTGCTAAATAAACCAACTGAACAAAGTCCCGATTTCTTCCGACATTTAGAACAATTCATTAGTAATTGCAAGTAGTGTTCGTCTAATTACACCATTACAACCACCGTTGCGAGCAATTCTACACTACTTACTCCAAACATAATAAAAGTCTTTTTTGAACGTGCACCAAACAAAGATCTCGCTCCTCTATTGCTGTACGTGACTTTCTCCGAAACGGGCGCTATTTTAACAATAACGTTAACGTCCGCTAATCAACGAAATTTTAGAGACTATTAAACTTCTTCGTCGACTTCAGTTTAAAGTTCTTATTGACGCGAAGACTGCACAAGATGCAAACAACTTTAGGTGCCATTTTAAGTCAAATTTTAGAAATACTGCAAAAAATGTAACAGTGATGTCAGAATTAATATTATATTAATATAATATGACAATTTTAAATGTAAATATAAATGTACATTGTAAAAGTTTATAAAAAAATATCGATTACGTTAAGATTGCACTGAAATAATTTTGATAAAGATTTATTATTGCTCCCATGCATTCATGGGATGCTACCTATAATTATCGGTATCAAGTAAAGATGTGAAATTAAATAAATATCTACTGTAATGTTGCAATTTACAACATCGAATGTAGCAGTCAACGTCAAAGCTCCTCCTGACCTCTGTCTCCCTATCGACGGCATGTTAGAAGACAAATCAGCGACAGTCGTAGTGAAACCTTAGGTGGAACGAACAAATAACTTGTCTCTGTCATTTTTTTTTCTTCATGTACTAAACTTAAGTCGAATGTTTTTATATCGTAAATCTTGCGCAAAGAAGTTGTCATGTCGGTCGGTAGAATTCAATTTTTGAAAGTTGCACGCAACATCAAAAGGCATAGAGTCAGCCTTTTAACTGGATCCTCATATGGCATGCATTATGCTATTTTTACAATAACGAAAATTAATTGAAATAAATATAAACCGTAATTCGAAAGGTCCTATCCTAATTAGCGATGAATAAACAACAGCTACCGTAAACAAACAAATCTAGGGACTTACAATTTCTCAGGTTAGGTCAAATATCCACGTATTTGTATATATATATATATATACATATATAATAGACACGTATTTGTCCTACAGACCGTACAATTAGTTAAATAATTTTAGAAATTTCATTTCTTCTCGTTTTTGCTCTCGCTTTTTTTCTCACATTGTGAGACACATTTTTTACCGACAGAATTTATTTTGATAATCTCCCTCGTTCTGAATTAAATTAAATTAACTCATTCGAAGGATAGGTATAAAAAAGAAAATTGCATAGAAAACAAAACACAAACCAGTATTAGCAGAATCTGACAAAAGAATCCGAATTGCATCAAAATAGACTAAAATTTGTTCAACTCCACTTAAGTCTCAAATTTTTGCAAATCATATTCTTTCAATTCAATTATTGTTTGGAGAAGACACAATGAAGAACTAAATACCCCTACTGTAAAGCGAGGAGGCGATAATGTACGTATCGGGGGTTATATAGCCGCCTCAGGAATAAGTTTTTGTAGATAGCACAATGAACCATAAAATGTACTTAAATATACTAAGACACCATCTAAACCAACAAAAAGCTTATAATGTGCGCCCTCGGTTATTGCATAATTGTCCAAAAGTGACTAAACCCTTGTTCAGTCGTCGGGTTGAATTGAACCCAATTGAATACCTTCGTGAGGAATTTGCCAAGAAATTAAATGGGAAAACAATTTCCTCAAAATATTATTTTTTGGCTTTCTCTTAAGTAAAGTTTATTACATATTTTGGCAATAAATAAATTTTCGTAAGCCACTGTACATAGCATATGCAACAGTGAAATCAACAATAAATAGGGCATTTTGTTTTCTTGTTAAATTTCCCTAAATTATTCAGTCAAGAAAATTTTATGTAAACCTAAATTTCAATTTGGATTTTAAGATTACCAGCAAAGAAAACTGCGTAAACAAACTGAGGACGTTTAATTATTTACTGTAGGACCGACAAACAAAAACGATTTAATCCATGAGCTGAAAGTATTTATCTTTTCCACACGAAATGCTTGCAAATAGATAATTAAAGAATAACGGGTTCCTTTTATCTCAATTTCTCCTGAAGCAACGTGTTTTTGTAGGTAGCGATATTATTTATCTGGATTCACTATGCGTAAGAATGTTTTCATTATTGCTGTGCTTAAATATTTACTAGGCGAGTTACATTGAAACTTGCCAATGTCGCAACGATTATGGTAAATGGCAATTTTGATATGTTTTGAAAACAAAATCAAAGCAATGGTGCTAATTAATGCCTTCGCAAAATATCAGTATATTTCTAACGTATATAAATAAATATTTCCACAAAATAATGGCTTTGTCAATTCACTTTTGACATTTCGCCAACTTTAATGCCGTAAGGAATCACAAATATCGACCCTTACAGTTGAATTCAAGTTTCATTACTTTTTTGAAATAATATCTCCGAGTCAATAATCCTAGGATCAAATAATTCTCCTTTTCGATGATTCTAACACCTAATAAAAAAAAAATGCAATCTCACACAGTGCAGCATCCAAGTATAACATCAGTATATGTAGGAGGATGATTAGTGCCTGAGTTAAGAAAGACAGCGCAATTGTTTTGCTTTTGTTAAATTTGTTTCTCAACATACTGTTCTTGTAGCTCTATACACGTGCTCCAGCGATGTTTCAACTTTTTTAAGCCATCCAAATAATAGGGTTTGTCGAACTCCGCAAAATAAGTCTCTGTTGCGGCAATTACCTCTCCATTTGGGGTGAACCGCTTTCTGAAGTTTGGAAAAGGGAAGCTGTCACAGAGGGCTAAATCTGGCGAATATGGTGAATGGAGCACCAATTTGTACCATAAAACTGGACAAGTTTAACTATCGCAATTGCCGATGGGTAAGTTAAGGCGTTATCAGGATGCTAGAGAATTTTTTTCTTCGATTGGTAGAACCTTTTTCACTTTAGTTCAGCGCCGAATCCATTCAATAAATCAGCGTAATACTGCTCGTGCTTATCCTTTCCTTTTCCAAATAATTCAGATTGTGTTTTCCGCATCCCAACAAATCGTATGGTGGAATCGATTTCGTCTTCTTTGGTGCACGTTCGCCGGGAAAAATCCATTTTGTCGACCGACCTTTGATTTCTGGCGTATGATTATGCATCCATGTCTCATCTACAATCACACCGCAGAACACAGAACACACTACACCGCAGAAACTCACTCGTATTGCGGTCAAAAATGTCCAAACGTCTAGTTGAGATGTTTAACATATTAGCAATCATCGTCAATCATGATCGTCGTGCGATGATCTGCTAACACGATATCATGGCCAGTGGTCATATCGTCCATCTCAACAGGATGACCTGGCCGCTCCTCATTAACGACGGATGTCCGACCACGTTTAAGTTCATTAAACCAGTATCTTATGGTATGCATGGTCCTTCTAAAACGCATCCAACTTCTCTTTGATTTCTGCACACGTTTTTCTAGGAATCCACATACACATAAAGTTACTCATTTTCAACAGCTCTTAAAACAATACTACTCGGTAAATCTCTCCAAAATTTGGACAAAGAGTCGCTTAATGCAGATTTATTATTACTATTTTATAAATGTATCCTTTGAACAATATTTCCTTCCATAAAACCAGGTCACTTTATTTTTATAAAGCATCAGTCAATACCCTACGTCGCTTTTCTTGTAGATAAGTCGAATGTTCTCCCATTGCCGTCCAAAAAAACCTCATCAATTTCAATCAAGCATAAGTCCTTTTTAATTGAAAATAAGATTTATTATTCTGCAAGAAAGCCTCCTCTTATTTTCATAAAAATAATTGATTCTGCGTAGTACAATAGTAGCAAACTAAAACATCTTCCGGCAGACTAAATAATCCGTTGGTATAGAGAAATTTATAACATGAGATGTGAAGTTATTGATTGAAGGAAAAAATATGTGTCTGAACTGGTTATGGCCTTTTCTACAAGTGAACGATGCTACAGTGAAAATCATTTCTAGATAAATGTTATGATAAATAAGTAATTTTACAAAACCTGCAACTAAGAACTGCACTCATAATAATGAGTCATCATTACGACTTTTTGTTAGTATGTAATTAATCGTTTTATAAAGAAGGCGTGGCCGCCGTGGTGTTATTGTTGTCAATTTTTACTGTTCTTGGTTTTACCGCTTTAATATTTTGTCATAGTAATATTTCTTTCGCTGCATAAATCAAGATGATACTTAAGGAGACATATGACGCACTTAGTTTACGTTAGAAATAGGGCGCAAAATTACACCAACGCGTTGAAATAGCATGCGCAACCATGTAAGCTTGGTACGAATAGTGGTTGGAACGTGGGCTGGTCTACATTGAAGTTAACGGACGCGAACAATTAAAAATTGATTCGACAAGGGAAGTAGTGTGCCATATTCCATTCGATATAGGCTATGAGCGCATTCTATATATTGCTATATCTGAATCTCATGTAGACTTTGTTCTTGTTGTATGGTTTTTACAAACTGCCACATACTGGGATGGTCTGCTGAAACTTGCGCCTCAAAAGCTTGATGCCATCCTTCTAGAGAGTTGTTGGTTTTTGGTAGCCCTTTTACCACAGACCCATTGCAACTCCATATATCATAGGAAACTATAAATCCTTCCGCAAAAGTGATTCTTTTAATATTTACGGCAAACGAATGCAGGTACATTTTGTTTCGTCTGAAAGGAGCACATACACTAGTGTAGTTGAAATATTATTCTTAAATTCATGTACTGCGAGGTGGCAAAACAAGTATGGCACTGTTTGAAAGGTTCTGTCTGCGTATCAATTGAGCGCTTTGAGCTATGAATGAAATACCTATTTTTTCTCGTATTGAAAATCAACATTCTGTCTGTAATTTTGTCCATAACTCTACTGTGAGAAGAATTATTCATTTGTATTATTGCAGAAAAGCGATGTCTTTCCGATGGAGTGGCAAAGCTGAAGGAGTTTCACCTTTGTACAAATATAGTTCTCTTCACACTGGAAATTCAACACAGATGACAAGTTTCGTTTTCTTTAATCGTTTGGCATCAGCAGCATGGTTGAGAACAATTTTTTTTCATACCCTAAATATTGGTTAAAATGCACTATGATTTTTGATCACTTTTCATCGGCGGAAGCTGTTTTTGGCCGTCCCAAGCATTCATCATCTTGAATGGATATATCCGCGCGCTTAAATTGAACAATTCACTTTTTTATCGTCGAAAACAGAAAAAATAAGTACACGCTAGGAGATACCGGGAAGAGACTGCTGGAATGCATTTTACAACAACTGGCACACGGCAGAACCTGAAAGAAATTAGTATTAATGGCACAAGTCCCTAATGGAATTACTTTTGCATGAAGCGCATATAAACATTGTCCTGGAGATTGACCATAGGACTGACCTAGATTGTCTGGCTGTTACTGTAACGCGAGAAGAGACCATTCACAGTATCCTAAATTTGAGAGTAAATGTTATATTTGTGCGGTATTTACATTGTTCTCAAATAGAGATTAAAAATTTCTTTATTTTTGAATTACCTGTGTCCAATCCCTACGATCAGTTAGAAAAAGATCTCAAAAGCAGGAGAAAAACCTCTTTTTTTCTTTTCGACAGTGTTCGTGAAAATAATAAAAAATATTACTTTATTTCGAAAATTTAAAATGTCTATTAAGTCTAATAATACTAAATCGTCCACGTTTTATTAAAAATACATTTAATTTTTTTGGGTAAATTTACGTTTTAAAATCAATTTAAGGTCGATGAGACGATTGCGCATTTTTACTACAGACAAATAAATAATGAAATGTAAACAATTATCGTGAAAACAAAGAAACGAAAATTCTCAGCGCTCACCTTTGTGGTTCAAGATTTTTCATAGAATGGGTTACCAATTGTTCATAAATGGTAGAATACAGGCTGTAGATGTGCGGTTAAAACAAACATTAAATCTTTTGTAAATCAATATATCGTCGACACTATATTAACGAGATTTTTGCTGGAAAATACACCGTTTTATAATTCAACGAATTCAAATCTCTGCATTAATTAAATTCTCTTGACAGCGAACTTTCATATCGGAAATATCAGTTTAATTATCGCATATGTGTTTGATTCGTTGATTTCTCTCTTGGAAACGTATCAGCGCTCCGGCTTTTAATTCATTTTTTATTCACTCAGCATGATTAAAGAGAGTTATTGACGCTGTTCTGGGAAACCACATAGAAATCTCTGCATTAGTATATTACTAGCATTGCCAGTGTATAGATGCAATGTGTAGAATGCAAATTGATTTGATAGCAATTGAAATCATGATAAATTGCATAGGCACACGAAACGAATTTCTTTTTCTGGTACACGAAGAAATTAGTTATACATCTAGATTTATGTATATCCATTACATAATTTACTTTAGAATCCAAATTGTAACCAATGCAAAATATAAAAGAAAACTCCAAATTTTGGATCTCCCTCAAATGACGAGTAATAATCTACGAACATTTTTACACATCATTGTCCTTGGTATCTCTGTTGCGATGCAAAAATGTCTTATTCTTAGTGAAATGGTTTCTAGTGGTCATTGCTGATGGAAACATGGTTGTTAGATTAACCATCCAAATAAAATGGATTCGTCCGCAATTTTCCAATTTTTATTATATCTAACAAATATTTCATCCCACAGTAAAGACTATTTTCTTCAGGCTTAAAAACGTTTAGAAAAAGGAACTAGCCTTATGATTTTAAATAAATGTGCACTATTACTATATCGGCTATTATTAATGCTATAGAGTAGGTTAAATATGCGTGGTCGAATACAAAAAATTATTGAATAACACATTGTAGAAGGAAGTCACATTTTTGTATTTTTTATCAGGTAATTGTTCAACATCTTGCTAACATTACCTATACTCGCTTGAAAATTTGTAGGTAGTGTTTACGGGTATATAAGAAATTAGCATCATGCACGTTGCGAGTGTGTTCTTGATATCTGAAGAGAACTCTGTTGCATAAATACCGTGGTTTTTTTAATTCAACAATATTAGCAAAGAACAGAATACTATGTAGGATGCGTCTGTTATGCATATTCAACGTGTTCGTTTGTAATAACTTGGAACTAACCCCGCGTCTGCCATCCATTCCGTAAATCAGGCGTATACAAGAGTTTTACATCATTTGGATTCTTCGGGAATCTTGTGTAACGCAGAAGTTGCAAGTAGTATCACAGTAAGTGAAATTCTAAAAGAACAAGTGCATTGCACAAAAGGCTTTTAGTAGTTTCATTTAGCATACGTCTGTCTATAGAGATCGATTCAAGCGGAGGTATGGAATTCTTCAATAAATGGTTGCTATTTTCGTAGAAACGAATATTGTTGTCGATATAGTTGACGCGGTTTTCCTGGATAAAAGCCTTTGTTTTAACAATGAGATGAAGATTTACTGTGCTTAATTCAAGAGTTTCCCTAAGACCGAATATTATCAGCTTAGATTTTGTTGGGTTGACTTGCAACCGAAGTTTATCTGCATATACACAACGTTCTGAAAGGTTCCCATTTATCTTCGTTTGGGCATTCAGCAACTGAGAAATCGGAAATGAAAAATACAGCTGTGTATCGTCTGCGTAAAGATGGCACTTGCAGTACTTCAGTTTAGATGGTAAGTTAGAAGTATGAATACCAAACAGCAACGGTCTAAGAGCTACACCCAGAGGCAGTCCATTGGAAATGGTAATAGTGTTAAATGTAACCCACTAGGTACAACCTATTGCGTATGACCTTCGAGATAAAAATGTAAAAATTCTACAGCAGATTGTGATACTAGTGCATCTCAAAATTGAAACCAGAGAATCATGATGATTGGTATCGAACGCACGGCTAAAATCAAGGAGAATCAGTGCCGTAATCAGTTTCTCTAATAATATCATCAGTTATATCAGTAAGCGCAGTTGCAGAACTGTGATTTGGTCGGAACCCAGATTGCAACACTGGTAAGATATTAAAGTTATTAGTAAATTTGTCGAGTTGAACTGCAAGACACTTCTCAAATACCTTCCTCAGGATGGGCACTATGCTTATAAGCCGAAAATCTTTGTGATTAGTAACGTTTTTAGTTTTAGGCGTAGGAGTAACTAAGCAGATTTTCAGATATTCTATCCAGTAGTTAAAAATATGGAACAAGTATTTATTCCAATATGGTATACAAATTTTCAACATATATGGACCAATATTATCACTACCAATAGCATTGGTTTTAATTTTAGTCAATGCATTGTAAAAATCGGAGATGGGGAACTGGCAAAAACTGAAAGTACGTTGATTACTTTTGTGTTCATGGTCACACTGGATAGATTACGCTGTTAGGGAGTTCCCGGAAGTAGCAAAGAATTTATTTATATTGTTGACATCCTACAAATAGGCTGGGATCTCAGAGTGTCGCCTTCGAACAAGAATAATATCTCGTCGCTCCTTCCATAGCTGCTTCCTACTGTTAGCACGAATCTGACATCGATAATTGTAGTACACTTGTTTCTTTCGCTTGACCGCTCGATTTGTTTCATTACGTATTACCCTATAAAATCAGAGGTAGACAGGATTTCTAGATCTACGATATTGTCTTGGTGCATCATTCCTAGATTTAATCTTCAATTTTAGCTTATAGGTCAGCCAAGGGGCTGCTGGTTTCAGGGAAGTAATAACTTTGATAGGAGCATCCTTATTAAATAAAGCTATAATATTAGCGTTCAAAAATGAAACCTTCAGATCCAACATGATGTAAATCATATATATAATACCACGGAATCTGATATAGGTCAATAAGAAAAAGTTAAAAGTAAAAAAACTACGAATTCTAAATTCATATCCGATCTTAGTTCCACTACCAACGTTAAAACAGCAATACGTGGCGTAGTGATTACAAATATCAATTCGAATAATTATCCAGAGACGCGTCTGAATTAACAAGGATAACATGCAGCAAAGTTGATGTCATTGATCGTGTTGACTTAACAACAATTTGAGTTACACTGTATGTCTGGAATAGATCAAGCAACTTCTTAGTTTTATGGCCTGAAATGTTAAGTGCATCCACATTAAAATCTCCTACGCAAAGATAATGATCACTAAGAAATAGTAGTTCAGATAGACTTTCGTTAGATTCCTCAAGAAATTGCTACTGGGTAGCCGGTAAATATTTACATTTAAATTCAATTTATTAGCGCTACGACTAAAGGATAAGTGTTCCAGAATTTGTTTAAAACAGATTCGAAGTAAATTTTATTACAATAGGACGTTTGTCAGTACGGCCAGTTCTGTAGATATCCACGAAATCGTCACAAGTACAGTCTATATTAAGAATCATTTACTAGCAAGTCAAATAGCGTACTAGTGTGGTACACCTTCCACATACTGCACATAAGTTGCTTTTCATTTCTTCTTTTTCATTTCCTCTCGTCAGAATAATTATTTAACGCATTAAATAGAGAGAAAGAAGTGTATATATATGCACTGTAGAAACTGCAGCTATATGTGTATGTGATAGTGGACTCCAATATTTCAATATATTTCTGAGTAATCTACTACCGCACAGGCTACCCCTGCCGAGCTAAATTTCCCAGATCGTGCCCTTTCCTTGTTAGAGATTATTTTTCTTCCATTTGTAGTTTAAGAAAAGCGTCTACGGGAGTTAATATAAGCATCTAAAAGCATTTCTTTTGGTAATAGCCTTTTAATGGCCTGGTCTTTGCTTATTTGCTTATTTTAAATAGAACAACTTCTATGGATTTTCTATGGTTGCTTTAGTATCAAAATTGTAATAACCATTGGCCATATTTGAATGGCTTAATAAATATTTCAAATTTTTTGCTATTACAACAAAAGATTAAATTCGACTTCGTCCTAAAATTATTGCATGGCGTGCATAAGTTGCATGCATTGCTAGCAAATTATTTTCGCATTTTTTCTTATTTACTGTTTCTTTCACATTAGTGAGTCAGTTATCAACAAAGTAACTAGAAAACATAAATCGCTCCGGTACAGAATGAAATTGCAAAAAGATTTATTTCTATAATACTCACATGTCTATGATAATAAAATTCAGGTCCTGATTTCCAACTCTAAAACTATCCGGATATCCGAAACCTAGGATCTGTATCGACCCCGTATTCAGATCCGCGATCCCGCTCTCGGACGCGGATCTGCTATCCGGCACTCGGATCCGGATTCGCTGAACGTTTTTCGAATCCTAATCAGTTATCGGACTCTTTGGACTAGAATTCGATATCAAACGCTTCGCTTACAGATTCGCTAGCCGGTATTTCGGATCCGCATCTCCTATTTTGGAATAGATCTTGCTACTCTGAAGTAATCCATCTACTTATGCCCGTCTACTCTCTGAACTTCAAAGTTTCTCCGACCTCTTCCTATGTTTCAAGCAGTGTTTATAGCATCGGGTTTCCCTTTCCCTGTCGCGAGCTTTTATTAGTAAATGTTACCTCCCTTCAACGATGATCTCGGTGGAAGGGCTGAATAATTCGATTTCGCTCAATTTTCCTAACATCCTAAATGTTAATTTTTTTAATGTACTATTTTTCTACGACAGAATAAATTCAGTTGTATCTCTAGCATAATTCCGAAAATGAAATACTACTTGTTAAGAATCTGCCCAGTCCGATGCAAAAAATTCATTCAAGCGTTGCTGGTAATGTCAAAGGTCTAAGATTATGGAGCTTTCCTTTTTAGATGCGTCCTCGCCTGTCATACATTGTGAATTTATTTAGAATAATGGTTAAGTTAATCGAAATTGAATATTAGGTTGCAATTCCAAAGGTTTACCCTACTTGACTGTGATCAAACAGTCGCTGTCGCGAACAACGGATTGAAGAAACCCTCTCGTTTAATTCAAACTACCGTTGTACTAGCATGTGTTTGGCTATGTCTTTTTCTCATTTTTACATTACGAAGCGAAAGCTAAGTTTGTATTGCATAATTTAAAAATATGCCGAGTTCGAGTACGTAACGCGTAAACAGTTAACCATCAGGATTTGAGATTTGTGTTCTTCTTTCAATTTACTACTCGTAAAACTTAATTACTAGCAATTTTTTGAATTTAAGCTGGGGGGAGGGACATCTAAGATATATTTAGGAGGCATACAACCGGAAAAATTAATTAATTAGTTTAGAAAAAACAATATCTCTTGTTCATTACAAATAGACATGTACATGACGAGATGTTTATGTATTAATGTAATTCAATGTAAATTTAATAACGTCCTAATACATACTGGCTTCCGTCGACGAAGGATTTAATTTAATTGATTTTTTTACTTAATGAGAAATGTTAATCTCAGTAAGAACTCGAACCAAATATTTCCCATTCTCCGGACAGACATGCTAACCACTACACCAAAAGGTTTTGTCAATCACACAACAGATTTAGGTATTAAAAAGCAATTCAGTCGTCATATCAAGATCCTCTGTTATAGCGGTTAGCACCTCTGTCCGGAGAACGGGGGATGTTAGGTTCGAGTTCTTACCGGCATCGATATTTTTCAAAATTGGAAAAACTAAGGAACTAAGGAAATAGTGGAAGTTCCGGATAATAACGCCAAAATCCGGACAGTATTATGCAGATCTAAAGTTAACCGGATCCGGATAACAGCTCTAATAGGAATTAAGAACTTAATTCCATTACTCCATTCTTTTTTCCGGTGAGGGAACTTTCGAAAGTTTTCAAATTTTAAATTATCACAATCCTATAGTAACATGCCTATAACAAACAATAACCAATAATAGAAAACAAATAATTAAAAAATAATTTGTTTTCTCAATTTAGACATAATAAGTGATAATGAAGGTTTTAGACATATCGTCAATTATCACAAATGTGTAGGCATATATGTACACAGTATTTTAGCTAAAATGGGCAACAATAGTAGACACATTTGCCAAATTCTTAGCGCAGTGCATGCGAATATTACCTTATTTGTAGGAATTACCAACTTAAATCGTCCACAAAATTTGAAAAGTATCTATTGGAATAATTCCGAACAAACCTCTGTACTTCAGTTTTGTTCTACTAGCAGATTGATCAATCGCGCTACTAGTTGTGGATGCAAAATACATATATATTTGATTTTCAGATAAGAATGTGAAACGTACAATTCACAATTTCGTTGTACTTGTAATTCTATTATGTCATGATAATTCAGAGGGTTATAAAACATAAAAGACATAACTATGAAAGATGCAGACCTAACAAAACTTAATCTTGTAAAGAGTTGGCAATCAAGTAGTTCCTGAAGGAGCGAAGTTCGCTACGTACGAACATTTAATACACTGCACACATGCTGACAATGTAGCTATAACCAGGAATATACGTCTGAGCCGTGTAACATCTTCAAAACTATCTTTGTTGTTCCACCAGTAATTTCGTCGTACTGCGGCGGTAATTGGATTTCGCCAGAGAATTAATGTCTTGTTCCCGTCACGTAAATCAAAACAGTGTCGCTCAATTTAACGCAATGACATTTAATATTTTCACGTGGAGGTGCTGCGGATTTATCTACCACATGGAGGATCTCCTAGTATAAATTTCTTACAATTATCTCGGTCGCAGTTGGGAGTTTTTCCTTGGTAAAGTTCATGTTCGCTGCGTTTATACGACATTCTCGCACTGATACCAATTCTCTGTAGCGCCATTCTTCGAAATTAAACACGAAGAAAGCGAACATAATTACATTTTCAATTCACCTTTTACACGTTTGAACATAACCTCGAAATTTTACGTCGCCGTTTAGAGAAACGTGGTGCTCTACCGGGGGTCGCTTAATGGTTTCAACGGATGCCATTTTAGCAAATTAGAAAGATTCTACGATTTTGATCGCAATTAAGCCAAGTACTTAAGTTCTAGTACAAAATAATCGTTCTGTATGACTAATGATATTTCGCACTTTCTTTCCCCCGAAATAAAAATGTTATTCGTTGATGCTCCAGACCTTTTCTACTCATTTCCCGTATGTACTATGATTTATTCAAAATCGCAAGACACACACATTCGATTATAAATATTTTTGAAATACAAAAGCTATATGTTTGGACATTTATTGTTAGAAAACAAAATTCCGAACAGAATGCGTTCTTAAAAGCAGGGACAAAAGAGTTGCCCGATGCATTCGATGCAAGAATTCGGAGTCGATCAAAGTTACAAATATGTTCTTCGCCTTCAATCTTCTTTGCTTTATTAAAACTGTCTGATCTAAAAATGGATGTGTAACATAAACTATGTGCATTAAAAAGGAAAACATCATTTATGGTTTTCGTTTCTGATTATAGTTATGAGAACCTCTAGTTGATAAGGTGGTTAGAATAAACGAGCTACTTTACAAACATAAGAAAGAATTAATATAATTTAGGATTATGCTTGGATATAGAATATGAAAAACCTTTCATAGAAAAAAAATGTAATACCGGATCGACGATCGCTTCTGTCATGTAGCATAGATATTTGTACAGAGCCGCCAGTCTGCCGGTTTATACACGTCCCTCAGTCAAACCCCCCTCTCCGCCCTCCACGTGAAATAGTCGTTAATGTGTAGTTAGAAAGTATGATTGTGCATGTTTCATCTTTAGCTTTGTTCTTTATATTTCTAATTCGTTTTCCGAGGCTAGATAGACAATTTATTATTAAGATAATACCTTTGTATTCAATCTTAAATTATATTTACGAATATTTAGTTGTATTCTTATGTGAACAAACAAAAAAAACCTATAGACTTCTTCTTAATGACGTGCGCATAATCTTTCGATTCACATTCTTGACTTTTTTTTGGTACCGTACGTCATTCAAAAGAAGTCTCACGTCATCGTCCAGAATGGTATATAAACCGCTAGAAAATCTCATTCGAGACGAGTCTTCCGCTGCCTCTTCGTATCGCTGACGGTTCTCAGCACTGGCCTAGGCGGAACCCCCTCCGTATCGCTATCGACGATGACCTGGGCGGAAGCCTTCTCCGCATCGCTGTCGATGCTTGACACTGACCATGGTGAATTTCCACTCCGTAATCGTGTTGTTGTTGTTTGCAAAGTGAAATTAAATTTTGTTTAATTCGCGATAAAGACCGTAAGTTTATTTACTGTTATTATCGATCTTTACCTCGCCGAATTTTCCGTTCACCGTGTGTTTGATAACCGAATTTTTATCACGTTCAATATTGAATGGCCGTTTATAGTTTTCATATACCTTTTATATAGTCTGTCCATATTTCTAACGACTTGGCTTTTTAAATAGCACTCGATCTTCACAAAAGAAATGTTTACCGACCGTTATAATTCCTTTTGAGCACGGATGGTTAACAGGGACGTATTTGCTAAGATTGTAATAGTAAAACTGTATTATAAAGAGATTAGTGTTCGACTGAATAATATATTTATTTATATACATATAAACATACATTGTTGGGAAAATAATGATAAAAATTTATTCTACATAGTACCTATACTATGTTAAGCGTCATTACAATTATAACAAAAATAAAATACATGTTAAACAATGCAATCAAATAAACTACTATAATATAAAATTTTGTTATTTCCAATTTTGTGTTTGGCCCATAAGGTATTTTAATAATTTGTCGATAGTGGTAACTGGCATTATCCATAACAATGACACTTTTTGCAGGTAAAGACGGTAGTAACTTGTTCACCAACCACTCTTCAAACAAGACAAACAACTTGTCATATTTTCATGATAATCCAACGACGAAGATTTTATGTTCTTTGCAGAGAGTAATACTTCACCAACCCAGCCATCCACAGATCCCGCATGTGCAATAATTTTTCTTTTCCCTCTTGACACAGGAACATTAAGAAAACACATTCCCGAATCATCATCCCAACCTTTCTTGACAGTATCACGGGTATCCCGTAGTAGCTGCAATCTTTGCGATTCCATAATTGTTCGCCGCTTATTTACTACACCAAATTTATTTCTTTTATAGCACCAGCACATTTCTCTTCTCACAAACATAATAACTTCTCTACTTAAGAAACTTTAATTCTTTCTAATACGGCCCATTGCCTCATTTACATTATTTCTCGGTACCTGCGACACCCGGTAGTGGATAGTTCCCGATAATACTTTTAATCCCTCAACAGTGAAATCGTTATATAGATGGACAAACTATACGTAAAGTTGTATCCGAACTTGTTTCCCGTTTGATTTTATTGATCGAAGTTTCTTACTTGTTTTGTACACAAAATTGTCACCGACTTTGATGTCTGAATTCTATTTGATTTTATTTTCCGAAATTATTTGTTTATTTTATTTTGTAAATAAAACATATTTTCCTAAGGTGTACTTAGTTCTTTTATTTCCGACGAGCCTTAGACAAAGGTTGATTTGTTAATGCACGCACGAGCACCACGATGCACTACTCACGTTAATTTAATGGTTTGTAAAATTAATTTAAAGCTTTACGTGGTAATTGTATTAATCACCATATAAGCATCATATGACGAAAATACCGTATCCTGTAAGCATATTAAGTGCTGGCGTCATCTGGTGGCGAGAGACGCAACTACCAAGAATAAGCAATACCAACTACGCAGGTATCTTCTCATTATCACGGATTTTGTCAAAAGTAGTAAAAGGCAAAATAGAGAAATAAATTATATTATTCGTGAACACGTTACAAATTTGCTGAAATTAATTAGTATTCATTGAGTGTAGGCTTTCACGACCGTAATCCATAGTAGAAATGTCTTTCGGGTGAAGTCGTGTAGTTAATATTTAACTTGACGTTTCGCTAACTATCCTGTCAGCTTCTTCAGAAGATTTCTAAAGACTGCTGTTGTTGTCTTTTGCTGCTCGTTATATATCCTATTTTTGTTCCGCTTTGCTGATCCATAACCGATCTGCTTTGCTGATCCATAACCGTTCCGTTCCGCTGAATCGCGTCGTTCGTTGTATGACGACTTCGTAGTGCTAACCTCCACGTGTTGCTGATCTTGTATCCATCTTCTCGATTGAAGTTGTTGTTATTCTTCATTATTTCTATGGATTCGCGTATTATCCTCGGGTAGTACTGGCTGGTCCTGGCTAATACCTTGACGCCGCTGTAGCTTATGCGGTGGTCTCCTTGTTGGTGCAGGTGTTCTGCCACTGCAGATTTTTCAATATGCCTAAGGCGTGCGTCTCTCTCGTGCTCTTTCACTCTGCACTGAATACTCCGTCTTGTTTGACCGATGTAGCTTTTTCCACATTGCATTTCAGTTCGTATATGCCTTTTGCTCGTAGTTTTGGTAACACGTCCTTGTTAGGAGGGAGTAGCTGGTCGATTTTGGTCACCGTGTTGAAACGTGTGGTGATGTTTTTCTCCCCTAGGGTTTTTTTTAGCCTGTCGGTGACTCCGGCTATGTATGGAAGGTACGCGTATCCTGCTGGTTGTTGTTGGTCTTCGTCTCTTCTCTGCTCTCGTGGCTTCCTTATATCTTTTGTACTGTAGCCGTTTTTCTGCAGGGCGTTTTTGACGTGTTGTATTTCGTTATTCCTGTGATGTTTGTCGCTGATTTTTCTTTTTTTTCTTTCCGCTCTTCTTAATAAAGTGTTGATGAGGGATCTTTTCTGTTGAGGATGGTGGTGAGATGTTGCATGCAGGTACCGGTCAGTGTGGGTATTCTTGCGGTATACACTGTGGCCTAGTTTTCTGCTGTCATTGCGCTCCACTAGGACATCTAGGAATGGTAAGGTACCGTCTTCTTCGATTTCCATGGTGAAGTTAATGTTTGCGTGTTGTCTGTTGATGTGTTGCAGGAATTCCTCCAGAGTTTTTGGTCCGTGTGTTCACCCGAAAGACATTTCTACTATAATTAGTATTCATTTTACGCATTTTCAAAAGCTCAAAATTTAGCACAACCGATTCACGAATTTTCGAGTGAGCTAAACTAAGACAAAAGACACGCAAAGTGCGTTACAATTGTTTCGAAGTTGTCAGCGACACATGGATTTATTGCACAATTTGTTCAGCGACAAATTTGCTGTAAACAAAGCATTGTTGTTACTGAACCAATTCGGGGTCCCGAATTTGTCAAAATGGTTTGAGAAAAATGTCGACGTATCATCAGCTCTATAGTATACTAATAAAGACAGCAAAATAGTTTAAAAACATAGTCCATTATATATAGTCCAGTTTAGTCTGATATTTTGTATATAAAACTGCTGTCGTTTCATTAGTTTATTCGTTTTTCAACAATTAAAATAAGTTCTAGCTTTCACAAAACTAATATTGCTTAGTTGTCTGAGGTTGGTTGACAGCCAACTTTAGATTCATTCACTTGAGACATTAGATTTTATATAATCACCCTACTTTAAAACTCAAATTTTCTTATGAAAATTTTAAGGTACCTGTTTGTGGTTGTTTGTTAAGGTATCATAGTTAATATTTGTTGTAAATTTGATGAAAAAAAAATTGTATAAATTTACTGGAAATTGGGCATTCACGATTTATAAATTAAATGAAACCAATGTATTGCAGGTATGATGGGCTGCTTGTTAAGGATACGTAGTTTTTTTTTATTAAATAACTATTTTCTTAATTAACAACCCCTCTTCTAAATGAATAAAGAAGATGCTTGACAAATTGATTCAGCAAATGTAGAATTAAAAACTCCTACCACTTCAACAGAACCATGAGTAAAACGCATCAAAATCATTTCTTTATAGATATCAAAATAATTTATTAATTATACATTTACTTACGTACAAGAAAACGACACCCATCTACTACAGTGCGCTATTTGTGAATGTGTATTAGCAAATGCTCCTTAAAAGACTTTTAAAACATAAGTAAACCTTTAAGACATTTGCAAATTAATCACAATGAAGTAAAAGATTTATCTGCTAATTGTGGTGTTTTAAAGTATAATAAAACAACCTGGCAAGAGTTTTTGTACATAAGCCTGGGGTCGGGTGATTTATCAGCTGTATTTTAGATCGCAAGTTAAAAGCGGTATTCGGCCGCTGATATATGTGACATGTAGTCCGGGAGACTACATGAACGTTTCTAGCAGTCTTTTACTACGGCAATTATCAAAGGTATGTGTTGACATTTTCCTTAAAATTAAGGTAGATCGGAGTATAGGTCGTAATCCAATAAACTACATATCTATCATAAGAGCTAATAATTACTTTTATATCACAACACTTCAATCCCCACTGTACGAATCAATATAGGCAAAATTTAATGCAGATAGTTAAAAGCTTGGATAATCCAAATTCGCGTAGTTTTTTTTCTACTTATTCCCTAATATTATACTAAGAAACATGTAGATATTGTTGCAAAAACGTGCGTCAACTTGAATGTTATTTATTATCTGATCAGTTTTTCAAAATCGTATTTTAGTGTAAGTTTTGTCCATGTGTCTAATGTACTACAAAAGATAAAAATAAAGTATTTTCAACCGTATTAATAGCACCACTGCATCCTTAAAGTGCGTTTTTATTTGGAGCATTCAAGAGAAAATATATGCAGATAACATAATGAAATAAACCTCGTGAAGCGGCATAATACCTTAGGATATCACTCGCGCTACGATAATCGGTAGAATGCCGAAATCATGAAAACCGGAGAACGACTGCGTTCTTCCCATTCAGTCACCAAGAATTGTGAACGACGAACATATCGAAGCGATCTACGCACACCTGCGACTACCAAAGAACGAAAATTGGATTTAAGCGTTCGAATCTCCGCATACTTGATCGTCGATTTCTGCGTATGTTCGGATATTTCGCTTCTAAACCATTGTAGGACAAATTCCGCAATAGATATGCACACACGGACGTATTCGTATTAAATTTAAAGTGCACGCGTTGACACGGTACAAAGAAGAAAAAGTCGCTTACCGGTTCTGGGCACGTAGAGATTGAGATACAGGCAATCCTCGCTTTGATTGGTGAGCAACGGCAGCAGCTTCTCCAGGTACAAAAGTCTGCCTCGTGGAAATTCCAGTAGGGCTTCCGTCCGATTTCCTATATCCGGAGGTCGTTGTGGACAGACCGGACTGAATCGGTCCGCTAGACGGGTGTTTTTCCATAGAGAAGGAGTTACCGGTGGCATATACCTAAAATATCGAACGAAAGTAATGTAATATAATATTGTAATTGGAATTTTAGTAGAAATGAGATGTCATCAATGTTTTGCTAACTTAAAATTTATAAAAAATTATAATACAATTTTTGTTTAAAAATATGTGTCGTCCTTAAAATTACCTTAACTTTTATAAATGATTTTAAGTTATAGATTTCTTTCCAGACTGTAATATTGCGCCATGGTTTTCCGTCTGACTCATCGCGAAATGTCATGATCACAATCTTGAAATGTGCACATATCCTAGCGAATCTTTAAATAACCGCACTTCAAATTTAAAATTCAATGACCGAAAGAATGTGCTATGGAGATGAGTTGTTTTCGCTGGCTAGTGCCCAATTTACCGAATAAACCCCCTGGAATAGGGAGAACACGGCCAAAAAGATGGGGCAAATAACCCTGACCCTTGTCGTATGCGAACGTACTTGAAGGCACGTGGCTAAACGGCACTAAACATAGGGATCTTTTTTACAGTTGCTTTTCACCATTACAGTAAAAACATATATGTAAAGATGAAAAGAAAAATGCTGTTAAATGACAGAATATGGATTCTTTATTTCTCGCTATGTTCTAACCTTACAGAAGTTTCGGGTACTAATTTTCATCAAATCTGTTGCTGAGGACGCACAATAATAAATTGACCAAAGAAAAAGATTTAAACTTCTTACACAGAATTAGTAATTATCGTCAGAAGAAATTTTGTTTGGTTATATGTACGTTATAGACTGTGTTCCTGGATTACTGACGTTGCTAAAATGACTGATGTCAATGAGACATCATGTAAAAAAAAATTCTGAAAACAAGAGCTTTCCATGTCTGGGGAGCTCTTGTTTTAAAGAACTCAAAAACTACACAAAACAAGCTATTAACCGTGAGAAAAAGGCTTATTGTGAATTTATTTTTAAGTCAAGGAATTCGCGGAAAACTTGGAAAGAACTTAAACTGCTAATATTTCTACCGACTCCTTTGCATGTTTCCTACATGCAAAGTTACCGTTGCAGCTAAGAAATTCAAACACTAATGCTCATTTTAAAAGTTCTATACCCAATCATTGTATACCTAATAACGATTTGATCCGCTTTTATTTGACATGCACTAAAAATGACGTTTCTACTAGTTTTCGTTAGTTGACGAAGCTGCGGTTGCTAGATAGAGTATTGTCAGATATATCTTCTTCTTCTTGTGGCTCCAACAGTTTATCAATTCTTATGATTGAAATCTGTGCATTTATTTTCAAATATCTAGTACATATTATAAACTCTTGCATACTTCATAATATATTTCCAGAAGCCTGGAAACATGCGCTTGTGGTACCGCTCCCTAAAAAAAAAAACCTGAGTCTTTTTCAGATCTGAGACCGATTAGCTTGCTATCCATACTCTCAAAACTTTTTAAAAAGGTACTTAACTGTCAGTTAATAAAACACTTAAACAAGTATAACCTCCTACCACCTTAGCAATCCGACTTTTCCAGTGGACACAGCTGCGAATCCGCACTTTTAAGTATAACTGATGATGTGCTGTCAATGATGAGGGTTTTCGTCACTCTTATGGTACTGCGTGATTTTACAAAAGCCTTCGATCCCGTAAACCACAATTTACTATCTCCTATCTTTCACTACATCAGACTTTCAGAAGGTGCAATTCGTTTACTGCACAGCTTTTTCCAGAATAGATCGCAGTAAGTTAAGATAGGCAACATTATCTCTGAAAGCGTTCCTCTATCATCTGGAGTTTCCCAGGGATCTATCTTTGCGCCACTGTTTTTCTCAATATATACTTGCGCATTGTTTGATTGACTCAGGACCTGGAGGATGCAAATGTGCGCCGACGACGTGTATTGTTCCCTTCTAAAAGAAAACTCTGTGCTTGCGCTGAGTGATGTGTAGCAGGATCTCTATGCTATATTTAGCCTCAGTTCGCTACACTCGCTGCATATAAATTCTTTCAAATCTGCAGTCTTGTTCCTTGGCAGTGAACAAGCTCGCTATTTTGGGCTGATTGACTATTAATGGCAGAACTTTACCGGTAACGAGGGAAGCTAAGAACCCCTGCAAAGTTATCGACCATACCTTTCGATACAGACGACATGTCTCCAAAAGTATTCAATTGGCTTTTTGTCAAACTTTTGTAATTTAAAGGGTTTATACCAACATCAAGCTTGCTTGTCGCGAGAAGTTAAGCTGTTCTTATGTAACTCATTGGTTCCCGTTTATTTATTGTTCCATTGTGTATAGTTCATGCATAGACTCTAATGATCGGAGGAGGATTCAATGTGTACAAAGTTCGTGTTTGCGTTTTGTTTATTATATCAGAAAATACGATATATATCGCATACGCTATTGAACTGCAAATGGCTGAACATGCGTCACACCATTTTGTACTCAGATATATATGTGTGAATGTATCATAGCATTATTACTTGTAAGATACCAACGTATCTGTATGAACGAATTTCGTTTCATACAAATGCGCATAATGTACGGTCTAGGGGTCTAATAACGTCATCGCTGCACAGAATGTTTCTCTATTAACGGTCCTTTTCATTTGAAATATATGAACTCTACAACTCCATCCCTCCTATATTTAATGAAGTGGCGCTACCCATGTTTAAAACATCTTTATGCCAGCATATTTAAGAGAGGCAAGTGATTCGTATTTGTATCTCATAGGTATTTCCGATTTTGCTTGTTTTGTTTTTGGTTCTTCCTATGTACTTCCATTTTGTTTATTCATATCACAGAATTTAGCTATTTTAGGCATATAATACAAGGTACGTTGACTGTTACTTTGCTTGGTGATGCGCCTCCACTGAACTTCGCCTTGTATGGTATGTCTTTTTATATTATTATTTGTACAAGAATGAAGACATTTATTATTATTATAGATCACATTAATACTTCCACAGGAGAATTCCACAACATTAAACATTTCAGGATGTACATGATACATACACTTCATTTAACTAACAATAACAAAACAAAAGTTGGAGTCCGTATATACAGGGAGCGGACTGAAATCAAATAGTATATAAAAGCAAACCAAAATATTTTTTTCACGATATCCGATAAAAGTATCAGCACGTAACAGCATGTTTGTATAAAACCGAGTATCGCACCAGGATGTTGGATTTATTATCAGACAGTAAACCGTAAAAGTTGCTAACCGCTGATCCAACTTATTCTTGTGAAAATAAGTAAATTAATTAAAAATCTTAAAAATAATTTTTATATTACTGAGGTTACTTATTAAACATGATTTGGGCACTCCTCGTTTGCGGAATGTAATGAGTTTCGTGTTCAGGATTAAAATTGAATCCAATATGCCCATCCCTAAAACTAAATTTATTGACCTACTGAAATAAGCTTTCGAATCTTCGAATAGTAATAAATATTACATTCAAATATATGGGACCCCAGTGGATAGTTCTCACTGTTCTCTTTCTGCTGAGCCTATCTAGTAGGCTGCGATATATTAAAACAAATTTTGCTGGACGTATTAATATAGTTGTTTACAACTCTAATTACAGTGAAAGTTGTGAAATATACTTTAAGATTTTTAGAATACATAACTTTAAAGTGATCCTTTCCCCAAGAGACCATGGAATGGGATAAAGAGCATTATAGATGTGTGATTTGTACAATACCAGCTCTGATTCAAACCTTAAAGAATGTTTTGAGGAAATCAATCGAGTGTCTGGTGACAAGTCGTATTCCTCAGCTACCGTAAAGCGGACTTCCTTTAAGTGACAACTTTTAAACTTCTAAGTCGAAAACCACAATTACCGAAAAGAATATTGGTCTTTTACACAACGTGATTGAAGAAGACCAGGAACATTCGAGCAACCTTAAATATTGTACATAAACGTTTAGTGTACATCATATTGCAGGTGATGAAACGTGGGTATACTGCTATAATCCCGAAAAAGAAAAACAGTCGTAGTTTGCGCCGTTGAGAACGAATCGGATGTTGCTTATGAAAAAAGGCGAAACGAAAGAATGAAGCTGCGGGACATGTTTCTACTGTAGCATTATATTGTTGATTGGTACACTGCCTCAAGTTTCCCAAAATGTTCGCGAAGGATGTCCAAGAAGAAGAATCAATTTACACAAAGATAAAGACTGCTGGTCGATCGGTTCAGAACTAACCCCAAATGATTCTTTTTTTTCCGCATGTAAAGAATAAATTACGGGGCTTACGTCTTATATCGGCCGAAGAATCGATTAACGCATTTATAAAGGAAGTAAACTAATGCGGGAAAATTGGAGAAAATGTTATGAAAACTGGTTTTTATCGATGCAAATATGGTATTGAGGGAAATGGTTTGAAAATTTATAAATAAATGAGTTTTATTAATAAATTGTGTATTTGTTAAACTCAGGGGACAGAGAACAATCCTCATAATAATAATATAGTAATATTTTATTACTATTGGTGTTTTAATAAAATTACCTTACCTTTTCTGAATTCAGTTGTGTATGTGCAGTTGGTTTTCTCTAGTTTATGCACAGCGCACTGTAAACTCATAAAATAATAATAATAATGTTCTTTATTTCTACTGAAACGTAACTTATAAGAAAACTACACGGCAAAAACTACCGTCAAACTACAAAGAGAAAGAAAATGATGTAGCTAACTGAGATACATCACATTTCTTGATAAATTTAGAAATGAATAAATTCTTTCAGCGTACATGGTTCAAAATCGTACGCTTTTTGTAAATTTAGCCAATCTGTGTTTTGAAATATTGTAATTAGCTTTTGCCTATTACCATATTCATGCATTTTTTCAGTTCCTTTGAAACTCGTTTTATGTTTAAAATTAAAGGTAACACATTCATACATATAAATTCTGAGTAATGTTAGTACAATGTTCGCTTTGAATAGTGATAGAAGGGAGACATCCCCATAATATGATTCCGTATCTAATGATTGACATTAAATAAGCATGATACACTGCTTTCATAGTTGTAAAATTCGGTATTTGCTGTAATATTTTTAACGCACTGATGAGTCTGTTACATATCTGCCCTATTTGTCGATCCTATTTTAGCGTATCATCCATAGCAACACGTAAGAACGAACAATGTTTAGTTAATTGAAGTTTTTGGTTATTTAAAGTGATATTACTTGGAGTTTCAGTACCTTCATTACATTTTAAAAAAAGGAGCGGGTTTTATTTCTATAAGATTCTGCTGAAATCATCGTTCCGTAAAATTTAGAAGTATTAAGCCATTTTGAGAAGAAAAATCAACACACCTGAACAGCAAGTTAGTATCATCGGCATATCATATCATTAATAAAAATTTGAAATAATAAAGGACCAAGGATATTGCCTTGTGGTACACCAATATTTTTGGTTGCTCTATTTGAATTTGCTGTATCACTAATAATACTGTGCAGTTTTACAGTTTGTTTTCTGTAAATTAGATATGATCTAAAAATAGAGTGGGATACGGTCAATTACTATTTTCTAATTGAGATAGTATCCACTCTGTATATTCAAACAATGCCGTATTAGCACTTCTCCCGGAAATGTAACCATGTTGGTTTTTATGAAAGAGATTATGTTTGGTGAAAAACGAATGCATTTACTCTGAGACTATTGCTTCGAAAATTTTTGCAAAAGTAGCTAAATCACTAATAGGTCTATACCTCTCCATGTTGCTATGATCTCCTTTCTTATCTGGTATGTCTTAGTACAACAATTGCATGTTTCAATGGATGTTGGAAACTCACCACACACAGAGACGTATTAAGAATAGGACAAAGCGGAGCAGCAGTTTCAGTGAACAACTCTCTATAACATGTAACAGTATTTCATCAACGAGAAAGTTATTAAATTCATTGGCTAAAGCCTTAGGATCAGTAGTATTGTGAGTATGGCTACTAGCCTTACCCAATTCCTCATTTATAATGTTCCACGTAGTCTTACATTTATTTCTTGAATTTGCAATGTTGTGATCATTGATTTATTTTTTTGTACGCATCAGTAATTGTTTATCTTCCTTTTTTAGTTGATTTCAGTAGTTTACAGTCAGGCCGGTATAAAACAACGAATTCTAAAGTATATATCCTTTCTTTGCATCAAAATGGTTAATACTTCTTCCAAAAATAACAATTCCAGATATGCGATTACTTACAAGAAAATATAATTCAACCAGTCAAAGCCTTGACGCCATCGGTGATTCCTGAAGATTGATGTTTTCCTCGGTTTTACCGATGTAATTAAATTTAATTCATGAAATAAACATCCCAATAGACCAGTAAGATTTGAGCCTTTCGTTCATATTACGAAAGGATTTGAACTTGCAAGGAGATTCCGTAGCGCAGTGGTCAGCGCACACACCCAGAGAATGGGAGGCCCTATATATTCATATTCTACCGGTATCTAATGAGATTTTCATTTCAATAATTAGATTTAATTACGTCGGAAAAACCAAGGAAAACATTCATCACATCATTCTTTGACAGTGAAAACACGTTTTGCAACATTAACATTCACCAAATTAATAAATTGCTGGGTTAGTACACTTTACAATTATGTAGTCCAATGCGAATCGTTGCATCTTCAAAAGACAGCTAATGTAAGATCAGCTTGAAATAGTTTTATTGTTCACATTAGATATTAAGAGTAGTAATATGGTGTGAAGATACTGGTGAAGACTAGTTACGCCAGATTGTGTTTCGTAGTTTTCATACCTTTTCGTTTACTTTTCGAAGACTAATGACAATACAAAATTTTGCACTTCTAACCCAAAAGATGTCAGTTTAGGTGGAAAGAATAAATTTTATTGAAAGACCTTTTACAATATCTTTTATAGCAAAATGTTTGTCAAAATAAATTATTCATGCAATTTTAAGATTTAGTAGAATTTGATACCGGTACCAGGAGTCTTTTTGTAACACGATATACTTCTATAAAAATCCTGGCAAAGCTTCTTTTTGTACTGCCGCTGCAAAGATATGATAAACCGGCGCTCACATAATATAACCCACGGCGGATGTTTATCTACACTAACGTGAGAAAAAAACCCTTCTAGTGAATTTTATGGATACAACAGCTGGCCCTTTCGTGGGTGTAAAAACGCCTCTTATACTGCTCTCCGTGGAATAGTGGTTTCGGCCTGAATTACATTGTTAACGTAAATATGCAAACGCTCAGGCAAATATGTACTTTTCGCCTTTCCCAGAAAAGAAAAACTCTTAATATAATTTCTACGGCAAATTTAAATGAGTTGCTCCTCAATATTAATAGTATGTATTTTACTAGTACTTGATGCTTTTGAACTATGGTTAAAAAAAAATAATTTTAATTATTTTAATAACTCGTTATATCGTGGTCGACACAAATCGCAAATTGCATCTTATACAGCAAATTTTGAATCAGACCGCCATAGTGATGAACCTCCGTAGCTTTCGAAAGCTGTACGAGAGGTAATGTCTCTCCTTTTTAAGAGCACTGTATCCTTTACAGTGAACATCTCGAGTATTTAGTATTAATAGGGTTGCTGTCAGTAGTACTTTTCTTAATTAATGTATATTATTGGCTTCCATCGGTGAAATATGAAAATCTATAAATTTGGCATGTAAGCATCTGCAAACAAATAAGTTATTAATATGCGAAGAACGGGAGATGTTAGTTTCGAGTCTTTATCTTTATTTTTCAAAAATTTAACATAAACGGAAGACATTGACAATTTCAAGAAATGCTATATGACATGTGCAGAAACAGTAAGTTATATGTTAATTACATATTAACCAGCATATTATCCTAAAATCACCATACATTATGTTAAAGCGTATGAAGTTTTCGAAATATGTTCGTGCCAGGAAACCTGACTCACACAAGTTTGTCAGGTCACTAACGAAACATAGACCTTGAGGCTGGAATTGTCAGAGGATGATGTAAAAGGCATGTGCACAACAGAAGTTGCCGGTAAAAGGTAATAAATGTTGAATTATTTATTAATGTCGTTCCTTACATATACTTAATAATTGTATTACACGTTGTGCAAATGGATTTGCGATAATGCAGAACTTTCCATCGCCAATCATCTCTTGTGACTATTGTGGGGAAATGAATTGGACAAATTATTTTGCAATGATTTAACCAATAATTTCTTCGCCATTTAGACGCTCCATTTATAATAATTTTAGATAATGCGAATGTATTATAGTAAGGTTGGTATAAAAAAAATATATACAAATCTACATAAACTGTCTACAGCGCCTGAAACTGAAATAAGCGAGAGGCTTCGAAGAATAAAAGTAATTTTGTTAAAAACCCAATTACTTGATTCGATCAAGAAGCAAGTGCATCGATTGCAAGATTGTTCTTATCGTAGCTTATAATTTCTAAGAAACAAATCCATACCGGTACCGGTGTATGAAAAAACTTGCAGAAAAATATAGACAAATTGAAAAGTTGATATACTCGACATGATGAAGAAAGTGATCCTACAATTAAAAACCCAAAATCAGTTTGGCAAAATACCCTCAAAATAATAACCGTAGACACCTAGAAAAATACGATAAAGCATATGGAGAAGGAAATACAGATATAGCGCGATAGAGAACTGGGAATTAATCGGCAGGATCCTGGAAAATTTATTACACGCATTGTTTAATTTATGTTTTCCTCCCCGCTTACATTCTTTTTTTTTTACATTTACGTAGAGACGGTGAATTGTAATAAGACCGATGGAAAACTGAACTTCTCAGGGATAAAAGTTACATAAAATATTAAATGTACGAGTTCCAATTTAATTTCATTTTTCGAAGAGAACTAAATGAAAATTATACAGTTGTTAATGCCAAAGAGTTTTAATTAAATTCAATAATTATATTTCTTACGAACTCTGTTTCATCCGACAGCTGTTTTTATAAATTTATTTAATTCAATGCTTTAGACTTTTTAATGTATTTGTTTATTTGAAATTTATTTGCAGTTGATTTAAGTTTTATTTGGCCAAATAATGAATTCTGAATTACTCGCTATGTTGTCTTATTATCGGTATAAATCAGGGGTCAAAATAAGAAAAGGGGGCGTGAAATCGCGTTTCTTAACTAAGCCGCATCTGCCTACCGTTCTGCTGGCTATCTCGTGTGACCTTCTGGTGACGATGAAAAAGTAAACGAACTTTTAAGGCCGCTTTGCCCAGTCCACGAAAGTCGTAGGTCGAAATAAAAAAAATTGTTGGGTCCCGCGGCAGAAGCCACCTTATTGGGAGGCGCCGCCCACAGATATTCACAAAAGTTCGTACGCAGCCTTGGGTGTGGGAAACCCGGGCAGATTTCCAGAAAGTCGCACGGAAAACTATAAGCTAGGGCGACAACTCCACTTAGATAATTTCTCAGTCTAGTACCGTAGCTTGTGACGGAGAAGTAAACAGAGAAACGCAAAATAAAGTTAAGTAATAACATTTCAATCTGTACCAGTTATAACATTTGGCTAACTATTCAACTCAAATCTTGTAGGTTTACAGTTTTTCATAAACATAGATGGTTATCACTATTTAGCATAAATAAAAAATAAATAAAGAAGTGTTATACATTTACGCCTACCTTGAGACGTGTGTAGCGATAAATACAAAATTTCTTTGCAAATGTCGATTAAACCGTAGAAACAAAAAAAACTAAATTACTCTACGCAAAATTTTGTAAAAAATGTACAAATAAAAAAAAGTTAATTAAAATTTTGACTTATAGAAGAAACAGTACGCCAAAGATGGACAATATAATTTCTTGATTTGGACAAATGGGCGGTGTTACTTATCTGTTTGTCAATAACGGTAGATGGCCGTTCGGTAGCTGGTTTTTCTTAACGAAGAGTAGCTTCGGGCTCCACTGCCACAAAACGCCGTGATCGCCATGATTGCCACGTGGTTTTTGAAACCATCAAAAGAACTCTAAGATCGGGGAAGATAACTGTAAGACGGACCTTTGTACAAAAGATAACAAGTACATACCTAATTCTTGATTAGAGTTCTTGCTCAAAAGAAACATAGATGCTAGCAACATGAGGGTGGCACGTTGAAGTTAGATACCTCGAGCAGTAGAAATATACATCGATTTAATACTCTAAAATATCGATAATCACGTATTCGCAACAGACTTTTTCTCAAAATTTAGCGATATACCTTATTTAAGGCACTTAATGAATTATTCCACACAGAGATAACTTCGAACACACCCAACTCGTGTCGGACCTTACGGAAAAGAGGGCTTCAAAAATGACAATCCTAACGTTCTAGAATAAAATAGCTTTTGTGATACTTCGTCACTCAATCGGAGCAGTTTTTAAAAAATATACCCAGCATGTAACGACCTATATAGAAATGTACGGAAAATAGACTGTAATAATAATATATTTTAGCAAAGTATTGAAAAATTGAGACGAAGACATTTGTGTAAAAATTTTCCCGACAATTATCGATGCTGTATATACGATAAATAAGCTGCAATAAGCGAAAAATGAAAAGTTAATGTAGATAAATCGGAGTTCAATAGTTCGTTGTCCCTTTGCTGAAATCTTACCTCGACGCTGCACCAAATTTAAATCCAAATTCAAAATCAAAATCGTCATTTTGATTTTGGATGATCCAGATTGATTTAATGTTCTTAAACTTCAATATCGTTTTTATTTTAAACTAGTTAATTAACCGAAGAATTTTTTAAAGATTGCCTTTTTATTGAAACTTTTTTGTCCCATCTACTTTTGTTTTATAACATAGATCCAAAGTTTACTTTAATAGTAAAATAATACACATTTCAGTACACTAAAAATGGGGGTATTTTAACGAAAGCATGTGAGTAATAACGGATACTTTATAAAGCATACCTTAATGAGTAGCAATAGAATCACTGGTACATAACGCAAATTAATAAAATTTGAAATGAACAACTAACCGCCAGGGAATTTTGTTTTTCACATTAAAAGTTGCAACGATAAATGTCAACAAATTAACTTTTAAATGTGAATGAATATCACAGCAATATTTTTTTGTAATTATTTATATTTGTAGGTTTATTTCTTCATTTTAGGAAGAACAAAAGAATTAAAATATACTTACTTTTCGCAATACATGTTTGCTCCGATGTATAATAAAGCAATAATTACAGCAATTCTTAATTATTATTTAAGTAAACAATAACTGGAAATATTTTAAGGGATCCCTGCTGTAAGCTTTCGTTTTTTATACACAATACCACAAATATTTTACAAAACCTTATTGTTTCTGCGCATCCAATTTGATAAAGAGTTTAAATATTGAAACAGAAACATAGCGTAAACGTCAACAATGGCATTCACCGCATCCCAGAATGAAAATCCTGTAGCAATGCACATAATATAGTATACTATAACTTTATTCTTCAGGGACTATGTATATAATATATTAATTTTTTGCTATTACTGTAATACATGAACATAAAAAACATTTTGAAGAGGAAACAATGTCCATACAAACTACACCGCTTCAAAATACTCGTATGTTTTTTGAAACCATGTTATCGTAGAGCGACAGGCAACAGATAAAGCATTACCACACAACAGATTTTTATTTTGAACCTTACATCTGTCAATAGTTTTAGAAAAAATATACTTCCATAAGTTGGTAATAACGATTATTCTAGGTTCCCATTGTGTATTCTATATGTGCTTAACGCACCCAGGCAGTTCCATTTAAAAAACAGAGTTCATATTCGTTCTCTAGCTTAATTAAGAATACCGCAATACAGCATGTATCTATAAATTCATTACTGCTTACTTCACTCCCATTCCGTAGGGAATAAAGCGCAATCAGCTTTTCCCATCTTGGGGATGGTCGCTCAAAATTGTACCGGACTCGCCAAGAAACTACTATCGACCTCCGACCAGATCTCGAATGGACGTCTCCTAGCACTCTCACAACCAGAAGCAAAACCGCAGACCACTGAAGCACCGAACCGCTAAGCTGAATTACATTAATCAAATGGAAAGACATTGAAAAAATGAATAGTATTATTTTCGAAGATATGCCGAAGATGCGATGACATACACTGCATAATAATAAATAACAGAATTTCATGTAAAAGACTTGACGTTTGTTTTAAGATTAGATTTGGAAATTCCCCACTACTGTCGTTTTAGTGTAAAATACATCACACCGCTATGCATCATTTCCGTAGACGTAACGTGACAAATTGAACAATAGTGTAATATAGCGCTCCTCATTCGTGATTCAGTCTTAACTTACCATTCATCAAACAGCAGCACCTTCATTGTTGTTGAAATCCTACGTGATCGATTGCTCCGTTAAGTTGTGTATCTTCTTAGTCTTTCGTAGAGCCAGTTGCAAAGATGTGATATATAACTAAAATTCCTTTGTCTGACTTTTTTCGTCGTAAGATTGATAATTCAACATTGAAAATATAAATATACATACATATAACGATTGTTTTCAAGTAGAGACCAAGTACTATGAGTAATTAGAAGGTACGGCAATGGGCAATGGAAATAGACATCTACAGAAAGCAAACAAACACTAACAGATACATTATGACCGTATTCACTATGGACAACACAAAATGGTCACAATTAGTTTCTTAATTAATAAATTAAATAGTAAAGTTACTTTTCAGTATAAGTAAGTACAATAGAGAACTTAAATTCATCAAAAATGTAGCTATTTACAATGAATACTCTTCTACAGATGCATGCCTAAGCAAGTCCAACATAGGCATTATGTACGCTATTCCACGGCCTTAATCTTAGCGAAAGTAGCGGTAAGAAATTTGTGAAACCCCCCTTTCATAGTATAACGAAATGTATTAGTAAGGTTTTTAGGGATCAAACTGTGAACGTATGTTTGCAAAATACACTTAGAAATCTTCTTAGCAATGCGAAGATAAACCGAACATGAAGGAAAGGTCGAGAATTTATAACACTGACTACGACAGAGGCTACATTGGTCAAACGAAAAGAACGATAGACGCCAGATTCAAGGAGCATACCATATCTTACAGATTTGGATTTGGCAGAATAGAATCGTCAAGTGTAGCACAACACATAAACAAAACCGGGCATAATATTAAAATAGAAAACCTGAAGAATGTAACTTCAAAACGGGAATTAGACGCTTACGAAGCTGTTTACGCAAAAAGCAACACCTATTTGATGAATAGAAGAAACGCGCCGTCGTCATTCTCAGTTCTGTTTGATTTATTAGAGTAAGGTATTTATTAGGATAAACCGTACACAGGTCTTATGTTTCATGCTGCAATGGCTAGAGACCCTTTCCTGTATTTTTCGCAAGTCTTAGTTTTAGGGTGTGTAAGCGACAAAGCATGTACTTGTAAACAACATTTTTTCTCGAGGGTAGGGATAGAACAGATGCATATGTTAGAATTTTGTTTTTTCTCACATCATTCGGTTGAAAATGAGGATCGACGTATCCTCGAAACAGCTGTCTGTGATTAATTAATTAAACTGGTGTGGTGAGGTGTGCACGCCACAGCACTTGCTATCATTACTGATATAACCATTGTTTTAAATATAGCTAGGATAGGATTAATACTTTTGTGCTGCATATGTCGACGCAAACGAGAATTATATTTTCACATCACCAATGAGCTTTATTTTTAATTCTCGAGTGGAATATTTATTGGTCGGGAACCAATAATTGGAAAAATATTCCATATCTTTTACTAATGAACAGTAAATGCAGAGTACGAAAAATGAGCAATAATAACGTTTTTATTTTTAAATTTCATTCCAAAAATGTTGTAATCTTGAATGAAATAACTTTTCATTACTCATCACTTTCATCAAATTTGACTTTCAATTCTGAGGTAAGATGTTTTTCTCTCATGAATGAATTTTAAGTAAATTAATAATACTAATAACTAATACTAGAAACAAGTAGATATCGCTTAGGATCAAGTTGTAAAAAAATCTTAAAAGACTATTCCCTAGAGTAGCTCTTTTTATTATTTTGTATTGTGTTTGGTTTGGTTGGTAACTAAATTAGTCGTCAATTTTTGATAGCTAATTATCCCAATACGTGTCGCCATGAAATGATGGTATTTCACAAAACTCGTTAGTTAGAAGTTTTAATGGTGTTATTATGCATGGAACTCTTTTGGAATAGGTAGTTATAGCATCAAACCTATTCATTTAAAATATTTTCGCCCAAAAAACACTTCCGGTTGACTGAAATTGCTTGGTTTCTCCTTAACTTAACTTTAGCTGCGGTATTAGATAGCAGAAAATCATTATGGTTTTTAAAAAAATATCATTATACGCGGTGCAATTGTCAATAAACAGTAAGATTATTCTTTTTTAACTCTTAGTGCATTCTCCCATTCCGTTAGCCAAACAATAAATAACTCTCTTATCATCTACATTCTTTTTATTATTTTTGTAGTTCACTTTTTTCTGTTTCACTATTTTCTGTTTCACTATATTAAAAGGTGTTTCCACGGTTGTTAATGGGATTGACGACGTCTTCGCTGATTCGTCGATGTAGTTGATCTCAAGTGAAATACAAAATCTTCTTCTGCTCCTTACAAATTTTATTTTTACTTACACAACTGGGACTAGTTTCAGCAATATGCTTGTCATCAACCAAATAGTCGAGTATTTAAAACTTTATTGTAAAATGTTAAAATTGAAATGAAAAATTTGACGTTTATAGAAGTAAAATTGTGAAATTTAAAGTGGAAATATTTAACAGTTGAAACTGATTGTTGGTGAAAAATCAAAAGGAGTGTTTCTTTTTTTGAGTCCAAATTAAAATATAAGGAAAATATAAAAAGAAAATAAGGAATGGGGGAAAGACAAAATTTAAAAATTCACATCGAAATCAGAGCATGTATGGTATACCTTATAAGGGAACGTCAGTAACCCGAAAGATTTCGATGAAACTCTAGAGATTGAAAAAATACCTTGGTATAAAAACAACACAGCATTTTATCGTCGCTGAATCGCCTGATTTCAGAGTAGAGCCCTGTGCAAAAATTTGCACAATTTTTAAATACGGGAGACCCCGTTTTTTCCAAAAATAATTCGCATAATCCTCAAGACTATGTAATATACTTCAAATTACTGTTATAGTGTCCGAGATATTTACCATACATCGTGCAAATTTTTGAAGGCGCCGAAACTCGACAATTCAGCTGCTAATAACATTATGCAATGTATATACCAAGGTACTCTTTCAGTTTCTACAGTTCTATCGAAATTCGAATTTTCGAGTTGCCCGTGGACGAACAAGAACAATCTACAAGCATTCATTGGGATTAATACCGGATGATTGTGGAAGCCATACCGCACTTATTAAGATTCCCTATTCTTTTTGTTGACTTAAATGTGTTCTATGGTACTTGGAGTTATGCCTTTTCCTACTACAAAATCGTACATGGAGACCTTCCACAATCAGTCTAGGCCTAAGCGAAGTACTGTAATATTTGTAAACGACCTCAGTTTCTTGAAATACCAATATTCCGGTGCATGTTTTGTAATTAAGGAGCTGGTGGTAGTAATTTTTAAATAATTTCATCGTTTGGTAAAACTTGATAAAAGCAAGTACGGCGGTAGATTTATTACCCAGTGCTGAGCGCAGTGTCCCATTTGCCAATCCAATCACGCTCCGGTGATCTACCTATGTAATATGTACTCACCTATTTATTTACAATTGAAAATTATTTTGACTGAAATGGAAATGGCATTATCATGTAAATATGCAGTCTTCTTGTTCAGCGAGCCAGAACTAAATAGGTATGAGAGTAACTGCCTTCCTCCTATAATGACATAATTCATGAATTGATAGCAGGTGACGAGTCGACAGATCAAGACAAACAGGTAATTTTTGTGTAGTCTTCAATTCACCTTCTCTATATTAAACTAGCAAACCCCGTAGTGGCTTCGGTGGCAATGTTGTTGTATACATTGAGAAATTTATTTGTTTGAATGATAATGTTTAGTCTTTTGGTAAGCAATTAAGAACTACGTGTTTCAACGTTTTTTGAAAATTCATCTCCTCATATAACACAGGATGAAAAATCTTGTGGGAGCCCCGTCATTTTCGGAGTTAGAAACACGGAAATTGTTATTTAGGCTTTTGGTTAAAAATTAAAAAGGTAGGATCATAATATTTTTAGCTACGGTCCAAATTTCGTGTTTGCGACTTCAATAGTGTCGGCTCTGCGTTGATGAGTCAGTCAATCAATTAGCGCAGGTAATGATAAACATTCTAATGTATTTATAATTTCAAATGGAAACCCAGTATAGATATCAGTGAAGATGAAAGTGAGGAAGAAAATGGAGTAATAGGTGTCATAATTTAATGATAGGAAATAGAAAATGGGAATATTTCCGTTTAGAATTATACTTTTAATCACAAATAGAAGGTAACAATGTCAAGAAAAAAGACAATGGAATGACTTAGTAATTATTTGTTCTCACGTTTGTACCTATTATTATAAAAAAAAAAAACCAGCACCAATCTGTCTGCCTTCCATATATTTGTGATTTGTGCACTAATGTACTAATCTAATAATACGATGAGAAAATGTACGACACTAACTTTTTGTTTCAATTGGAAAGTTTATTGAAAACCATATACGTAAATTGCCACTAGCTATTACTCTATCGAAGGAAAATGAGCCTCAAATATCACAGAACTCTCTCCCCATAACACATTCGGATATTGCCCTTTTAGTCACCCATCTTCGGCTACTACTACAGCCAAATATTTGAAATACAACCAACGAACCAGATAAAAGAAAATTAAATATGGTATTGATGATGATAAATAAGTGATTGCTCATCAATAGTGGATAGTATATTTATTTTTAATGATAAAGCAAACGGTGATCTTCAAGGAAAAAAAAAAAATTTTTTTTTGTAACCTGTAACTTGTAACTTGTAATTTTGTACATTTGTTTTTTTTAATAATCTAAACATTGCATGATCTACAACACTAGAGCTTTTCTTTCTGCATTGTAATTTTTACAATGATTTCCTTCTGTGTATACTAGTGATATTATACTTTAAAATGTCCTTAGGAACACATTACCATCAATTACATTTATACTGCACATTTTGTCTTGATGCAGAGTTCATTAATCCTTTCCAAATAAATGGCACGTCAGCGGCAGCGTTAATTATTGCAAGCAATTGGGAAAAAAAAACTGAACCAAATCTAAATTTCTATCCATTAACGATTTTATTCTAGAACTAAAGTTCTGCAGATGCACATAAATACTTTTGATAACCAGTTGTTCACTGTTATTTTTACTATGGATTCATTTTGTGGTATCTGTAGGAAAGATATTATTCCTGATAAGGAAGTTGCCTGCGATTTATGCAGAAATTACTTACATACCACATGCGCTGGTCTCACGAGAATTGAAGTTCAATGTCTCAAGAGTAAAGATAGAAAATTGTCTTATTATTGCTCGGACTGCTCAGACTTCAAGTTGCAACTAAAAAATCTTCACTCGCTTAAATCCTTGGTTGAAGAACTTAAAACTGAGGTTGATGTGTTAAAAAGTAAGGTGTTACCTAAGCAGTGTGCTGATGAGATCGAGATGGAGACGGTAGTTCAAGAAGTCATGGATCGGGAAAATAGGAAGAATAACATCATTCTTTTTAATATCCCTGAGGAGGTTGATGGTGATAGGGATAACCAGGTGGCGGCGGATAGGAATGCTGTGCGGAGTATATTGAGTGTTCTGAGTGTACCACTAGATGATCCTAAACCTATTAGATTAGGAAAATTCGATCCCTCCAAATCAGACAGAAAACGGCCGATTAAATTATCACTCGCTGATAATACTCAAGTTAGTAAAGCCATGCGCAATTATAAAAAATTGAAGTCTTCTAATGAATTTAGAATGGTGGGTCTGTCTAGGGATAAGACTCCCTATCAGGTAAATTTCTATCGTGGGGTGAGACAAGAATTTCTCAGACGTAAGGACGCTGGTGAGAAGAATATTATTATTAGATATGTAAATGATGTCCCGAAAATTATACAGTTGAGGAAATCTTTAAATTGATTACGTCCAACAGTAGTGATGTTATGCGTATCCGCTATCAAAACGTGCGTGGTTTACGCTCTAAAATTAATAGCATTTATTCTACTCAGTGTAATATTGACGCGGATATTGTGCTGTTTACAGAAACTTGGCTTGGTGGGGATATTAGCAGCAGTGAACTCTTTGACTCTTCATATGTGGTGCATAGAAGTGATAGAAGATTTGGTTTGGTTGGCCGGTCTGTTGGTGGCGGTGTTCTCTCAGCCTTTACTGACACAATCGATGTAACTGCGGTTGATGTTTCTGCCCTTTCAAGATTGGCCCCTTTAATTGACTTAGTGCTATGCAGGTGTCAGATTGCTCATCTCTCGGTGTACATCGCTAACCTTTACATACCGCCGGATGTTGATCTTGGCTACTACGAAACATTTCTCGATGCCCTAGGAATTATGCTATTGGGCAAGTTATGTATTATAATTGGTGATTTTAACGCTCCTAACTTTAGTTTGGATATCTCTGGCGATGGAAAAACTGCCGCGATTACTTATTTTGTGGAAGCATTAGACCTGCGACAAGTAAATTTAGTACTAAATTCCAATGGTATAATGCTTGATCTTGTTTTTACGAACATGCCTGTATTGCTGCAAACTATTCGTGACGTAGTCCCGTTTGTTTCTGAAGATTTACATCATCCTGCTCTAGAAATAATGATGCATTATGATACTGTGCAAAGACCTATCAATTTTCCATCTAACAATAATTTACGCTACAATTTTCGTCGTGTGGATATGGCGAAGCTGAATTCGGAAATAGCAGCTATTGAGTGGAATTTCTTATCCTGTTATAGCGATGTGGATCTAGCGGTACATGCGTTTTATAGCACTTTATATAAAGTCTTCGATCGGTGTGTGCCTAGGGTCAGGTCGGGTGGACGTAAATATCCTGTGTGGTTTGATAACAGCATCAGGCAATTACTTGGAATAAAAGAATTATATTTTAAGAGATGGAAATCAACCAAATCTGAGTACTATCTCAATGAATTTAAAAGATTGCGTAGGGTTCTTAAAACCAAAATTGAAAGTGCATACATTATTTATCAGGAACGCATTCAATCGGAAATTGTCAGCAATCCTAAGACTTTTTGGGCATTTGTAAATAATAGGAGATCGACATCTAGAATTCCGGGTCACATGTACTACAATCAGGAGGAGTTGTTGCAGCCTGCGCATGTAGTTGAGGCATTTGCCCTGCATTTCTCTGGAGTTTTTCACACTACAACAACCACTAGTTTGGTTGCACCTTCCTTCTATCCGTCTTTCAACATTCACTCGGTTACGGAAAGTGATGTATTGTGCAGTGCTGTAAGGATCAAAGCTGACTTAACGTCTGGTGACGATGGTATACCGGGAGTTGTCGTAAGGAACTGTGCTTCACTACTTGCTCGTCCACTTACAGTGCTGTTTAACTTATGTATTAAGTCGTCAACGTTTCCCAATATATGGAAGATCACCAAAGTAATCCCTGTTTTCAAGAGAAAAGGGGACTGTAAAAACATATGTGACTATAGACCGATAAGTATATTATCAAATTTTGCTAAAGTATTTGAACAAATATTATATAATGGGATTTATGTTAATGTAAGACCATACTTGTCGGTTCACCAGCATGGATTTATGTCAGGTCGATCAACTACAACGAATCTTCTCAACATTACTCAGTATATTTCTTCAGCACTGGACCAACGCAAACAAGTTGACGTCATTTATACTGATTTTACTAAAGCTTTTGATACTATAGAACATAATCTTCTTCTAACAAAGCTAGATGCCATTGGATTTTCTCCGGCGCTCCTCAGAATCATATCTTCCTATCTCACTAATAGAGTGGGTTACGTGTTTTACAACGGATTTACATCGGCTACATTCAATATATCCTCTGGTGTGCCACAAGGTTCTAATCTTGGGCCACTGCTTTTTAATATATTTGTAAATGATCTGCTTAGCAGACTGCATTGTGAACTTTTGGCGTATGCAGATGACTTAAAAATTTATAACGTAATTACCAATACTGTTGATTGTATTAACTTACAAACCAACATTAATATTATTGATGAGTGGTGTACTCTAAACAAGATATCTTTAAACATAAACAAATGTTCAGTTGTTTCCTATACTAAATCCACTAATCCTGCTTTGTTTCAATATACGGTTGGATCACAAATAATCTCCAGAAGGGATGGGGTGAATGATCTGGGTGTGCGTTTTGATTCTCGTCTAAACTTTTCTGACCATGTTTCTGAAATGTGTTTATCAGCTTCTCGATCGCTTGGGTTTGTTATAAGATCTTGTCGTAACTTTAATAATCTCCTAGCAATTAAAACTCTTTATTTCTCTTTGGTTCAGAGCAAACTGGAATATGCCTCTTTGGTTTGGTATCCTCATTACACGTATCAACAACTCAAGATCGAGAAGGTTCAAAAAAGATTTCTAAAATATTTAACATTTAGAGTATCTGGCACTTATCCTGAGCGAGGTTCTGACTATTTAACTCTCTTGTCGCAACATGATTTTATGTCACTTTCGGATAGACGTAAGAGATATAGTGCTATGTTTTTGCTAAAGTTACTTAATAGTAGAATCGATACACCATGCCTACTCTCGCAATTTAATTTCAATGTACCTTTACGTAACACTCGCTCATGTACTTTGTTAAGTGTTCCTAGAGCCCGGACGAACATGTTACTTGGATCGCCTGTGTATCACATGTCGAGAAATTTTAACGATTGCTGCAATGATTTTTTAAACGCCTAGCTAATCACCGTTTCTGGTATTAATGTAATCCTTAAGCTATGTTTATATTTAGTTTATTCTATCTGGACTAGTTGTTTAACCTAATTAGCACCTTATCTTGTTTTTTTTTTTTTTGTTTTGTTGTATTTATTTTGTCCTGTAAATGGTATTAACTGTTGGACAGTAAAGACTATTATTATTATTATTATTATTATTATTATTATAATCTACCTTTACGTTAGCATTTGGTACCACTTGATAAACGAATTAACGCAATTGAGTGCCCCAAAATCGTTCAATCTATCTTAAAACGAGCTTCCAAAATTTACCGAACAAATAGTGTGCATTCAGCGTATAATGAAAGTTCGATACGTTGAACAATATTTGATCTACGAACGTACAATTTAAAATTAACCCAACATCCGACAATGCACACCTCTGACAACACGAATCAAACTTGAAAGCATTTCGAATTGCATTAGTGGCTTCCATTCTTTCTGAGAAGATTATGTTATGCTTGTTCGTAAGATTGCTTTTCGATTTTCTACTGACATTCGAAGCGCTCTTTTATGTTAGCAAAACGGGTGTTGGCAGTAGGTACTTATATACAGTGTAGTTTTCAATTCTAAATGGAAAATATAATGTTCCGAAGGTAGTTTCCAGCATTACACACATAAATAGGTATTTTTTTAAGTTTATACACCCTTTGCAGCCATGTTAATCCGTCCAAGTAGCAGCAGTTGACATATTGTTACGCAAAATAGACGTCTACGAATGTGATTCAGTAGGCACAATATCTGTTGTACAAGGGAAACTTTGAGCCTAGGAAACAGAAGAATGTCGGTGGAAACGAAATCTGATGAAAGGATGGTCTATTAATAATTTGTAACCCAATTCGTGAATCTTTACCATAGCGATCACTGAAGTGCGAGACCGGCCGTTGTCTTGGTGGAACAAAACTTCCTTTTTCTTGACATGCGGCTATTCTTCTTCAATTTCTGCGTTCAAGTAATGATGCGTAGTATTGTTATCCTTTTTGTTATCCCTAAAAATAGTCGCTATCATCCGCCCATCTTACGCTGGTATATCCAAGTTTCACCTATAGTTACTAATCGACACCAAATCTCAAACTTATTTCGCTTAAACTGATACGATGTACTGATGTGATTTCCAACAGGTCAGGTCGTAATGGCCACTTCCGATCTTCTATCTTCTAATTTTTTAATCGAAATTTTTGTATGACGTTTGGATTCTTTCTGGCCATCATCAACCTTCTAATTTCTAATGGTCACCATATTGGATTTTGACACCGTCATAAAAACTTCTCTTTCTAATTTTAACCAGACCATATTAACAAGAAATGTCTATTATCAAAGAAGACATTTTAAGATTAAATAAGGTAGCCATGAAAATTTTTAAACTACGAAATATTTCAATTATCGTTTATTAGCAAAGATGTCGTACGCCAATGAGGAGAGACCAGATATATTAAGTATTTTCTGTTCATCGAACTGAAGCGAGTAATTGTACCCATAATAGCTACATCATAGCATTTTTTGGATCTTGATAGATCTAGATAGATCTTGGTCGAAAATGGGTCGTTTATGCGAGTTATGTTTATGTAAGTCTTAGTTTATGTAAATCTTGTATTTTCTACGTAAATAACAATTCATCAACACCTACACGCGTAATGGTGTCAAAATTTGCCCCAGACTTGAGTATGGATAACTTGAATTCCAAATCAGTTTAAACCAAACAATCATTCATGTTTACTATAACATAAGACGACTGAAGTACTGCAACCAGTTAGTGGAAAACCTACAAGGCGTCGAATATTTCTAAAACAAAATCATTTGCTCAGATGAATTAATATTAACCAATTTTGGAAACTTGGAACAGAAAAACAGACCACAATTGGAATCTGTTTGTAGACTTAACTGGTAAAATATGAAACGTACTTCATTCCACTTTTTCATCATTTAATACTTTTCTCTAAATCGCCCTTGCATTTTTCGATAAAAATAAAATTCCGGACAGATGCTTGCAGCCTCATAACTAGAATCAGAATAAAAATTGCTGTACGAGAGGTCCTTCTGTTTTCAGATATATTTTCTAATTAATAAGTTACCTCCTAATTATATATTGCTTCCTCTCAGGCTTTATAAAAGAAAAATGAATGAAAAATCTACTATTGGAACAAGTGTCTTGATACATTCAAGTATGTGTCAGTCAGGTGTCCTACAAACATTTATCAACAATCAGCTACGAATTAATTCTACTTATAAATTTTACCGCTTGGCTCTGCCTTGCAGATATGTATATTTTCATTTATTTTTCTTTAAGTAACAATATCAAAAATAATTTCTCTTCAGAGATCTTTTAGATTTGTTTTATTTTACGCTAATCACCTTTATGATAATGTAAGGTATTTTCTTTCACTTATTATTCATTGAATTTGGAGTTTCTAACCAGGGTTAAGTGTAACAGCAGAATACTCTGAACTTCGCCTGGTGTTTGTAGTAAATCAGTTCTGTTTGTTTATTTTCTTCTTCTTATACCTACCATACTTGTTACTGCACTGCGAGAACAAAGTTATTACAGTAAAACCCCGGTTATCCGAGCTTCTCAGGGAAGAAGGTAACTTGGATAATACGGATTTTTTTATTAACGTTTATTTTACAAAAAAAAAAACTATCAATTTTTATTTGTTTCCACGTTATGTAACGCTTCTTTGCTGCTATGTCCCTCCAACGCTTTAGAAGCAAGACGGATACGTTTCCGGTTGCTGCTCTACGTACAATAATGCAGTTTCTAAAACTGCAAGACTCTGATGACATGAAATTTGAACGTGTTGTTGGATGTGTTCATTTTCTTCTTCGTCGTCTTCGGGTGTTCCATCAGGTAGCGCAACAAGGTTTATTATTTCCTCATCATTACTTGGTCTACATCACCATCTTTACCAACAGACCATTCCCCAATTTCTTTTGCTGAAATATTTTCAAGACCTCTTATTCCCATCATTTGCTCTTGCAAACTGATGCAATTGTCTTCGTCCCAATTTGTATCGTCACCTTCATCACCTTCATTTTCATCAACTGCGGCAATAATTTTCGACCACGATTTTTGTATTGTGAACAAATGAACCTTATTCCATGCTGCAAAAATCCAGTACACGACATCTTTCAAGTTTATTTTGCACACAACACTTATGGGATCATCAATTTCAATAAGTTGCAGATATGTTCCAAAACACCCTGCTCCATCGGTTGTAATATGGTTGTGACGTTAAGTGGAAGAAATTGCACAATGATATTGTCCTTTTCAAGCTGTTCTTCGTTTGGATGCGAAGGATCACTATCAAGTAACAGAACAGCAAGCCGCCTTTCTTGAGATACTTCGTCACTCGCAGAACAAACTCATCCAGAAACCAATTCTTGAACAGAAAAAGTGTCCACCCAAGCGGTTTTTTGATTTTTGTAGGAGACTGGTAAAGCTTTAGGTGCTATATCCTTTAATGCTCTTGGCTATGCAGATTTTCCGATTACCATTAAAGGAAATTTGTGTTTTAAGAAAGCGTTACTGCACGCCGTGATCGTGACTCTTTACTACGTTTATATCCCGCTGGTGCAAGTTCTAAATTCGATGCTAAAGTTTTTCAATAAACTCATTAAACTCTGTTTTAATATTATCTATTGCTTTTATGTCTACGGACAACTTCTCACTTCAAATGCTCAACTGACGAATACCTTACCGTTTTTTTTCCACGAATCAAGCCACCCTGCAAATTCGTTCTTGTTCGGCAATCCCAACTCTTTAGCAAACTGCAGAGCTTTGGTTTGAAAAATTGGACCAGACAACGGAACACCTTTATTTCTTTGTTGCGTTAACCATAAAAGAAGTGATTCGCCAATGTTCTCAAACTTACATTTTTCCTTGTTTTTCTACAACTAGAAGAAGGTGCTTGTTTGGCGCACCACTGTTCTATTTTCACTCTATTGCGCTTCCAATCTCCTACAGTTACTCTTCCTACATTGCGTGCAATTTCAAGTAGTCGTAAGTGATGCCTCTCAGACGAGAGCGTGCACCTTATAAACAATTAACCCCCTTCGAACGTGGCTAGATTATTGGATTACATGAAGTCGGTGTTAGTTTCCGGGAAATTGCGCGTAGACTTAGTCGTAATCGTTCGACTGTATTACGGTGTTGGAACCTGTGCATTGCAAATCAAGGTAAAGCACGTAGAGCAGGTTCAAGCGCACGCAGAAGGACCACTCCGCAAGAAGAATTTCTATTGAGGCGTATGGTTGTGCAACACCGCTTTCAATCGGTAGCATTTTAGTAGTGGTGGGACGCTACCGATTACGACTACCTTTTGTTAAAACCCCTGAACATAGACGTGCTAGACGAACCTTATTTACTTTTCTCTTGTTGATTTGTCTTTCATAACATCTTTATAATTAGTACAAGCATTTTTTGTACTAATAAACATTATTTTGCAAACATTTTTTAGTAATGCATTTTTAATTGCGGCCGGTGCAATAAACACGCCAATTCTATAAGATCTGGGAGGTCAAACTCCAGCCAGCTGTCTAATCCATATGTTGGTAGCAGGATATGCCTTCGAGATTAACCACTTATAATTACACGAGTACGTCTTCTCTGTAAGGCGAAGCGAACTAAACAGGACAGATTATCCGAGCGTCTCTTCACTCGTTTATTCTCGATAGAATCTGTCAAATATAAAACACATCCAATTACGATACACGTCTCATATGGACAACATTTTCTAGATTAGAACCAATTGCTTTTTTTGTAGTACCATATTACAGCCTGCAGTATGCTATACGAGTTCCTGATATAACATACAACGACTAACAACTTGAAATTAGTGAATATTGGCAACTGTACAATATGGTGACTGCTGAAGTTAATGATTTATTCCCAAGTAATGTTTAATTTGCCAAATAATGATAAAAACAATATAGAATTTATTCTATATATGTTTGTTGAAAAAAGTTACATTAAAAACGAACATTCAGGACCTCAAAAAATAAAGCGAAGATCATTTCGTCGGGATTATCATTGGTTGGATACAGATTTACCTAACAAAACGCAAGAAACAAGGAGAGGGAGTCAGAGACGTATAAGTCGCTGTAGAATTTAAAATGGGACAGAACAGGATCACTGTATCAGAAGTTCGGTCGGCGCTTGGACGAACGTCATACAGCGCTAATGACAACAACTTTTCACATTTCTATTCTTTACATAACAGTTCACTGTAATATTCACAATTGCAGTGCCAGGATGTCGATAATTACGGAAGATTTCATAACAAATTAAATTAGAGTGGCTTTAAATTTTAAAGTAAACTTTAACCATCTAGCAAACTAAGGTTAAGCCGTATTTTAGATTTAAAGTTTTAATTCATTATGAAACCGGCCGTAAGGCCAGTCGGAAGCTATCCAAACATTTTTTTTTATTATCTGTGGGAGAATCACAAGCTTATTTATTGCTGACGTGCATTTTTATTCTTTTTCAACATGAATTAAATAAATGAATTAATTAAAAAGCAAATGCCCAATATATATATATATATACCATATATGTGGATCAACTAATAGTACAGACGAAAGCGGTTTTTCTTAAATCACCGAAACGTATCCGTTTATTTCGGTCGCAGTGTCCTGACATACCGGAATCGCCACAGCAATTCTTACACGATGGGGTACACGTTCAAAAGCAGCATTTTATTATTTTCAGCATTTCGGAAAGATCAAATTAGTAATTTTACAACTGGACGCTAAAGAAACAGCTGCAATAAAGCTAAGTCAAATGCAATTCCAAAATCCTCAAGTTCCAGCAGATTTAAAAACTATTAACGACAACTACATTCCAGTAGCTGACGCAATAATAAAATTGCAAAACACTTTATTGTCCTTACGAGATTCGTGTGAAATTGTTGGCCACGTACAAACAGTGCTACATATTTTAGATGAGGAAAAAAGTGTTTCGGTCAGAGAAAAATTTGATACTATATTACGTAAAAATGTCTAGTTTTCTAGATTACGCCATCTTTTTAACAATAGTGTTGCGGAAAATCTGTTATACAAATTCAAAGAACGCGAATATTACATCGCTAGATATAAAATGATGTTTTTCTGCGTCTAAGCAGATATATACGTCACAACGGACGGGTCTCAAAGAGACCAGTGTAGAAACGTACACTATGATACAGATGTTGGAGGCCTCACTTCCGGATTTCTTTTCAGCCATCTACGCATATTCGGTAAATTGTTTACTATGTTATGTTTGCGTTTTTGTTGTGCCTTAAACACTTCAAAATCCTCCTATAATCACTGCACCTTAAAGAGCATTATTCCAATTTTCCGTCCTTGCTGCAAAATTATTGGGGCTCATGTGTTCGGCCACTTAAAGAGTATTTAAATACCCCGATTTCGTGCTTACCATACATCCAGAATTATGTATTCCAGTAAAAAAATTGGTCGCAAAGTTAAAATTATAAATCTCTAATTGTGAAATATATTTCTGGACTTTTCACAAAGAAAACTATTTATATGGATCAATGAATAAATTACCGAAACAAAATATTATTAGGGTATTCTTTCTAATATGTTGGTGACTATTCGACATTTACATATATGAATGTTTATATTTTGTTTATCTTTTAATAAATTTAATTTAAACAAAACAACATGTATCTGAATTGCTTGGAAGAACTTTGCCAACGTGGTGTATGTAACAAAACTGTAAACAGTTCCTATAAATGTGTTCAAAAATGCTTTCTTAAAAATTCAGTTAGACGATTGCAACAGAAGGACACTTCTGGCAGCTTCTATAATATCTAACCATAACATGAACCATGTTAATAATAAATTGTATACGATATAAAATTTGTTATTGCTGTTTTAATAAAAATTATTGCTGATTGTTTTTTGAAAATTCGCGAGTAAGTTTCTGCACTTTTTGATGCATGTTTATATGAACTTTTTTGCAGCCTTAATCCATACACTATGTTGGTAAAGTTTGGCCAAGCGATTCAGATACATCCTGTACAATGCATAGTGACATACATGTCAGGGCAGCTATTTGATTCCACCTGAACATTGATCTTCAAGATTTTAGTACAACTTGGAGTACATTAGCTGTAAGTTATATAATAAATTACCGTTAGCCACAAATTGTTACAGATTGAATGATTTCTTCTCAATGCTTTAACAATGCTTACAGCACATTCCTTTCTGGTTTTATTGACTTGTTTCCCGCAAATCTTTCTTTCCTTAAGCGTGTTTTTCAAATAGATATACTACTATTACTTAGTTGTTCTCGGTACATAATTATTTTAACTGCCACATAGTTCCTGAACATATAGAGATAGTAACACAACTAATGAACACGTCAGAAGAACTAGGACTCGAAATAAACACAGAAGAAACAAAATATATGGAAATAATAAATAAATACGGGAGCAGAAATAAGAATAACCTACAAGTATAAGGTCAAAATGGAATAGTAGTAGTGAAGTAGACGAGAAGTGTATGTATCTGGGTGTACTGCTAAATGCCAAGAGGAAAAAGAAATCCAACTTAGAGTTGCAAAAAGTAACAACTGCGCTAGAAGTTTAAAAAATACTAAAGAATAAGGAGTCGTCGCGACAAGTAAAAATAAGAATATATAAAACGATGCTGAGACCGACCCTCTCTTATTCCTGCGAGACGCGGATAATGACAAATAAAATAAAACACAGACTAAAACAGGGGAAACGAGGATTTTGAGGAAAATGTTCGAGGGAAAGAAGTTCAATCGACGAATTGTACGAAATATACAAAGTGACTCACATAGGTAACTTCGTTTAATTAACAAAGAATGCGATGGCTTCCGTGAACTAATACGCATAAACTTGTATGCAAATGAAAGATGAAGTATACGCGTAAGTAGTACATTTCAAATTAGATTATTATTCAGCATTCTCTATAATATGTGTTGTGTGTACTACTCCACTGAAAGAAACCGTTGTCAGTAATCATTTACCTGAGACTTCCAATAGGCGGCGTCGCGTACGGCACCCCAAGGAAAGCTTCAACGGGCGGATGTATATGAATCATGACACCTCGTAGGGGTCCGTACTTAGTCCTAACCACTCGCGTGCTATACTTGTGAACGGAAAGTACGGATCCGACGCAATCGTCCACTAAAATCACTACCACGGTCACCCACATTGCACAGAGGAACGCGGCAAAGGTATTCAGGTGTCCCGATAAGTATTCCAGCACACGCATGACGTCACCCCAGATGACGTGCCCCTGTATTAGGTCTCCTCATTTTCAAAACCACGCGCAATGTTCGTATCAGGTTAGCTCCATTGCGCTAAGGAGCGAATTCTTTTCATTCTAGTTATCCCGACATTTTCATAATGCCATATTTCAATATATCACCGTATTACGGCCCCCATACTCAACTTCATTATATGGAAAGATCCATGAACGCTCACAATTTATTCAATGTTCTAGATCATTACCACTACGTAAAGTAATAAATTGTAACCCGCAAAGACTCAATTCTACGATTGCCGTAGCAACAACTCCACGGCCTCTTTGGGAATATTCCATGGTGCTTTCAAATAGATGCCTACAATAAGAAGCCTTTTCTTTCACGAACTGGGTATAATTTGCTCTTCAAATCATATAATCAGTCTTCCATAATATTATTGACTGCGGCTCGGGAAAATTAGGGTCTCCTTGTTTCGTGTCGGATTTCTGCGAATGGTAATTGGAGGGGTGGAAGCTTATTTCTATCTTTGCCACGGTGAACGACCATTAAATCTGAAATGCAAAAAGATAAAGGATTATCGGTTAGGTTCGATTCACAGTAAAGCGTTTTTCTTATTATTTATTGTAGACCTCTACGTGAGTTGCGCGTATAAGTTAACGCATTTGTAGCAAATAGTTTGTCCAGTTGTAAATCTAAATTTACAACTACCGTCGATCATTTTTGTTGCCTTCTAATTTTAAAAACCTTGCTTTTATTTTACAAGAGAGTTGCGAATTTTCAAACGTTATTGTAAATTATTCTCTCCACGTTGTAATAATTTTAAAAGCTGTACTGGAGGCTTCGCAATCATTTGCAAATGCGTTTGCAAATTGCTACGTAGACATTCTAATTCTTTGAAAATAATGTTATAGCTTTGGGTACACTTGTAGTTTCAGTTTAAAATATCTGGGTCTGGCGGTGTGTAAATGTCACACGAAACCGGTAGCCTCATTAAATAAAAGATATTTGTGAGATTTGCTGTCCCCTTCATAATTAACTAAAAGTTACTTTAAATACGTAAGTATACCTTAACCTTAGTTGGATGGTTAAAGTTCACTTTGAAATTTAAAGTCACTTGAAATTTATTATGAAATCGGCTGGAATCCTTTTTCATTTACCTATTTTTCAACTACATTTTGTTAGAGGCTTACTATTATTGTTAATGCAATAACTAAATAAAATTCATCTAAAGTCAGAGAAAGTATTTATGATTCAACTTCTCTAAACGAGTTAAGCATTATCCTTTATCTATTTAACAGAATTGATTCAGTTTATTTATTTTATTGAACGTATTTATTTTAAGAGAGCATTGCTTTTTAGTTCATTTCTGTATATCCTATTTAGGGTAAAGGCGCATGATGTCATCACGAGCAAGTTGTAATACAAAGAAGACCCTCTTTGTATTACAACAAATAACGGCGAAGGCGACCGGACGTGGGACTAGCATTGGCGGTTGACTGTAGCAAACCACAACTACTCATAGAGACAGTTAATCCTCATTACTTTTTGAAGAAAATATATATTGGCATTCTATTGTGACCAGAGGAGCCACAAAAGAAAGATACAGAGAAATTACGTAGTACTGCACTATAGTGCCAACGTATATAAGTAAGCTAGATACCCTACAGGTTAAGGGCGTTAACCACAGCCCAGCCCAGATAGTGGTTCAAGTGAGTGAAATTCGTGTTGAACAAAGAGCTGCTCACTATTGCCAGGAGAGCCGCAAGCCTGGGACATTCCACCACCAAGAGGAGGACAAGTACGCTGTTCAGTTCCACCCAAAACACCGCACCTATCATCGAGTCGCTCGATAGAGTTCTCTCTTGTTTGTGGTTTTTCTTTATATATTCATATTTATTTGCTGTCAAGCTGTTGTTCTGCGTCAGTTAAACATTATATTGCTTTTGTTGTAAGTTTTAGTTAAAAAAAATAGCATTCGTTTTAATCTATTTTCGTGGATCCCATTATTTTTGTATATATTGTATTCGCTGTTGTTAACTGTAATAATTCTCATATTCGCTATTTTTCATAATAAACCCTGCTATATTTTGAAATCAATTCTTTTTAGTACATGACTACATCTTTACTCGGGAACCATACAACCTGAGAAGCTGAGGAGCTAAATTAATTAAAAGAGTTTCACTAAGTATGTTAAATAAGCATTATGAAAGTAAGTAATCATTTTATTACGAATTCATTTAGTTTGCATTCAGCCCAGTGTAAATTCAGCAGCGAGCGAGCGCACCGTTGCAAACTATGGACATGCGCCGATTATCAAAGAACATCCGTATGCCATCTTTTCATGTTCAATGAATGTTACTATGAACAAATTATTAGACTTTATAGTTGATGCACATACAGCTTGGATGGAGCATTTTACAATCTGTGACATCAAAACTAAGTCAAACTATATATGAGGAGATACGTTGCGAAACAAAGCATGTTATATCATAACTGCATTAACTGTAAATGTCTTAAATAAAATATATTTTTGCAAATGCTAGTGTTGTGTAAGATGAGAAAAATTAATGTAGAAGTGCCAGGGACGCATAAAAATAAATACTGCAATTGGAATCATTTATCAAAGACTACGTTTTGCAATATAGCAACCTCTTCGTATGTTTCACTAAAACCTTTACTACAATACTACACTAGTACTGGACGCACGCTTCTATATTTAAGCTGTCATCTTCAGAACTAAGTTCAGTAAGAGCTCAGTTTCACTGCTGAATGTGATAGCTTAGCTATCGAAATGTGCATCCAGTACTAGTGTAGTGTGGTAAGAATTTTATTGTGAAGTGTGTCAGTATTCCAGTGCCACAGTGTTAAAGCTATGTATGTGCTATATAAGACGAAGCCACTGTATCCCACCGGCACAATAAGAACAACCTACTTCCCGTCCTTTTAATCTACAACAGCGCATTCCAACAGTTTTTGATTCACGTGTTTTTAGCGGCATGCTATAATCTTTGTAGCTGTATCTTTCCAATTCAGACGCCCATAGTTGCTGCACACATAATACTGAAGTCAGTCGTTATAGCTGAAGAAAACTAAGAAATTTAATTTCCATATACCTATTCTAATAATATGCCTGTTAGAAAACACCTGGAAAGTATCCTCCACGAGCATTATACTCCTTGAAAGAACACTTTGTAGATTCTGAATGCAAATGAGTAAGTTTTGATTTCTTTTTACAATTATTATTTTTCTATATTTTGCTTATATTGTTTTATTCTACTGTTTGTTATATACACCGCTGATCAAAAATATACACAAATTAAACGCAGGATTAGAATAGGCAACCCCAAAGGAAGAATGTATTATTTTTGCAAAGAAGATAAATTTAAAATGTTCTGACAGATGCTATTCATTTTAAATAATCCATGGGGACTCTGTATGAGATTAATGTTAAATGAGAAAGTTGAAGTAAACAAGTCCTTATTTTAAGGTCCTTATTCTTTTGTGAATTTTGTGAGAAAATAAGGACCTGATTACTTCAACTAACCTATTTGATATTCATTATTGCCATTCATGTTAGCAATGTAAAATAAATTGTTGAACGGTAATTCAGGCTGCAGAAATGTCGGCTACTAAGTACTATGAGGAAACCTGAATACTGGATGTCTATACGAAGGATGTCGTAACCATAGTTACTGGATGAAGTTCTCGATATCTAACAACGCCGCATTTCATATATATAAGTTGGTAAATGCTCCGAATGTCCGATGCTCCTAATGCTACTGACATCTTTGGGGAGTTCTTGCATATGAAGTTTATCAGAGGCAATAAATGACACTTAGCATCTCCACATTAAAAGACCTAATTAGAAACATGAAGCGAAATGATAAATTGCGGCAAAACTAAGTATTTATTTTCAATAACTCGAATACCGTCTTAATTTCTAATGTGGAGCTGTAGTAATTCTGTATATTTTACGGATAAAATATTTTCTTTCCTAAAAATCTCTCTAGAATAAATCTATCTACTTACTTTTTTATAATTTCAGCCAGATTTTATTCGACGGAATTATTGCAAGGTTGTTAATTATAATTGGATTTACATCATACAATAATAAATGCTGTTGTTATTATGCTTTCATGATATTCTTATAAAATGATCTGCGGAAGCACAGAACAAAAGTGTGCAATCTAACAAGTAATCAGTTCGCTGTATTATTTTTTATATCTTACATCGCTGTATTAACAGTAACAGTTTTATAGTTGACTAATCACTTCATCAATGCAACTACCAAAATATATGCAATACTTAAATTCCGATTTATAATGAGCAACAAAAAATAAAGAAGTACCTCCAGTTGTCACTGCTAAACGGGAAATATGTTATTACATTCAATAAATTACAAACTATTAAAATTTAAAAATAAAAGCCCACGATTTTCTGCTTCGCACAAAAAAGAACTTAAGAAACGGTTATTAAAATATTACCATAGCATCGTTAGGCGAAAATTTCGACGTTAACTTTAGCAGCATTCTGCTTAGGTGACCGTAAGGTTATAGCCAGAAACGTCAATCATGCTTTCTAAATTATAACATATAGAAAGACACGTGACACTCAGGAAGTCCGAAATGAAGAACAATGAACAAGACACCTGCAAGAAAGAAAGTGAGAATCAACTGTGTGGTTGAGTATCACGATGTATTATACTTTTTAATAGCGACATGCTGAAGACGAAATGCTTTATTTTCGCTTCTTTCGAACTGTAGTTGGAGGGTAATGCTCACTTGGTAAAAGTAGCTGCACTCAAATAAGAATAACAAATATTTGACTCGCTCGGACTGATGATCGTTGTGAAATTTCCCGAGAAGATTTAATGTTTTCAAAAGTTTTTGTTAGGCCGAGAGGTCCCATAACATTTCTAACAACAAAAACTGCTCCACTCGCTTTATTAAAATGGAAGCTTAAATTAAAATATCTGTCGTAGGCGAATGATTATTCAGCAATCGCACCATGTTCGTATAAAGTTTTAATGATGAATAGATTTCCTCTTTAAGATTAATTATTGGGATGCAGATGATTATTTTATAAATTTTCGCGAGGATCCTGTTTAATGTTTAACTTTTTAATACTAACCAAGTTAGAGCTAACCTCTATATTTTATGATACAATTTGCACATATGTATTTATTTTGCTTTTATCGATTGTGTTTTCTATAGAACTTAATTGATTTAAGATATGGCAACACTAATTTGTATCGCTAAGGTCATTATTTTCTTAACTTCACAGATATACCAGGTAAAATTTTATTTTAATAATTAACCATCAATTTCGTCACCATCATGTAAAATTTAATATATTATATGAAATGATAGATATGACAGGCAGATAGGTCATAACTTGAAAACAAAAAAGAATCATACAAAATTATATGAGCTCTTTAACATTATTTTGACGAACACAATACACTCCTGCAGTTTGGTCCGTTCTTCTTGACTCCTCTGTATGGCATACTGATGTAAGGGCGACTACACGAACAATTTTCTGTCGGCGGGCTGCTCGTTGTGATAGCTATCAGCAGCTTCAAGCTGTCAAGCCAGACAGCATTTTACTGCCAGACCGAGCAGCATTTTGCTGCCGGGGCGAGCAGCATTTCCGCTTGCCACCGACAGCTATCAATTAAAAAATAATGGATTTCTATAAAGCATTATAACATTAAAGAATAAATATTCAAACTAGACGTTATATGTTGTATGTAATGTTTCACGTGAGGAAAATAGGGAAAATGTCGAAATTTTTAAACTTTTGGAAATTATTTGGATGAAAATTTATTAATTCTACCGCATCGATTTTTGGGTCAAGATGTTGTTCGATAGAAACCTTCATAATGAAACATTTTTTTTTCGAGGCGTACTTCGAAGCATCATGTTTGCTTGGGGCATTTTCGCCCCAATATTTGTTAAGAAATGATGATTCAAATTCGAAAAACGTTTGAAACGTTGAATGACTTGTGGAAGACTCGGACCTTTATGAATACATTCTAGTTCGCCGTGAAGGCTCTTTTGAGCTGACTGCATATTAGACGCTTCAATATCGTCGTTTTTGCAAACTTTATGTCTTGCTACGGAACTGTTCAAACACTTTGTCTAATTTATCATCGGTAGACTTTGTAAAATAAACAAATTTTCACGGAGATCAACAGCATCACCGTTGTCCGCTCTGTTTTTCGGCATTTTTCGACTTACCTTATTTGATTTAAATAGAATTTTCTTTTTAATTTTCCAGTTGCCTAAACGTATGAGCGGCAAATTTGTAATATATTTATGTGGGGAACATAGAGAAGATTTTAAACTTTTGGAAATTAATTGGATGAAAATGTAGGGCTGTACAATTCGGGAGTGTCTCTAAAACATTCTTTCGGCAATGTAGAAATGATAAATGGAATTTTAAATGAGATGTAGAAATTTACATTTCTAAACCTTATTTAGTGAAATTCTACTTCATAAACGCTATGTTTATATGTTTCTGTATGAAATTCAGCTACCTCTCATTAATTACTTAATTTACTTTTGAATTCTTCAAATAACCACCTTTTTAACTGAATGTGTATCTAGACACAAGTTACCTGAATGACAGATAGGCTCGAGGTCAAACATAAAATTGCGTCATTTAAAGCCATTGTTTAATCGCGTTGGCGATTGCTTTGACTCGATAACCACCTTTTTTACCATTTAAAATATTTTTCTGTCAAAATCTATGACGAAGCTATTTATTTTTGATGTAACATGATGCAGGGACGCAACTGAAGTTGAGATTCTGTGCTCTCTGATGAACTTGACTCTGATGAAACTTTACTGACAATTATGATGAATACCCGGTTCGGAAAAATCAACTTCTTTCGACGTACCGAAATCCTGGATTGTTATTTAGAATTGCTCCAAACTCTTGTTTGACATTATCATCAAGAGCTCCTGGTAAGCTCATATACAGTATTCATGCTTAGTTATAAGATATTGTGGGTTGGTTGGAGTAACTTCTAGATTACGATGACCAACAAAAAAAATAATTGAACTTTACGCTATTTCGAGATATTAACCAAAACACTTATTTTTTGAAAGGAACGTCCTGTATATTTGTATTTTAAATAAAAGGAAAATTAAAGCTCAATAAAAATGATTATACTCCGCTTTATAAAAATACTTAAGATTGCCGTTATTCATGAATAATGGCGAATCATGACTAACATTTCAATCAATTATTCGTTGTTCATAAGTTTGCTATTACTGAGTTTTGCCTTGAGGATTATGACTAAATTTTTAATCATTAGTCATGAACAACGTTTTGATTTATAGTCATAATTATCAGTCATGGGGATGAATAATACTTGCCCATCTCTGAGTAGTACTATGAGTAACAAATGAGTCGTGTTAGTGTGAATTTGTCGCTACCAAAATTACAACAATTACATATTATATTTAGTTAGCCACTTATTTAAAATTCTGAGATCTTATACGCTTCGAACGCATTCAACACAAACTGAAATCACACCGTCAGCCATTCCTGCAACATGTAACGATAGGCTCAACATAAATCCTTTTCATATCAGCATTATAAAAAGGGTCGCATAAAATCGGGCATTCATTAATTAGAGTATAGACCACCGCCGAAAGGAGCAGCTTGAGTTTATAAGTTTCCCTAATTGCGATTTATTGTCACAAATGTTGATATTGTAAAATTAAATAAAGTACTGGACATTCTTCCAAAGACTGAACCCATTTGCATCAGCACGTACTTTATGATATTATATCTGCCTGAATGTAAAATTTTCATAAAAACTGTATTTTGCATTTTTGCATCCTTGTTTTCAGTTCCATGTCCGGGTGGGCAGCCCACTTGTTAACATATGTGGATGAAAAAGAACAATATAAACAAACACTTTGACAGCGTTCCACATGTTTACACAAAGTGCAAAAGTCAAGGTGAACATTAATCGTTCCACTTACTTATATAGCATGTTGCCGCCTAACCAAGTGCATAGAGAGATATTGGTAACGCTTCGAAAATAGTGGTTTTCTGTCTTTATTCGGACACTTATACATAAATAAGAAATGAGTAATTAAGAAGTTCTATTTTGTTTACAATATTTCCCATAACACTCCGTGAAAGGACGTTTTGCACTCTTCTAGCAATTTAAGATCCGTTTTCGCCACGAAAATATCATTCCGCTATAAAATAACATTTACCCCGTATAACTTATCATTTTTACGAGTGCGTCTGTGGTCTTGTAGTCTTTTACTTAAGGTTACTGCCTAGAAGAAAGGAAGCGCAAGGTGCGGGCAGTTGTGGGAGCCTGCCAAGGGTATACATACATCATTTTAACATACATGACGTCCAGGGATGATGTCCATGCGAATGGTCCATTCATAAATCATCTTTTATGATGTTCCTTTAGGATGGAGCGGAGTGTTAGGTAAGACGCGCGAGAAGTGAAAAGGGCCTTAGGGACCAACCTCGAACTCCAAATCTCTCTGAACGTGAGGAAGTAAATTATTTATTTTTGGTTCAGCGAACTGCAACTAACGAGTATCGCCTTCGATAACCCTCCTTCCATCACTCACTTTAGGAACGGGTATACGTACGGAAATCAAATTACTCCATACTCGAGCGAATCTAATCCGTTTTTACCTTTAATTGGTCGAGAAAGCAAAAGTGCTTTTACTTAAGCTTGCTGATGTAAAATTGTAAAATGTTAGTTGAACCAACAATATCATTATTATAATCAGATTCACAAAGAGGCTTCAGAAAAGGAAAGAGTGCAATAGACCATATTTTTCCGATTAAGGAGAGCACAAAACGGTGGAAAATCAATATACATTGCACTTATAAATATGGGTAAGGTGTTCGACCGTGTACCGGGTGAAAAAGTTTTGAAATCGGAAAAATTTAAAACTAATGAAGGGGTTAGGCGATGCGGTGGATTTAGTCCCCTACTATTTATAACATATATGGATGAACTTGTTAAAGAAGTAGAAAGACTATTGAAGCAATTGTATATTGAATATAGAAATTTTTTCGGTATGTAGCTTTGCAGATGACGTCGTAATAACAGGACGAAAAATTTACAGCGTAATCAACGTACGGAATAAAATATTAAATAAATATGAAAATAATGAAACTAAATAAAACTAAAACCAAGGCAATGGCAATAGTCAAGGGAAAATAAGTCATGCATATAAAGATAAATGAAACGGAAATTGAACAAGTTAATTCATACCAACATCTAGGAATTACTTTAGAAGAACCTGGTAAACGTAAACAGCCGATTAGAGAAAGATAACAAGCTTTACTATACCATGAATAAAAGTTTCATTAACAATAAAGAAATATCCAAGCAAACAAAAATGATTGTCTTCAAAATGATATATCTACCAATTCTTACGATCTATGTATGTGAAGCATAGATCTTCACCAAACAAAATGAGCAACGTCTAAGCGATGGGAATAAAATACCTAACAAAAGTAAAGGGGCTCACTTGAAAGGATAAAATACGAAATGGTGAGAGAAAGTCTGAACATCGAATCATATCACTGAAAAGAGACAACTTGGATGGTGACGACATTTGGAGACAGTGAACACAAACAACAAAACACAGGTAAAACGAATATGGAAGACTAGGAGTCCTGGAACCTAGGAATTGGGAAGATTTTGTCGCAAAGAGGAAAAGCGTGGAACGAAGCTAAAGAACTTGGAGGTGAAAAAAAAATTGTGAGCATTAGCATAGTACATCTGTGGATAGGCAGGGATTTTGTTATATGTATGCATAAAGACAGTGGAGTAGCGATAAGTTAGTGAGTAACGAGAGTAAATTGTAAGAGGTTGTTCATAATTAGCCTGGCGAATTAGTAATAAAGAATAGTTTTACCGTTCACACGAGTAAGCATAACAATTTTCATATGTTTTATGTAGGTATTGACGAATGAGAATCCACAGTCGTTACGAACGTTAGAGTACAACTTAAAAGAATGCGTAAATGTTGTATAAATTTCCTAACGCTTTTTTTTAGTATGGAGTCAAACGATTGAAAACGTAAATCTGTATCATTTAAATTCTCCGCAAATGCGTTGCTTGTGACCTGCTTTCTTCATTCTACTTTCCGAATCACGCGCGTGTATATTTTATTGGTTCATTTCCATAAGAATAGCTAAACCGGGAAAATAAATAAATAATCACGGAGATCGCACTAGATAAATGTAAGAAAAAAAAAGATTTTCCTGTCCTATCTCCAAGATGTCTTTTTTACGTAAGCAGGGGCAAAACAGTTGAGAGATTGTCTCGATATTCTCAAGCTAAGGAGAACGTCCCTCGGGGGCATTTTAATTTGGAAATGTCAGGATTAATGATGCAGGCGACATGAACGATACCCACACTAGCGTTACCCTCGTACTGCAGAGACGTTTTCCAAGATGTTGCCAATTCTCCTGTTTCCTCCGTTACGTTTAGATGTATATCATCGGAATTTCCATCACCTACTGAATGGTTTTATCTTGCTCCATACTATAATTGAGCTTGATATATCACGCACGATTTGGAAATAATATGGTGGGCATTATTAAAATGTAAAAAACGGTTTTAATGAAATATTATTTCAATTTTCAATCAAATATTATTTCCATTTTACCTTTTTATCCAAATTGTTTATTGACCTGGAAGAGCCATATTGGAGTCGTTATTATTAATTTATGATTTTAAGTTAACCATCTACCACTTACTATGCCAGAATTTGTAGTCCATATACCGATAATGCTTTTAGCAATTAATTTAATAACAGCAAACCTGTATAATAAAACGTGTAAATATTAATACGGAGAATGCCTTTAACTTTTTACAAAAACAATTAAAAATTGGTACAATTGCTTTATTGTTTTTGAAAATGCTCGCCATTAGGACTTATATTCTTTTGCATACGTTCGAACCACTTCTCATTCACGAAACATCTCATTCACTTTGAAGGTGGTATCTCCAAAGCATGGTTTCTGAAGTCTTCAGTAGCGTTGTTCGTGCATTTTTTTGACATTCGAGAACAAAACAATCCGGTAAATACAGACAATGAGACATCAAATCGATCGAAATTTTTCTCCTTCGTGATAAAAGATCATGCAACGTTATCTGGCAAACAAATTGTTGTACGTCGTTCGGCATTAATTGTTGAAACAAGCAATCATTTTCTTGGGATTCTTCGCAAACAAGCAATTTTTGGATTAGGTTCCTCTGAGAACATCCGCTAGTTGATCGGTACTTAGCTTCCAATTCGTACAAATATATCCACGTTGCGTCATGATAATGTATTTGGATTTTGAAGCTCCTCGAATTTTTTGACCGTTTCCTTCCACCAACTGACATTAGTCTTTTCTGTGCCTTTATTGTGTTCAATTATGTAAAATCCATTGGAGACAATTTTTTTCCCACCAAAATGTTCATACAAAATTAATTGTACCACAATCTTTGATATGCCTAAAGAGATGCCTCTATCTTAGGATAAATCACATGCCGATCCTCTTCAATCATCAACTGATTTTGGTCGACCTTCACGAAATTCATCACTGACGGAAGCACGATCACGACGAAATTCTGCCTCTTTTCTGACGGTGCTTCACTACCAAATGTTGGACGAAGCAATTTGGGCCATTGCTGTCGTGTTAGGATTTTATTGAAATCCTAATAAGTCATGAACAGAAAACCTCACGTGACGTTTCCATATATTCATGAAATTCCTTTTTTAAGCGTCCACTGTAAATAAACGATTCCATGCTTTCTGTGCTGTCACTGCTTCAACTATGGCTTCAACAATAACAAATATCAAACCAAAATAGTAATGTCAAATCCCAATAGCGTCACTTTTATATCAACGAAATCCAAAAGCATGTTTCATCATTCAGATATACATACTTGGCTTGGAATAACATCAATGTAACCTTACTTTTACGCATACTTGTTCTACAGACTAACGTCTAAATCAGACCACGTTTGTATAAGGTTACGCGAAATTAGAATAACAATTGATGTGAAATTGGTGCAACATTTCGCAGTAATTTCACAGGTAATCCTAATCATGTCATAACTTAATCTGCACTTTTCTCTTGTTGTTAATAATTTCTTTTGTAGTGAACGCAATTACCCAGAAACGTTTGATGGTATGTTCAAAAAGAAGTGTAGAAAGTATTGATATAGCAGTAGTAGTACCAATGTTTGACATTACTGACAATTTTTTCCTAGAATATGCCAATTGCGAGGAAAAATGCATATACTCAAGGGTGATCAACAACTAGTGACTAGGCTGTCGCAAAAGAAGAAAGTTGCTGGATTATTTCTGGATCCTTTTAAGAAACTTGAAAGGTTTGCGTTTACAGGAGCTATCCACAATTTATTTATGTTCGCGAAGGGCAAATCAGTCATTATAGCAAAGGAAGATAGCCAACTACTCAACAATACTATTTAAGACACAATTTTTGTAATGAGTAAATGGCTTGATGAGACACAAAACAAATCTGGTGAGGTTTTCAACACAAAAATCGCCTACAATAACATTAAAGTTTCATCTTCGGACCACGCTAGATTCCTTGGTCTGGAACTTAAATTGAAAAACACATATTGTCGCGAATTGATGCTTCGCTTTTACTTTTACTTTTAGAAAATACGCTAACTGGACTTCCGCTGGTTTTCTATTGTCTATATTGTTGTTGCGTAATCATTTTTCAATCGGTGGTCAGTGTCCTCGAGCTGACCTTACAACTGGACAATCCCTGTGTAAGATTATATTGTGCAGATCAATCCGAGGACATCGAACTTTGATGATAACAATCAAACACCGGAACTTGGTAGTAGTATTAGGTACATAGGTTGTAAATACAAGTAGTTTGTAAGAATAAGGTACTCCCATCCGTAAAAAAGATGTAAAGTGGAGTTAAACGTTTCATTGTTTTGGAGTGGGATTGGGTACCTAACCAGCACAATTAACAGGTAGGTGGATCTTAAGAGAGTGTTTACCCCAAGCTACTCCAGTCGCGGTAGTCCGTGACATATGGTGGAGGCGCTGGGTAACGATCCCGCGGCACTAACCAGAAGAATATTCGAAATGGTTTACGCGCTTCCCACTATATTAACGCGCGTCTACGTTTCCTTACGTAGCATTTTCCTCCTAAAAAGAAGAGGCACTTGTAGTGAAGTGTTTATATAATTCGAAATACCTACATTACCCGACATATGTATATATTTATGAATATGCATGTTTCGCAAAAAAAATAATTATAAGGAACTACGTTCTGGAACACTGATTAATTCGTGACCAAATTTTGCTACAGTGTGGTTCATGCATGATGGCGTGTCTCGATATTCTGTATCCATTATTCATATTTATTACTTAATTTTCTAAATAGTAAGGATAATGGTAGATATATAGACCCGATAGGGGTCCATTTGTTTATGCGCTGAAATCGCTTGATTTCAATGATCGCTGTGTTCAAAGACCTTGGACCTTCGAAAGAATACGGCGGCCTTTCTTTGTACGAAGATATGTTTGAGAATATAAATTTTATCACTGACATATTATTTCCATTTAAAAATGATCTAAAAGACTAGAAGAATAAAGAAAACATATTTACTATCAGAAATACTTTCGATATTGTTTTTATAAAACAATAGAGCTCAGAAGAATAAAGGAACAAGTACAGTAGGGAAATGGCGGATACTGCAATAAGGTTGCAAGAGATATTCGTGCAAGATTAAATAAGTAACTGATTTTGTTATTAAACAAATCTCATTTGTGGAGTATCTTCTCAAGAACAGTATTGTTGGTTATATTCTATTTCTAGTAGTACTATAGAGTACTATACTTCAGAGTATTCGGGTCCAAATCCGACGTACACTTTAAATTTTCACAGGCTAACTAATTGTAAGGGAATAATGTTGCAGAGTATCCCTCATCCATGAGCGTCATTTCAACTTTTAATTGGGATGGCAAGGCGTACCACCAAAACAAATTTTCTATTTACCCTAAAAGATTCATTGCTAATTACTTTAATTAGTAGCCAAATCATTTGTAAAGTAAATATCATTTAAACCCGACCTTAAAGTGGGTCTACTTTTAATTAATTGAGTGCTCTCCCTAATCTTTTATCAAATAATTAATAGTGAAGCAAAATCATACAAAAAACAAACTGTTATTCGACTTTTACTCAATGCCGTCATTACAAGTTATTTTTGTACACAATTTCTTTGCAAATATCTATATTAACAGTCCTTTCAATAGCCAAAAGAGTTAACGAGGACAACCTCTCTTGGCCGACCGTCTTCTTGGTGTGTTTTCAACTGCCGCAAACAAAAAAAAGACCTCACAAGATTCATTGTTCATTCAAAAATGTCAGCCCTTTCTTGGATATTTTTGTCTTTTCACTCTTTCATATTGTAAAGACATATCAGTTCAAACAGAAGTTCACTGTTCAAAGTGTCATCTCTGCACACATCTACGTGAGTTTCACCTAAAACTTTGTTTAAATGGTTGAGGACATTTAGGTAGTTTTCTTGAAGTCTGACCTCTATCTCCTGGTTTAGGATGTCAATAACTGGCCAAAGGATTGAAACTTTGTAATACTGCTCTAGAGATTTAAATGGAACTTTACTACCTTCCCCAATTTTGGAAGGAAATTTGCTCTTTCTTGGCAACTCGGTTGCTCTAAACTCGCACTTTTTGCGCGCGCGATTTTTGTGCAGTAAATGAATAACTGAACCTGTCCTGAAAGATTATAATACTTCAAGTGCGCTATTTTTTACAGATTTCACAACTTCGTAGGTCACACTGCTTGCCTGAAGGGGGGAATAAGTCACATTGTGTAAGAACTTCCCTTAGTAATAACAAGTCAAACACAAAGTTGAAGTCCTTCATTCTTCTTAGCAAAGCATAGCCTTGTCCACCGCTGCCGGAGCCAGTCTGTGCAATTTCTTATAGAGTCGCTAGAGTGGTTTCAAAACTATCTAACAGAGAACTGCTTCAACACGGCAAGTCTATCTGGTATCCCTTAAAGACTTCAATGTAGCTGCTCCACCACTAAAACTTTATGCACTTTTTTTTAATGTTTTCAAAAACTGCATGACATTTAATTGATTTTTCAATAAAGTTGTAAAGACCCTGAAGTACAAAAAACGTGTTTCTCATTGAAGTCACGCTTGTGCAACAGCTTACAATGTATAAGTTCAATATATTGGTTGAACAATTCTGAGATGGCAACTCTCACCCCTTGCCACCCCCGAATTACGCCACTGCCTTCATCCTATATAGTTACCAAGTTTGAAATTGAAATGAAAAAGAAAACGGTGAATAATCTAATCAAGGGAATTTTATGGAAAAATTTAGTACAGTAAACAAAAAATGATAAAGACGAAAACTTACAGAAAACTATAAAAAGGTAAATTGTATTATAATACCAACAATGCAGGAGGGCCAAGCCGCCTATAATTTATAAATTAAACTTTCGCCGTAACAAAAATTCTCCTCTTTCTTTTCAGAAAGCTATAAAATGTAAAAAAAATTCGCTGAGTCAGTTAAGGAAACCTGGTCTATTTTCCGTTAGCTACAAAACTATAAGGGCTGTTTCTTTTCAACTTCCATTCGTGCCTGTAAACGGTCACGTGAGCGGTGGGAGAGGGGGATGCTCAGAAGGTGACTGTGCGTCTCCCCCACTATAATATCTGCCACTTGCAACGTCATTACGCCGTTTTCAGCCCAGTTGCAGGCACGTAAACGTGGCTTCTACAATTGATTCCTCCGCCAAGTGCAATTCCTTCAAGCAGAAGAATGAGCCGAGTATACGGTGAAGACTTTATTGCGAATGGTGTGCGTGAATGGTGTAGAAAGTTTAAAGAAGGCCGAGCCGATGTTCACGATGGTGGAGGACAAGGACGCAAGTTTGTCGCATCAGACGACATTGTTCAACGAGTTGACAAAATGGTTCGAGAAAAACGGTGGTTTACCATCAGTGAGTTGAGTGAGGAATTTTCTGAAGTTTCAAGATCAGCCGTGTTCACAATTGTAACGGAACACCTACGCTACAAAAAACTATGCGCTCGATGGGTTCCAAAGATGTTGTCTGATGACCACAAAGTTCACCGAATGGGATCAGCGCTGACGTTTCTCACCCGTTATGAGGTTGAGGGTGAAGGCTTTTTGAAATCAGTTGTGACTGGACATGAGACCTGGATTCAATATTGTACCCCCGAAACAAAACAACAATCACAACAATGGAATCACCAAACAAATCGAAAAAGGTCAAACAAACATTGAACAACGGGGAAGTTACAGTGTTTTTTGACCAAAAGTGTGTGTTGTTGAACTTATGGAACCGGGGACTACGATCAATGCAGCTGTTTATTGTGAAACTTTACAACGATTGCGGGGAACCATTCAAAACAAAAGAAGAGGCATGCTGACTTCTGGAATTCTTCTCATTTATGACAATGCCTGCCCTCACACTGCTGCTGTAACTCGATGACTTCTTGAACAATTTCGATGGGAAGTGTTTGAACATCCGGCGTATAGCCCCGACTTAGCGCCAAGCGACTTCCATCTCTTTCGTGAACTGAAAAGGTAACTAAGAGTACAGAGGAACTTCAAAACAACGTCATGGACCATCTCAGCTCACCGACGGCAACATTCTATGCAGACGGGATTGGAAGGCTCGTCCATAGATATGACAAATGCATCAATCTTCAGGATGATTATGTAGAAAAGTAACCATGTTTGTACAAACCTTTTGGTAATAAGTTCATTTTGTTATTTACACTTGTCTTGTTTTTATGAACTATCGGAGGTTGAAAAAAAACACCCCCCGTGAGTTATAAAGCAAAATCAACAATACACAATAAACGTTTCACCTCACACGCATATAACATCATAAACATAACTAAACAAGCAAAACAACAATAAAATAGTATGAGTCTGCGCATTATATGGGCCAAAACCTATTAGGATAAAAGTAGGCAATGAAAAAATATACACGTACGAAACAAAACATGAACATAACACCCAAAAGTGCACTGACTTGAGTACACAATTACCACGCGAATGTATACAAAAGTGTAGTGGCGCAAGTATTAAAAATCTCTAGTGAAATGCTATAGGAATACAAAGACGGTTCTTTAAAGACATTTAGGTTCTTTCTAAGAAAACTTTTCATAACTTTAAACAACTTTTATTTTTCTGATGTATCTGTAGAATGTTTCATACAGTAGTGTATAATGAAATTATTTTTTTATTGGTTTTTAGGTATTATTTCTTTATATTCTTAGCTAAAGCACATTCAATCGAAAGTTGCCATCCTTTACACATTCACATTGTTTTTATTGGGACAATGCTTGCATGTAATCAAATACACCTTGCAAAGATAAATGTGCTTATAAATCTGCTGTAACCATTGGGCAATAACGAATATAAAAAGTAAAACCCGCATTTTAAAATCCTTCGTATGAATGCAAAGTTGTCGGTTATGATGCCATAAATTGTAAAACAACCACTTTTATCTCGCTTTATGTGTTTATATGTTCATGCAGATTTTATTCATTTCCCGCGTGAAGTGCAAAACTCGTAAAATTTAGCCTGAAACCTGTAAATAAAACGGAAAGAAAACATTGCCTTGGCGAATGAAAATCGATGTAATTTCAAGTAATGAGAATTGCTCAGTGGTCTGCCACAAAGGAGATTTCTAAAAGTAAAGCAGTGACCCTTCTAACACCGAAGTGCAAAAGTTTTCAGGCGCTGCTTGAAAATAAATTGTTTCGTTAACTTTGCTTTCATACACTTCTTTTTCTGGAAAATATTCAAATCGTACAATTTGGTAATTGCAATTACATTACACTAATTGCAATTACGCCATGAATATAAATACACATCCACCTTTTACAACGTACATGTTCGTACCTTAATAAGTTTAATAAGGAAATGCAATTTGGCTGAATTAGTCGCAAAATAAAATGCTTTGTAAAAGTAAATTGTATTTTAGCTACAGCTTGACGTGTTTATGTGTTAGGTACTAATTTATGTAGTAAGCATGAGACTGACTGTTCTTAGTAAACAAAATGCAAATTATGACGCCGCACAAATGTAAATATTTATAAAAGGTAATTTCTATCACAGTTCATCTCTTTGCTCTCAATTAAAAACAAAAGCAAAGAACATCCTAAGGAGATAGTAACTAAATATGTACATTCAAGCCTTATATTTAGTTCCGTTCTATACCATTGAATTAAATGAAAGGTGTGGCATTCGTTTAATGATTTCATTTAAGTAAGTAAACAATCGCGTTGCCAGCAAAAACAAACGCCAAGGCTCACGCCCTAATAGTTAGGTACAGAAGACAGTTTAAAGACATTTTCGTATTCCTGGCTATGCATTCGCTAATGGCTAAAGACAGCCATTGGTACCCAAGGTAAATAATCTGTAAGTGCGATTTACGTATTATTTATCCCGGTTGCGCTTGACAGCGTGCATAAATGAATTTTACGTTCCAACGAAGGTAAGTAATACGCTAACTAAGGTGTCAGTCCACTGTAACACTGTTGCAGATATATATGAATATGTGTGAAGTATTTTCGTAAAATGCTATTTTTTTCGAAATTTTAAGTTCGCGGATAGTATGATAAATACTTGTCTTAAGAAAGGCAACCCAATTGTTTGTCGAACCCTGTTTCCCTTGATGTGAACCGCTTTCCGCCAAGCCATCTTTTTAAATTTGGAAAAAAAAAGGGCCTAATCTAGCGAATATGGTGAATAAGGCACCAATCCGTACTGTAACTAGATTAGTTTCGCTGTCGCAATTGCCAATGTGTGGGCCGAGGCGTTAACGTGATGGATGAGAATCTTCTTCTTCGCTAGGTGAGGCCTTTTTCCCCTTAGCTAAGCGTCGAATCAGTCCAATAGATCAGCATAGCACTGTCCCGTGATAGTACTTCCCTTCTCTAAATAATCAATTAAGATTATTCCAGGTGAACCCCAAAAAATCGTCGCTCTCTTGTGGCAGATGGAGTTCACCCAGAGAAACTCATTTTGCCTACTGATCTCTTGTTTCTGGCGTGTAGTAATGTACCCATGTCTCATCTGTAGTCGCAAAATATCACAGAAACTCATTCGTATTTCGCTTAAACATGTTTGAATGTGGCTTGGAAGTTATCATGCGATTGCGTTTTTGATCAATCGTCGACAGACCATCTGATTTCTCAAGAAGGACGTTTAGCATACGTTCAATTGAGATGTTTACCATATTAGCAATCTTTCTAATCTTCACTCGGTGATCTGTAAGCCTGCAGAAACGAGTCGCGCTTCATGAAATTAGCAGAGACTAGATAGATTCGTGTTTATTCGTCTCATGAGAATGGGTTCGTATTAGACGAGTCTGTCTAGTCTCTGCTAATTTTGTGAAACGTACGGAGAATGTACTCGTTTCTGCAGGCTTAGTGATCTGTTAGCACGCAATCATGAACTTTATTGACCATATCGTCCGTAATCACCTTAGTGGGACGATCTGACCGCTCGTCATCAAAAACGGATGTTCGGCCACTCTTAAATTCACTAGCCCCCTATCTGATGGAAGTCGTTTTCGCATTTTCAAAAAGAAAATGAATCACGGATCGGTATTGTTCTTTCTCGATGATTCCACAAATACATAAACTTGCCCCCTTTCAACAGCCCTCAAAACAACACTACTTGATGAATCTCTCCGAAATGCCAGACGTCGACTAAAGAATAGTACTCATAGTCGGTAATGCAGATTTTGACATAAAGCGCAAACAGGAGCACATCTCAAAAAAATGCTTCTGCAGTCTCGGATGTATCGTAGACCTTGGCTTCGTGTCGATCTGCAAGCAACATTCTTGATTGTAAAACTGCACGTGCGTCCCTTGTAACACAGTATTGTATTTAAGCCTTTTGCATGTATAAATGTTGGCGCTTCCAATATTTTGTATAATTTAGATTTTTACACCAAAATTACAAAATAAATAAGCACAATAGCTGCTAACCAAAGGTATAACTTATGTTAATTGATATGTATCTAAAATGGTTACTTTTAAATAATATAAGTATATGTTTCGGCAAAAAACAAATATAGACGTAGATGGAGTAACTGATATTCGCTGAACTAAGCTAGGGGTCAAACGCAAAACTTCTTTTAATCCTTAATTGCATGGGGGAAAAGCAATAGATCGAAAGAGCCTCAATTTTAATTCTCCATCAATAAGCCAAATTTTCGGCCGTCCATGTAACCTGCATCAGGGCTATCTAATGAACAACATTGCATTGGTGCAAATTAGTAAAAACGATCTACTTATATTATTAATAATACAACAATAAAAAAAGGAGTCGATTTGATTAAGACTAACATGATAAAAATTTAAAGAAATGCTATAATACTAATACTAATCTAAAGCGTGTGAAATTACATTGTAGAAGAGGAAAAGATATAGTGACTGACCAAACCAAATATAAATAAAATCAAAGTAAAAAAAAAGATATATGTATACATATATATTGTGCGTTACTTTATACCGGGTGTTCATTTGGAAACTTCCCACCCTAAATTTCTGGAAATCTGGAAATTTATGAAAAATTTTCTGAAACACGTAAGTAGTATCAACTTTTTATGCAAAAAATGACTCACCCACTTGAACCCCCTGCCCCTGGGAGCTACCCCCTTAAAAATCTTAAATGGAAAGTGGTATCAAGTAATACCTCATTTAAATGGTCTTTTGAAACAGTACAGTTTGGCGCTTAGTTTTTTGAAGTTGACCGTTTCATTTTCAAGATTTTTAAGAAAATCTTAAGAGCATCGAAACAAAAAGCAATATTAAAAACCTTTATAAATTTCTCAAAAACAAGGAAAATAAAAATTAGAAAAATAAAAATAAGAAAAATAAAAGGTAACATGTTCTGTTTAATGCAGAATATTTGTCATCCTGTTTGCAGTTATTTAGTAAATAAAAATGCATGTTTTAGGTACGTTTTTATACCGATTTTGCGTTCGTCAATTAATTTTTTTTGCAGATCATTAAAGTAATGGTATAAACGAAAAACAGGCAATAGCATAGAAACTTGATACATCAGTTTTTGTTCCAGTGCTCCTCGTTTGAAAATACATCGTCTGTTGCTTTAGTATAAATTGTTGTTTAGTGTTGTCAAAGTTATTTAAATAAAATAACAATAATGGTTTATAGTTTGCAGGAAAGGGTTGATATTGTGTTTATTTATGGAACCGAAAATCAATGTGCTCGACGAACTGCCGCAGCATTTAAAGAAAGGCATCCGGATAAGATCACATCTCATAGGTATGTTCTAGATCTTATTGACAAATTTACTGACTGGATTTGTTACAAATGTAAAACATAAACAGCCGAGAGTTTTAAATGAAGCCTCTCAAGTGGATGTGTGTGTGTGGCATAAATCCTAATACTTCATTGCGCCAGATAAATTTAATAAACTAAACTAAAGACGAACTAAAGAGAACTAAAGACGATTTTGATAGAAGAGTAGAGTTTTGTAAACAAATGACCGCTATGATTAATAATAATGCTTATCTGCTTTTGTGATGAATGTACTTTTTATTTACTTGGATTTGTAAATAACTGCAGACATTGGAGTAACAAAAACCTTCATCTGGGGACCAAGTGATTGGTCCATTGTGTTTGAATAGAAAATGGCGAAGCATATTTGGATATGTTAGAAAATACTATCGATCCGCTAATTACTGACGCTCTCGAAAATCAACTGTATAGTGATGGAAATACTCTACTTGATGTGGATGAATTACATTTTCAACAAGATGGAGCCCCTCCTCACTATGTTCTTCCAGTACAGCAATATTTAGGCAATGTATTTCCAAATTAATAGGTAGGACGAAGAGGACCTATAGAATGGCCAGCCAGATCGCCAACTTTGACGCCACTAGATTTTTTTCCATGGGGTTATTTGAAATCGTATTTGCGCCTCAGGCACAAAATTTGGAAGGACTTCATCAGAGGATTACTGCAAGCTGTCGTGGAATTGAAAGAGATGTTTTTGGAAATGTACGCCGCAGTTTTGAACAACGGCTATACCATCGTCTAGCGAACAACGGGTAACATTTTGAAGAATTATTGGATTGATTTTTTCTACAAAAAAATATTTGAATTTTTAAATAACATTGGAAACAAAAATAAAACATTTTAAGCAGTTAAAGCTTACTTGTTACCTATTGTTTGAGCAATAGGTATTTAAGCCTAAAATAAAATTAAAAAAAAAACAAAAAAGAAGTAAAAAGAATTCCGAAACGTATCGATCAATTTCATAGAACAAAACGCCAAACTGTACTGTTTCAAAAGGCCATTAAAATGAGGTACTACTCAATACCCCTTGCCGCTTAAGATTTTTAAGCTCCCAAGGGCAGTGGGTTGAAGTGGATGAGTCAATTTTTTGATAAAAAGTTGTCCCCCTCGATAGTACTTCTCACATGTTTCAGGAAATTTGTCATAAATTTCCAGATTTTCAGAAATTTAGAGTGGGATGTTTTCAAATGAACACCCGGTATATGCAATAAATAAATATTAAAGACGAGATTAATTGAATTTAATCAGATAACAAACCTCGGTATTTGTTACTTAAATTGTCTTTCTTATAATGAATGTTCCGTAGTTTTACAATATTGCACATTTCAATGAAATTTCGTTTAAGTAAACTATGTTGAACCACTATTATTGCAATGAACGCACAGAGCCGTACTGTGATAACCATTACGGACGTTGCTTTTATGTAATGAAATTCTGTTTTTTAATTTTTGAAAAGTCTGGCCTATATATTAACCATAGCAATCGTGACAATCGATAACATACACGACATGAGTTCTATCTAGTTGGTGCATTCTGAATTTTTCTAATATTTTATGCACAATTAAATTAAATAATAACAATTTAATGAATTGAAAGTATAAATGCACATACTTCGAGGCATTGATCCATTATATATGTACATAACAACGCTTCCAAAAATCTAGTCCTTTATTTTTCTTCTTGGGTTCTTGATTCTTAATCACATCTGTATAAAATAATGTGTTTTGCTTCTAAGTTAATAATTAAATGTACCTTTATTCATTATACACAACAACGGATATTAACACTTCAATACACAACAAATAATGCTAATAAAAGCATCTGAAAATTTGCAGTCAGTAGGCAGTTAAACGTGGTAGTCATCTCAATACGAATATTTCTCCGGTTACTACATGTATAAAATATGGAGTAAGTGAAAAAGGGGCGCACGGAAAATGTTAGTCAATAATGTAAAAGCGATGTCGAAGGTACACACAGAGAAAATTGAGAACGTTGAAAATTTATAGCTACGTGTTTTGAGTGACTTTCAAGGTATTAGTAAAATACGATAAGGAAGTTGCTGTGAACAACAAGGGATGTATGCGTAAATGTAACACGTATCGTATTTTTTAAGTCTAAGTAACAAAGGTTGTGCAAGTTGTACGTCATTTACGATTACTTTGATTACTTTGTTGTGCAAGTATTTTTTTGATTTTTTTTGATATACCGCCTCTGTAGCAAAGTAGCCATAGATATTAATTATACAAATTACGAAAATTTTCAATTTGTGTGTGTGGTTAAAACTAGTACATTTACTGCACATTCGTATTTCGACGAGTGTAATCATCACCAAATATCATGGGACTATGGTGTTAGATTGAAAACTCTTTCAAATACGTTTCGAGTAGTAAACTTCCACCCTTACAAAATACATTGCATGCACTAACTGTTAGAAGACCATTTTGACCAGTTCCAATTGTGAGAGGAAAATTAGAATACAATACAATAATCAATACATCTTTTTTTTTCTGAGGAGGGGTTTTCCCGTCAATAGGCGGAATTGCAGATGGGACTCGGCATGCACGGAAAATTAATATGTGAACGGGTACCCAACTGACGATGTACACCACATTATGCAATCATTGTTCGAAGATTTGTAGATCCGACTTTCCCTAACAGATCAAAGGAGGGAAACTATCGAGTGGTGACCTGGTAATCTGACATAACTCCCTTAGACATACTTCATTAAGCACTGCTTGGCTTAAAATGTGATCTGCGTCCTAATACCTAAAGTCAATGGGTATAGCAGTCTATTTTACAGTTTCGCTTTTTGTTAAACTATTTCGCAAAGATCCAGCAAAATATTAGTTTTGCTGAGCACACATAAAATATGTTATTGTAGGAATAATTAAAAATATTAATGTACAATATGCCAATTAGGACCTTACATCTTGCATCCACGTGAGACATCTTCCCAAATAACAGTTAATTAGCTAATAAAAACTTACAGTATTTCTAATCTAGTGTCAATTCATTCTAAAACATTTACCATTCTCTATATATTTCCTGTAATGTATTAAAGCAATTAGAACCGAGGCAATTTCTGTGTTTAAGGTTAGTTATATGCTATTTTTATAGTTCCACATACATCATGGAGACAGTAGACTTTCTATTGGAGAATTTCCAATTAAAAGTCTTTGCTTTCAACGCAGTTTCATCTTAATCTTTCTACTACGTAACTGCTGTTTAACTTTCAAAGAAAGGAGTTAGTGCAATGATATACCGAAACACTTACTGGTTAGCAATTTTTTAAATTTTATACATCACTTGACATTTGAAACTCAACACAGAATTTTTCATGAATCTTTACGGAAACAGTTGTTAAGGACTTAACATTTTATTTTTTGTTTTATTTTATTTTATAAATGTAACAATTTTTTATTTATTTGAAAGTAATATTTTGTTTGTGTCTACTTTATGTTAAATTGAATGTTTCTTTTGTTTTGCTTTGTATAAATTTATATATTTCATATTTAGCATCATTTAAACTTTAACGTGTGCGCATTCAATGTAATAATACGTATAATTTCTTATAAAGTTTGCAAATAATTAGTTCTAATTAAAAATATCTTAATAGTCATTTATTATATCTGTTTGATGAAGCTCCTGCTAATTCATGTATCAGATCGAGCGCTAGGTAAGGAATGTCCGCCAGTTACCGCCGGTAACGTACACTTACGTACAAGTTATCGAAACTTCGTCGGAAGTCGAACGTACGAACTACCATGACTGCCTGCCTTCTCTATTTCGCTTGTGAGTCACGCAGCGCTCAGACCCGCACTATCGTTGGTTTCCGATTTTTCCGCTTATGCATGGGGACAGCAGCTCGGAGCAAGATACTAGAGGTGGTGTATCAAATAAGTACACGAAATAACGCGAGTGGCTGGGTAGCCGTGAGTTGTATAGCATCTTTTTACGGTAGTGATCGGCTATTTGCTGCTGTTGCCCAACCAGACGCTCATGCTCCGCGAGGGTTTTGTGGTGGCCCTAGCGTTGGACATTGAATGTCCCGATACATTTGAATGCGTACACAAAGAAGGAACCGAATTATGAAATCCATATAGTATGCTATTTATATATTTGAATTTATATATATATATAGATATATAAGGGAATTATTTAATAAATATATTTTGTATATCTACGTACTGTGTTTAATTTGAGATCAACTGATTAAGCGAGTAAACACATAAGAATTACATATGGTTCTTTCGCTTCACAAGAAAGATACACCGAAGCAGACGACTAGCGGCATTGTTCTTCAAACTAGGAGAACGTAACAACAGTCTTCCGTATTCTATTCGTTGACCCCCCTATGGTTTTATAAAGTTCTTTCAGGATTCCTACTTTTGTATCAGTTGTAAATTGATTCAATAATGATTGATGATTGATTCATTCGTACGCAATTCTTATAATCTCTATACCTAATTTCAAATTAATATTCTCAATATTAATACATAGTAAATTGTGCTTTGGGATTTTCCGTACTTCTTAGGCTTCCAAAATTACATGTGTTTTGTTTACTTTTTTATATCAGAATTGTATTTAAAATATTTGCTTGGATTTATAGCTGAATGAACAAACAACACGATGTTGAAGAACAATTGCGACTCACCCTATACGAAGAAGGGATGATAGTTACAAAGCCAGGAGACAGTTTTCACACATTGAAGGCTCCTAAAGGGGGATTATGACAAACTTTAGAAGAATATTATGCTACGCGTTGAGCCGTCACCAGACGTTGAAAAAATACATTTGGATTTCATATTGTTTCTGCCGATAAAGTAATAGCGGTTTGTAGTTTTTATCAAAACTCATTTGCCTGCTTGTAAGAGGTCCCGCTTTGAATTATTTCGACAGTTTCTGGTAGACCGTACCATTCCATACCATCTAATTATGCGAGATGGACTATTTTAGTTAGCAGGTTGTTGATCTGACTTCCGCTTCAATATGGATATTATAGCTCGGTTGTTACAGCATAGGAAAAGGAAAGCTAACTACGCTGACAAGTTCTACGAACAATTATCAGGTTATCTGTTATGGATTTTAAGACACCCTATAAGAACATCGAAAATAATATACCCTGTGTATTTCTGTCTACGTGTAGATGTGGATCCTTGTAACCTATCGTACTGTTTTATTTTAATTTTCCATGTGTATTGCGAACAATTAATATTTAAGTAATATTAAACTATTTAGCTTCAATAGTAATTATTAAGCAGATACATTATACGATCTCTACTAAACTTCATTAGGCGTCAAAGAAGTCATAAAGATCATTGGAACGTCTAGACAAATGCTGATTAAGTTAAGGAGTGAGTGGAGTTAATAGCGTTCCATTTTACTAGATATAGGATTTCAATTCGCTCCTCGAGGGTTGCTTTATTCCAAAAATAATTGAATTTCAGATTAAAGAGTGGTGTATAAACGTAATGAATTTTAAATGACGACTAGATGGATCAATTGTAAAAGTTGGGTTAATTATTTGAATTATAGAGGAAAATGATAGTTGTATTCGTGCTGCGCCTTTACGTTTACCTTTTTAAACCATACATAGCCTCCCGAGATTTTTTTGTTATTAAAAGTTTGCTGCAAATTGGTGTGCAGAGCAGAGTATTGAAGCAAAACGTTGTTGTCTGCTTTTTAATTAAAGTTAACTTCGGAATTTTCAATTATTGCGTCAACTGTTTACGTTCCCATAAACGTTGATAAATTTTTTTGACTAGAGAAAAATTTGGTCTTTCTATCCGTACGCCAACGCGAACATGGAAAACAAATTATGAGTCGAGCATTACCTTGACTTTCTGGATAGTATAAAAGAGTTTGTTTTTATCTAGCTGCAATGGAAACAAATAATCCAACGACTAAATTTAGTTCAACTTAGCTACGTAAAACAGCATCATAAATGCAAGTGGAACTTGAAAAACATATAAGCTGGAATATCAGAAAAACCAATAAATAATAATGAAAATGGAAATAGAAGCGGAAAGTTCATGTCTTTCGTTGGTCTACTCAAAGATATTAAGTTGATATAAAACGATCATAGCACAACATGGGGAAAATCACAAAGGAAGGAAAATGCTGGATTATTGCTACTTGCAAATAACACAAAAGTATCGGCACACTTCGCAGCACACACGCAGCATCTATTTCGAGGATACCCCGATTTTCATTTTCAACTGTAGTAGGGATGGAACAGAATATTTTCTCGAAAGTAGGACAGCCATATTACAATTAGAGATTTATCTCACATCATTCGGTCTGCCGTTGAAAATGAAGATCGACGTATCCTCGAAACAGCTGTCCCGGATTAATGAATTAAATTTGTATGCTGCGGAGAGTGCCGATACTTTGGTGTTGTTTCCCTAAATAACCTTATTATCACTAGTACGTTTTATGAACACAAGGACATACACAAATACACAAAGGTAGAATCAAGCAGAGGACAGAAGTCAACAACAGATTATGTATTGGTAAAACTAGAAAACAAGAAACAAATAATTGATACTAGGGTTTAAAGAGGGCCAGAAATAAATAGTTACCACTACTTATTTTCAGCCATTTGTAATGAAAACTTTTAAGGACTTGTTCATGAATTGTTTGAAGATGATTTTGATAGGAGGCTCTAGTTTGGCGAGGAAATCTTAGAACCTTGAAATTTTATAAAAATTTCCAAACAGATCGATTAAGAGACTAGTGTGGCCAGCCCGACCTCCAGATTTAAACACGTTAAATTTGTGAGGATATGTTAAGTCCAAGGTGTATAAAGGTAAAACCGATAACATAGACGATTTCCGTGCCCAAATCACTAGAAAGGCTTTCCTGAATTTTTAAGAAATGCTCTACAGGGTATTGTAGATCAATTCAATATCCACCAATTTTTTATATCAACTATGTCCATAAAAATTTCCTGCACAACTTTCGTTTAAAGATTTTTTTGTAAAATGTTAACGACAAAACTTAACTGTACTTTTAACTCCACCGTATGATTGTTAAATTTATGAAATAATGAAAATACTATGTGTACGTAAGATCATATCTATTTTAAGTTCATGATGTATACTGACTGTATAAAATTCTGGGGACAGGAATTAACTGTGGCAACAGCGATAATCCTCACTTCAATATACAGTATGTCCCCGGATTGGGCTTACAAGAGAAAAGAAATCTTTATTTTTGATTTTACAAAAGGATTTTAAAGAATTCTTTTGTTTGGCTTCTAACATCCAAATAATTTTTAGTTACATTTTTCATTGTTTCCATCCTGAAAACTAAGTAACTGCCAAGCAGTTACACAAGAAGTGACACCGATCCTTCATATTATGAAATGAATACTTTTTTGATAATGACGTTAACCAGCATACATATTTGAATATGTTAGAAAATTTGTTCGATGACGGTTTAGTAGAGTTGCCTCTCAATTATCGGATGCCAATGTATTTTTAAGACCATGGATATCCTGCTCAATATTCTGTAATCGTTGTGAATTGGCTAAATCATAAATCTGGTGATCGTTGTTTAGGTGGGAATGGTACAATTTTGTGGGCCCAAGAAGCATAGATTTAACAATTGCATTTTTTTATTTGTGGGAACGTTTCAAACAAATAGTGCATGCAGAAAACTTACCCAATGAAACTATAGTGTTAAAAAATACCATGAGATGCTATATCCGCCTGAACAATTGAGGAAATCCAGTATACCATACAAGGTGGACCAAATTCGATACTTTTAATAGGGAACTTATATTTCTAAGGGATTTAGACAAAAACTGACCTAAGCTTCTGGAGCTCGATTTTAAAGAGAAATCGATTAGTGAAATCCCTATTTTTATATTTTCCTTAATATAAGAGATACGGAGCGTTTTCTTAAAATGTGCAATTTTTAAAAACCCTCCTATTTTTTGAGATATTATCAAGATTTGTGTTTTTTTATATGGAACACCTTATATATTTTTACACTATTCAAAAAGCATATAAAATTACCTTTAGAATGATATAATATACTTCATATTTCATTTAAAAAATTTTTAAATTATTTGTTTTTCTTCATTTCAGATCATTTCAAGATGGATATGGATGATGGTAAATAGGCAAATAAAAAATTTCACAGGGCAGAAAAAAATTGCACATTTTAAGAAAACGCTCTGTATCTCTTATATTAAGGAAGATATAAAAATAGGGATTTCACCAATCGATTTCTCTTTAAAATCGACCTCCGGAAGCTTAGGTCAGTTTTTGTATAATTCCTTTAGAAATATAAGTTCCCTATTAAAATTATCGAATTTGGCTCACCTTGTATGGTAAACAAAGGTAAAGAGTTAATAAAATAAGTTAATATTTGATTTTTCTTGGAATAATTAATTAAAGAAATCTTTTATAATTTTTATTTCCTTAAACTCGAGCAATAAAATTCTCCCTTCCTTTAAGATTTTTTTTGTAAAATCAATGCAATTCCTCCTACAGACAATCAAATGCTTCAGTTGGTTTTGTTAGTGTATTTTCTGTCAAGAGTTGCCGCACAAACTTTGACCCTCATCTCGCCCTTTCGCAGAAGAGCGCCCTTTGTGTAATAGGCGGAATTTCAAGATTATATACCTTTGGTCTCACAATAATACGAGACATACCTGGAACGCGATTAGTATCTATTAACTCTGATCGTGAAAATCTGCATTATAATTTGTGTTAATGGAGTAATATACTGAGGATCTAAGTTAGAGGACAAAAGATTTAATAAATGAGCTATCTTCTATACTGTAATCGTGCCTAATGCCTAATGTAATTTGGTAGTATCCTTCGCAGAAGTAATTATTCACATAGTAACAGACGAGTTGTGTAATTTTATCATACACAAGAGACACATTAATGTCTTGGAAAATACAGATTGAGGGTCGCTCCTATAGTCGCACCTACCTTGATCGGATATATTCGGAGTGGAAGACGGGATATTCCTTCATTACTCAAATATGTGTTATATCAGCTATTTACTTTTTATGTGTGCGACCAACTGACGGCACCCGTACATACACATTCTCTTGATCTTATATCGCCATATTTCAAACAACGGTTATCATTTTCTACTAACTAAAATGTTGAAAATTTAATATCATTCATGGAAATACATATTACAGCAATGAAAACAGTTATTTAAGAACCGACTACGTGAAAACACATTTCACGAATGACTAGCCACTTTAAAGCGCGCACCATTAAGGCGAGCGCTTTACGGTTGCGAATTCGAGAAATATTTCACGCACAAAGTTTGCACAATATTTTTTGTACGAATAACAAAAAAAAGGAAATACGTAGTTATATTACTTTAGCATTTATTTAAATTAAATTTGACAAGTTTTGAATATAATATTGAAATTTTAAACACTTTTCGCAGATCTTTGTCAAAAAGAGAACATGCATCCTGATGAAGAAATAAGATATACATCTCCTGAAATTCGTAAGGCTGCTAATATGGCAATGAGCAGATTATTACCTGTAAAATCAAAAGGTCTAAATTCGTAAACTAAATTTGTAAATTGGGCTAATTCTCAAAACACAAAATACTCAGAAAATTGTTTATTAGTTTATTTTGGAAGTTTACTTAAATTATTTTGAAAGTCATTCTGGTCTATTTATTCTATGCTAAAACCACACACAAAGCAACGAATTTAGAAACAATTTACATTTTTACTAATTGTAAAATAATGTATAACAACCAAGTTTTCATTTTTCCCGACAATTGTAATTTTTCTATCATGATAAACAAGAATTTGTCGGTTTTCCCCGACATGTCACAACATGTTTTCACGCGCAGTACCATGTATCGCCGTGGTACCGTCGAAATGACGTAGCACGTTATGTGCGCTCTCAAATTGGGGCTTATGAAACAATTTGCTAAAGCCTTACATAAAGAAGTGAAATGCTTTATTTGTAGATCGTTCCTCAAAGTACGTTTAGAATAATTAAAGTCTGGAATTTTTTATGGTCCTCAAATTCGCAAGCCCATTAACGACTTGAGTTTCTCCAAAACCATGACTGATCTTGAAGCTTCTGCTTGGTGCTATTTTGTTACTGTGCTTAAGAACTTCTTGGGTAACAATAAGACAGAACATTACTAAGAACTCGTACGAAATATGCTGGTTTCTGCATAATCATTTGGACAGAATTACGGGAAACCTGGGTGAATTTAGTGAAGAACATCAAGATATAAGAAAGGTGGAATATGCACATGATGATAGTCTATTGTTGGAACCTGCAACGTGATTGTTTTTTTACTAAAAACATACTTTTTAGTTTCATATTCATTTTATTTTGTATAATTATACATAATTATTTTAATTTGATAAAACTGTTAGTAGATATGGAATATCAACAACACTAAGCTACCCTGAAACTGCTTTGATAACGGAAACAATAAAGTCACTGTCGGTGAGTGTAACACATAATAGTATTGATATATCGAAACATACTAAACTAATAGCATACCTAAAACAGAAAGAAAATACTTTAACCCCAAAAAATCAACAACTTTAGGTGACGAGCAAATTGCTAAATTTATTGTGCAAGCCCTAGATTCTACGTTCCTACGAATGAATTGTTTTCGTATATTTTTAGTTTTTCCAATACTGTGTCTATATACTATATTAATATTGGGAATTTCTGGAGCATGTCAACCTGAAGAACTCACAAAACGTCCTTACAAGATGTTAAATTTAAAACTTATTTAACTACAGTTACAACTCCACAAACAAAAACAGACAACAACAACCTTTGCAATTATTAAGCCAGAATGGATTGCGTTCGTCAGACCAAAGAATGTACAACAGCAATTCTTTTTAACTTATCGCAATGTATTTCTTTACTTGGTGGTCTGAATCGAATTGATAAAATGTCGATGCGATAGTATCTTGATCTAGATAGTGCTTGCATTGTTGGCAAATCAAGGAGGTTAATTTTAATTAAACGACACGGTAGATGGAAGTCGTCCATCCTGGCAGAAGGATATGTAAAAAATTCGCTCCGTTGTAAAATTGAATTAGTCGAATTATTGACACAGCCAAGTATCAAGTCAATTTTTAATTTTTACAACATTTGAGGGACAAGTTGTACCGACGAATATTTCAAAATCGCCTTCATAAACGTAGATAGTCAAGGTTCACAGTAGTTGGCACAGGCACCACCATGAATCTTGTTGATACAATAACTTAATATCAAAGTAAAGTTGTCAATTTCAGTATTATGGAGGTGATAGTTATTAAGCTCATTTATACAAATGAATGCAATATTATGTTCTTGAGTAAACAATTTTATTTCCAAGAACACATTTCCAAATCCTTATATGTTTATATATAAAACAGTTATGTTCATATTTCTGTATGTGTTCCTCCCATAAACGAACTAAAGCGATTAACACGTAGGTCCCTAGGCTATATGGCAAAATCTAGAGTAGCTCCTTCAAATAGCGCTAGTAGGGCTACCTTGAAAGAAGAGTTTCGTCTGGATACTTGCAAGATGATTTCGGGCATTTAGCATCTTCAACTTGTCTTGCTTTTCAGGTAGCTGTCTTAATCAACGTACTTTCACTAGAAGACTCATTCTTACGACAGTTTATTGTATTCCATTCCTCATTTGTATATGTTGCGTCGCTCGTTATTTTTGTATTAGTTTGTGTGTCTTTTATTTCATCATTATCGCTACATTTTCCATTGCTACAATAAGTGTGTGCATCTATTTGAACTAGGTTAATTTTATTTTCATTTCTACAACTATTAGCGAGTATTAAACATTCTTTCCATATTCTCCTGTGTTGAAAGAATCTAGTTTCTTTAAAGATAACTTGAGCAACAGTTAATTTAGTAATTTCCGCAAATTCTCATCTTTTCATAAAATCCTCTCCGTTCATCTAGTGCCACATTACGTATTTATTTACTAGATCAGGCAGTTATAGAACAAACTATTTCTGGAGGTCGAGAACGATGTGCACGGGCTCACATCAAGACATTGATGGTTTTCTAAAATCATGTGTGAAACACGATATCTCATAAATGACCACCGCGATTGCTTGTGCATATGGTAATCCTTTTTTCAAAATTTTCAATTGCCTTGTTGCACATATTCAAGTTAATTTCGCCAAAAATCGCAATAATATTATTTTTTAAATCATCAATTGTTGATTGTTTGCGTAGCTTTGATCCTTCAAAAAACTTCACACGATCTTGAAGGCTAACCGCCAATTTGGGAAATTACACAGCCAGGAAATTCTTCGTGCAATAAATTTTCAGTTTCTCTGGCAGTGCGGCAATCTTGTTGAAAGAAAAGGTTACCGAGGTTCACCTCTTCCAGAAGGCTTCCGCAAAAGTGATAGTTTTATCCATTAACGTAACCGCCGATGTGAAAATGGGTTTCGTCGCTGAATATTATTCCTTTACAAAATTCGTTATTAACTGCAGTCCGCTTCAAGATCCAATCGGCAATAAAGCGTCGGTCTTGATGGTCCATAGGTTTCGGTTCTCGGGGTCAGTTAAATGTTGTATGCATGTAGATGAACGTTTTTTCTTAGAACTCGTTGCAGCGACGACTTTGAAATGCCCAACGGATGATCACTTTCATTTACTTTCTACACTTTCATTTACCCTAGCATATTTCCAGTTAAACGAACATTACGCTCTCGTAATGGTGTCTTGATATCAAGAACAGAACCAGCCCACACAGATTGAGCAATTTGACTCCTAATTGCTGTATCGCTAGGCATATGATTTCGAGCAAAGACAACACGAAGTCGACGAATAGTGTGCGCATTTTCATAATAAGCTTGGTCAACGTTTATGTGTTATTCAAGGGTAAAACACTGCATAATGAAACCTACAGCTTTCTAGATGACGTATGTCGAATATAAACCTGTTATTGCAAATAATTTAAAATGAAAATCCCCAAGTCCATACCGGGACATCCTTAATAAATGAGATAATAATTAACTAAATATTTAGGCAAATCTATATTTGAAGTGGTAAACTATTGTTAAAGGACGAAAGCGTAAATTCCATGCACCTATGCACATTATTTCATATGCAAACTTATAACAGAGCATAATACTCGGTATATAGCGAATTAGTTGAATAATTAGTTAATTTAAAATACTAATATGCTGCTTACTTTCTGCAGTAAAATTAAAACCAGCGATTGCCTTACATGAGGGAATAAAGTTTTACAAAGTTTGACCTACATTCTACTACCCGAAGCGTCGCTATTGACTAGTCTACTATGAAATAAATTTGTGGAAAACGTGCTAACTTCAAACAAAGAGCGGCACCAATACAAATCCAATTTGATGAGACTGAGCGCCAGAATTGCTACATGAAGAAGAAAAACAGACGAGGAGTGGAAAATTCGTATGGCCGTGTCATATCGCACCTGTTTCGTGCCTCATGCTGAACAAAGCGACCATTGTTTCTTAACTAATTTCTACATCGAGAGAGTTAAAAGTGTTTTTGCCTTTGTCCTTTATGAAGATCAAGAGCTAACGAGGTTTCGCGTTTCCGTCGTTATTTTTATTTCTCTTGACGTCGACATCAGAAAAAGTAAATTCTGGAATTGATCCTTTGTTATTCCTTTTTGTAATGAGATAAAGTTATATACTTTTATAAAGAAATGCGTCCGTTGTATGCATTTAATTATCTCTTTGTGCTTTGTTTAAAACGCAATAAACAAAACAAGTACAGAATATATAAATGTACTTACCCCTGCATTCGAGTGTTACTCACATTTTCCCTGCTTCAAACTCTTTGGCTGGTTTATGAATGTATGTAGTACAAATAAAGATGACACTACTTTTAGAAATGATGTTTACAAGAGGCTATGTGTGTAAAAGCGTAAGATGTCCCTCCATAAGAGGTAATCGTTGAAGTGAAACTTATGAAGGCTCTGTATGTTATTTACAAGGTTTAATTCAATATAACATAACCATAGAAGTTACGGGCAAATAGTTTAGTAATGTATAGTGTTGACATTTTTTTATACGTGCTTGAAATGTCTTAGAATAATAAAAGTCCTGCATGAAAGGGACATGTAAGCGGCTAAGATTATTGAAGAGTGTGGAGAAAACGTTATCTCCGGTGAAATGATAAGAAAATTGGTTCGAACATTTAAAGATGGCCGTGCAAGCGTACACAACGATGAACGAAGGGTTACTGTCTATCAGCAATGGTGCAAAAAGTTGAAAAAGTTTGAGAAAACCGGCGCTCTACGATTTCATCCTCTAATGAGTTTCTTCAAATTTCAAGAAGTGTTCTCTGCCAAATTGTTACAGAACGCTTACAGTATATTCCAGCTGGGCTACAAAAGTACTGATTGTGTTGCACACAAAACCAATCGTTTAGCCAATCCTCTTCAAAGCTGCTGGTCAATGGGAATAAGTGCTGCCACATGTCATTCACAAGGAAATTCAACTCAATTCCTTCCACTTACTCTGTTAACAGCCAAGCACTTCTTAGAGTTAATGAATTCTGAGATCTTGGAGTTATTTTTGATAGTCGTTTGAGCTGTGGGCCCTTGTATTTCCGCATCGAAAGTTTTAGGCTTCGTAATGCGCATCTGCAGATACTTTGACAATATATCCCTTTTCAAAACTTTGTTTTATACCTTTGTTGTAAGCAAACTCGAATATGCTTCGCCTGTTTGGTCACCGCACTACATCTATCTACAACTCCAAATTGAAAAGATTCAACGGAGATTTCTCAAATTCTTATCCTTCAAGATTGATGAAATTTATCCAGTGCGGAACATCGATTATGGTGCTCTTCTCGATCGTCATGGGATGCACACCGCGGCTTCTCGTCGGGAGCGTCAGAGTGCACGTTTTGCCTGAAAGTTGGTGCGTGGCGTCCTTGATTGTCTCGACTTACTTTCTTTCTTGAATTTTCTAGTTCCTCGCACATTTTCACGTTCTTTCCTACTTTCTCCCTTCCCATACCTCGAACAACCTGTTATCCTTTTCTCTCATTACTTCTATGTGCCGCATAACCGACACACTCTATAATAATGTATTTTTTAGTAAAATTAATGAGTTTCGAGTTTTTTTTCCTTTTCCTGTTTTTTATTTTGCCTTTAATGACTCTTCTTAGTATTGTACGTATTTTTTGTATGTTATCCTGTAACTGGAAGCCACTGGACAATAAACTACTACTATTATTATCAATGCTTTGACTTTCCTCGAGAAGTATTGTGTCGAAGGAAGTGAATTTTCAAGTCAAATGGCCACTGCGGTGGCAAAACAAGCGTTGCTCGGCTCATACTGAAGTCAAAACGACAGTCCATAGAATGGAGGTATTTAACATCAGCCAAGAAAGTAAAGTCCAAGCATACAATCATAAGCACGGTGTCTTGGGAAAGACAAGGTGGACTTTTTACCTCGAGGTAACAAGCTATGCTTACATATATTGTCAGATATTACAGTCCAAAACAAAGAACATGGCAAGCTCGGCGGAAGGAGCGTTTTCGTTCTCGACATCGCGCGCACCCAAGATGAAAACAGTACTTACTTAAAAGGTAGGCCCCCCGTTTTGCTATTTCCTTATATTTAAAATTGTGCAATAGTTCCTCATTTTAAAGTAAGAATAACTTGGCTTCATTTACCCACCCGTCCGATATTTTATTAATTTATAGCTGCTTTGTCTTAGCTTAAACGCAATAGATTTAAAAAATGCAAAAATGGTTTCAACCAATTGCTCGAGTATTTCAAACCGCCTCCTTTTATCATAATTGTACCAAACTTCCTTTCGCTTTAATGAATTGGTAAAAAAACATTGCTAATTGAATGAATAGAATTGCTTGTTCGTTGAGCCCAGGAATCATGATGTATTAGTGCTAACAATACAAAGCAAATGCCCATATATAATTACATGTTCCCCATCGAGTCGTTTATTTACCACTACACTGGTATATCGAAAAATTAAAATATAAAATTGCTTACCTTGGTTAATTTCTTGTTCCAAACGGTAGCTTTGAAGTATTGTAATAAGCTGTTATTTGTTTTTAATAAACATTATACTACTATTAATCTTAAACTTGAGAATCACTAATTTCTTACTGTGACCTGGATATGTGCTCGAAATACTTCCCTTTCCTCCAGAAACATGTGTAAATATTATATTGTTTTAGTTATATGTCATTTATTCTTTTATAAAAATTATGAAACTGGTTTTAACGTTAGTTTGTACAATAAACGTTATTATCTAAGATTATATTATCAGAAAAATTCATCATATTTAATTGCACATTACATTACATGTGATAAACTATGGAATATCGGGAACTCAAAGCAAGAAAAAACTGCGCAATAACCAAATATAACCCAATACATACCTACGACAAACTGTGACATGATGGCTTTCCCCCAGTATGCATAACATAATCTTTAAATGAAGAGGAGTATGTAAACAGAAAACTAGCAATACATAAATTTGCTTCTGGCTACGCCCTTTGTTTGTCGCATGTTTCTTTCTGTAAACAGAAACATGGCTGATTCACGACTTTCCTCTGACTCGTCTATAATAAATATCACATTCTAAACAACTGAAAGGAGCTTAAATATTCATGCAGTTTTTCTAATCTCTCTTTTATTTAATATAAATCTGTATGTACTGTTGATCAACGCGTTTATTTCGTTTATCTTCTCTTGTATGAGAGAAAATTTGCAGACTTTTCTAGATACGTTGGCATGTATTCCAATCGGTTCCAAAATAGTCATTATATTTATCACTTTTCACTTGTACTAAAACTCCATCCTTTTAGACGTATGTTCCACTAAATGGGGATCGAAGCTCGCCAGTTCTTGGATGATTTATGCAACCGAAACTAGACGTAGTACAGAATATTTCCTAATTAATTGTTATTAACATTTTAGCATACGTTGTTATTCCTTTCATTATTTTTTAAACTTTAATCGTAATCTATTTAACTATAGTATCTTTTAGAGATAGTAGACCAATTCTACATAAAGACTTGAAGAAAAGTAAATATATAATGTGTTGGCTAAGTTTTTATTCATATGCAGTGTTAGTGGTGTATGTAATAGAAGGATGCACATAGCCCAGTATTCACCAAGTTATTATAGGCTGCGACTATCTGACTAGTCAAAGGAATGGCTATATGTAAACTTCGCCACTTTCCGTGCGCTGTACTGGCATCGATATGAGAGTGGTCGTTCGGGTGTGTGATTCGTAATATATGCGCAAGCGATACCCTAGTAACGAATCCAGTATATATTTGGCGGCCAGTTGGAATGCACGCGAGCATAGTGAAGTGCTGCATGTACGCTATATGTAATAAGTGGATGAAGGAAACGACTATTGTCAGATAAAGTGAATGAGTTTATCAAAGATTTTCCTGATTTAATATACGATGACGCAAAAATAAAATGTTTAATTTGCGATAAACCTCTAATGTGTTGGTCAAACGCACATTACCAAGACCACGTGGAAAGTACAAAGCACAATAATAACAAAACGGGAGTATATCGGGAACGGATTATGAGTAACTATGAATGTGTGTAATCTGCCGTTTGCTTTGTTCAGCAACGAATCATTAATTTCATTTTGGAAGAAACAACTGATTGGAAAAAAATTCTGTACTTAATGTGATGGCACGTAAAATGGAACAACATCACCATCATCTTTAATTTTGCTAGCAGAACAATGCCAAAAAAAGTGCTTTTTCCCTCACATCTCTTGGCGCCTTCTAGTGCCAAGAAACGCATACTTGCCGTTTAGAAAGCAGTGACATATACCGAGTACTGTTCCCCAAACCATCTCTCGAGCAGCTCTCGGACTGCTTAACCATGGGATGGCGACGCAAATACCGTTTTGGGAAACTGGACATGTGCACTTTTATATGTAATTCTACCACCACAATGCTGTTGACTTACAGAGGGCCCAACGAGTGATGTACCTACAACCCTTACGCAAGAAAGTTCATAATCTGAATAGTCTAAGGAATGTCACATACACATTCGACACACGCAACACATATTCATATGCGATTCTACCACGGGAACGCTGTTGACTTACAAAGGGTCCAACGGGTACAACGCTTACACAAGCAAATTCATAACTTGGGTCGTCACATACATATTCGACAAACACAACATCTATGGTTCATATGGTCATATATGGTTCTACCGCCGGAATACCGTTGACTTATGAAGGGTGCAACCCTTATACAAAAGACTTTATAACCTGTTGTAGGTAAACTTTGTACCCATTGTAAGTCAACGGTATTTTAGTAGTAGGACGACATATGAATGCGCATTCTACGTGTCGCATCTGTGCTTAGATGTTCTGGAGAAACAGGCTGCTATCCTTAGCAACTCTTTTCGGTTTCTGAAGACTACTTAATTTAATAAAAACCCAACTGTATTCCAAATTAATGAATGAGTATCGAGATCATTACAAGCTACCTGGCAACGATTTGGCAATTAACTAGCCAAATACACATTTCACAACTACCCTTATCTCAGATTTAATTACAATGATCTGTAGTAATGACCAAGAGCTACAAAATTTATATCTCACAGCGTTTGGTCATGCTATTTATATAACATGACTCATGTATTTGTATATCTTAAGTCTCAAAGATATTATAATAAGGGACGGATTTGTCATAAGTCATAATGGTCATCCAGGTATTAGGTTATTTGGTAGGTATTATAACCGTTTATGTAATGTGTTTAATATTTGTTTTGGAATTCTATTCGCTCTCTTCATTATAGTTCCTACAATTTTTCGCTCCCTTCCGAGCTTTCCTCCGAAGAATATTTCTTAGTCCGAGAGAGTCTTGTCAAAGTAGCTCAAGTATTCACATCGTTTTATATTTTACGCGTAGCCTTGAACTTGTACTTGCAATCAATTCTTTCATTTAAGACAAGTTGTAGTTGTTCAGTTCGAAATTCGTGCCAGTGGAGAAATCAATTAATACGCTGCTTCCCAGACGACTCAGCTAGACGTGCATTGGTCGCAAAAGCTTGGCTGACGAAAGTGCTGACGGAGAAGTGACAAACTCACAATGAGTACACCTGAAAATAACGGCAATTGCTCTGTCAATGGAGAAACTGAACTTGCAGACAATGCAGCACCTGCCCCCGATAATGCAGAAGCTGACGCGAATAGGTTAACACACGAAGAACTTGAAGGGCAGCAATCAGAAAAGCCGCTTTCAAGAGGCGAACAACACATAATTCAAGTTCCATAGAATATAAACCACAAACTATATTAGTATAGGTATGTAGCTAAGTTGAAGTCATTAGATGAAATAGTACGTATAAAAAGAGTCTCACTAAAATAACGTTAGAAGCGTTACAAGTAACATTTCGTGTTGAAAATTTACAGAATTGCGCCATCGTTAAAAAGTTATTTTTCAGTAAAATATTGTTTTTTTATTTTATTATAGTAAAATATGTTTTAAAACATTCACAAAGGGTAATCTAATTCCTATACAGAGAAAAATGTTTCCTAATCGCAAAATAATAATACTCTTTCTTGGATCTGTTCATTTGATAGAAGTAATTTTTTTCTTGCTAATAGTCGCAATACAGCAGGTAGTCTTGGTCGGAGTAAATTCTTTTCTTGAATTATTTCTGGGATGAAGGGAAGAATTTCCTCTTCTCTTAATAGTTACTTGAAAGATCGGAATTACGTCATTAGTTGGTTAAAGTTTAGGATGGCAGACATTTCTGGATATTCCTGGATTTTGTTGTTCTGTTGTTTCAAGTCGGAATGTTATAATAAGATATTTGTTATGCGTATTTGGTTCAATGAGTTTTTGTTTATAATAGACAATCTATTTGTATTTCTCATACCATTATATAGACTACTTTATTCAACCAATAAAATTATTGTGATGAATAGCCACAAATTATCTGCGTTAGGCATCCTATAACAATTTATTACAACAGCTTTTTCTCTGCAAGATGTAGTTATTTGCTTAGTGATTTATTAAGTCCCCAAAATGTTAATAATTATAATTTCCAGGGTACACAAGATAAAGCTGTAACATCAACGAACATTTTACAAGCTGTCATTACTGCTAGATATTTAAATATATTTAGATATTTAATTATATACGTTGACAAATATACGTAGGCATGTGTGAATTTTTTTATTTATCTTTATGTGTTAAGACATATTATTTGTAATTAGAAGGATAATAATGCGTTTTATAAATGTGCTGTGGATTTACTGTATATATATATATTCAAAATGCCCCAATTATGTTTTTTATCAAAAATGATCCCCAATATTTAACAGAAAAAAAGTAAATTAATACAAAACGAGATCCAGTGCTCCTTACCTCAGAACATGCTTTACCAAGGATTTGTAATCGGCGACATCTAAAAAGTATCGGTTATAACTAAATTTAGTGGGGGAGCGCTTAAATCCCAGTTTTCCATTTAATTTTTTCAAAATGATCATATGAGTAAAAAAAATTGAGATCACATGTTTTGTAGAAATACTAATAATTACTATATATATAAATAATAGAATACTGTGAATGTACAAATTGCATGTGCCTATCTCTACAAAACATTTCACACAAGCAGTTCTTTAATTTGTGCTTCTACATATCAGTATTCATTTGGAAATTTTCAAGGACAAGAAATTTGAAAGTATTTTCGAGGTAGACATAAAAATACCAAATAATAATATGATAGTACTTTATTTTACTAATAAATAAACACATAATCAAAATGAATTGTCTTTTACTTAGATTATTAAGGTTTTGCTCAATTCGATTAAGTCACATTGCCACTCCACACAAACGTGCACTGATGAGCCGAGATACGGCGAAACGCTTCTATACATAATGGTTAGGTTTTGGTACAACTTCGTTATTAGTTCACTACAATTAAGGTAATGATACTAGCAGTTGATCAGATAAATGATATCTTCTTGGGGAACGGAGGTAACCGCTTGCTCTGTCATTAAATAGCGAGAATGTCTGGAGGCATTCTTTAAACTCTGTAGATTTTCTAATAAAATCACTTTTTAAAACAGGTTAAGTTGTACAAATTTTAAAAATATATTTTAAAATATTGTAAACACCTCAGAAGTTGAGTAAAAATGAATTGATTAATTAATAAAGCACCCCATCCGCGTCGTTGTTCATGGGTTACGTTAAATATACCGGCAATTTTACATACAGGTGACAATTTCACAGTTACTTGAAATTTGTAAAATGAATAAAATTTTATAATTTTTTTTTCGATTTTGTTTCCATCTATCATGAAAAGGAAAAGATGTTTCAGACAAATCCTATATAACTTTTCACCATAGAATCAAAATCTGCAATAGAATATAGGGATTCCTCTCTAAGATCTCAAAGTTATCCCCCATTCCAGCTACAAGGAGGAAGAGATATGGGGATTAATTTTAGCATTAATGTATTTCCTCTGCAGAATAATTAAATTTTAATAATGTGCATTTTTTCCATGCTGTGCTTATTTTTCGAGATATTTGTTAAAAAAAGTCATTCGGTAGATATTCTTAACTCGAAAGTTAAGAAAACAGAAATACAACCGCATGTTGCTTATTTTAATCAACTAATAGTACATCACCAACTAGTGGTATCATGCTCAGATCAAATTTATTGATCTCGTTATTAAAAGTTACCATTTATTATGATGAAATGACCTAAAATAAGCAATCATGATCATTTTCAAAAGGTTTATGGGAGATTTATCTAAAACTTTAACAACGACGATAATTCGAAAGTGAGTTTTCTTTCATATTTTGAAATTATCATTAATATACGATAATAATGTTTATAGTTGCTGATATGAATTCAATAGTAAAATGAAAACAATCCTGTGGGATCGAACAATTCTCGAATCAAGTACATATTCGAATGCAATACCGAAAAATCGATTTAATTTTGTTCATTAGAGAACGCTCCCCAATACTAGTTCGGTAAATGGCATTATATCATTGCAACAAATTATGCGTATACATGCTTAACAAGAATGGAATTACGTACAATTATTCTAAAATAGACTTCGAAGAGTAAGAATGTCGCAGACATGATTACGATTTATTATGTATAAGGTTTAAGATGGTAAAGCTTTTTTAGCGACATACTAAGTTGGCGTATGGTTATAAATGCAACTTTATTTTTAATACAGAAAATTCTCGCTCACTTTATGAATAATTCAGTAGAACGTGCGTAAATACAAGTTTGATGGTACTTTCAATTTAACAACCAAATATGGGAATTTAAATGTAGCTCGTCCAAATTTGAATAAAAAGTCTAAATGTTTTTCAAAGCAGTGGTAAAAAAAATATCGGAATGAACGTGTATGAAACCATCCAGATATTGATCTTACACCATTCCATTTTGAAGTTTATGGTTAAGTTGCTATGTGCAGCAAATTAGCAATAAAGTATGCAAATAATCTGTTTTGTTGAAAGCATTAGGAGCTATGTATAACATCATGCACCAAATAATTAGGTACTTCTGTTGAATATGCTGTTATATTAATTTGCCGGTTTGCAAATACAGGGTGTTCACCTAGGTGGAAAATTATTCCGTAAACATTCCAACCTAGCTAATTGCGAACATGTCTTTAATAACTTTCAGATAATGTTTATTTTTGTATAAACATTATCTTTAATGGATATCGTTGGCGAGACACAGCGACAAATGACTGTATGTTTTTATATCTGTATAGCCTCATATTTAATTTACTAAGGAATGACGATGTTAAATATACCATAGCAAAAAGTTTATAATAAAAATTCTACATCTCCATTAGATTTTGCTAAAATGTATGGGTTGTCCCATTGAAAGAATTAAAGTGACATGAATCAAACCTGCAATGGTATCGATGACCATCTTGTACAATTTGGTTGATATAAAATAATTATCGCTATATTGCCGAAAACTCCAAGAAAAGCTTAGTCGAGTATAATCTGAATCACTGCCCTAACGTGTAAGGCGTTTAAGATATTGGTCGCTGAAGAAACAGCCGCATTTTGTAAATATCTCAAATTACGTCAACCATCCTAAAAACTAAATGGGTATAGGGAATATTCAAAATATGAATTGAAGAGAGACATCCAAAATCGTTTTAATAAAACTAAACTTGCAAGCAAGCCCACGAAGCTGAACAGCCTATATGTATATTTGGTTATAATTTCATATTGTATAACATATTGCTGAATTCATATAAAATAGCATGTTTATCTTGAATCTACGTCTTCTTTGTTCCACAGATTTAATTTATGATTAATCATTGAATTTTTGTTCCCTGTTTGGCTATTTAGAATAATCCCAAACAATAAATTTTATTTTGCTTTGGTCACTGTGAACAATTAATTAGATAATTTAAAATGTTATCACTACACATACACAGGAATATTTTCTTGTAACAATGTTAAGATGTGAGTCAATTGCGTCTAGAATCATTCAGGTCAATTGCATCTAGAATCATCAAGGCCGGCAACATGGAACCCTATCTTCTCCACGTTCCGTAGGCTTCACGAAATTAACAAAGACTAGACAGACAGTGTTTTGTCGATTCTCGGGGAAATCAGTAGGCAACACGAACCCACCCTCATGAAACGAATAAACACGAGTCTGTCTAGTCCCTGCTAATTTCGTGAAGCGCATGGAAAGTGGCAAACTTCACAAATTAATAATACTTTGAACCATAAATAGTTACTAAAGTTCGTCACTATCCGTGCGCTTTGCGGATTGGGTACCTTTTCTTTGCAGTTTCCATGTTACAAGATTTCTTCTCATGTGGAGAATTTGACACCGAGTGCAGATGCAGTGTTTTTGATCCAAAATTTTAAATTTTATTATGACCTTCCTTTCTCATTCCTTTCTATATTTTCAACTTAGACTCCAAATTTAATTCTTCTCCCATTTATATTTTATATCATTCACGTTTCCAACTTCTCACCAACATTAAATTTAGTATTTAAATATTTCCACGGATTATCGGCAAACCTTTAAATCTGTAGTCCAACTCTCTGCAATCCTTTGAAAATGAACGATTGTCTTCTTAATTGAAAGCTTCTTATACTTGTAGAGTCAGTTTTGGTGGACCAACAGAAATTGCCGACTCTGCAACCTTGTGTTGCTAGCTTTGTGAATAGCGAGTTGTGAGTTTTCTGAGATTTGAACCCTCTTTTTTCCATCTTCCTTATTGTTTTGCCAACTTCTTACTGCATTAGCGAATTTTGGTATCCTGCACGAAAGTAGTCACCTGCTAAATTGAATGTTGAACAGAATTGTGTGAGTCAAATTTTTTTTTCTTTTTTCTCGCACACAGAATCGCCATTCTGTGTTCTATTTTGTTATGCCTTCAATATGTGAATGACGTCATCAATTACCCAGGAACCCAAGGTAGTCATTTTTATTTGTAATTTCTTTAAATAAAACACCCGCTAATTGCTTATTCTAAATCCTCAGGTGATTTTGAATACCCTTTTTTATAGTATCCTATGTCTAATTCAACGGTTTTAGAAATATCATCTATTCAGAACACATCAAAAAATCACTATAAATAGTAACCAAAAACCGCTGGCATTTGGTGGTTAGGCTGCTCGAGGGATGGTTTGGGGATCAGTACCCGCCTTATGTCGCTGGTTTCTAAACGGCAAGTATGCGTTTCTTGGCACTAGAGGACAGCAAGAAATATGTAGCTCGTCGTTTTGAAATGTTGCGGCATTGACTGTGATGCAACGGCGACATAAGGTCAAATACTCTCTGGAATCACGCTGATAACGCTGGGTAGACAGACACATGTCTGTGGGTAGTGTATTTTCTCTCTCCGTGTGTTGCGTTTATCGTGAAATTTCAGCTCAGCAGTTGTGCTGCAATACTCCTATTAGACACACTAAACAATTCAGTGCCCTGAACGCGACTCATTGTTGCATCTTTACTAGTAACACTTCATTTTTATACCGTTATTTAATTCCGGATTCGTTATCAATTTTCATCCGTTGCAATTTAGTCTTGGAACATTTGCCCATGTATAAGCTCCAAAATATCGTTTCGTTAGATTTGAAATAAACATAGATAATTTCTAAAGCAGAAGCAGTTTAATTATTTTATAGCTATTACAAACATTTTCATTTTCTAGGACGAGAGACAGTGTTAAATATGACAAATATTTAAGCATTCATCTTAATAATAAAAAAATGGTAGCACTAAGTATTTTCTAATTTGTCAATATAATTTTCGAAGGGATTGCACCTCTTTTTTAAAGAAGAGTAAGTAGGTATATTTCTACTAAAACACAAATAATTCGATTATACAATTTTCAGTCAGCGCTTCAGATTAAATTAGTGTACCTTGAGGAAAGATTACAACGCAAAACTGATCTATCGTAAATGATACTTCTTAATACATAAAAGAAAACTCATTCCTTGATAATTCTTTTGTAAATACGATTTTATGTAGGAAATATAAAAATCCTCGTTACATATAACATACATACATGCTATATGTACTGTGATAATATTAGAATGGTTTTTGTTGTACATCTATTTGAATTCACTAAAATGTAAAAATATTTAAATAATGTTCAAAATCGTTTCCTTTTGACGTTAGCAAAAACCGAAGTTGAGCAGCTTTCGTATTCCGCAAATCTAAAATCGTTTATATTCGATAGAAAACTCTTGCGTGACCTCGAAAAATTGCATATCGTCAACGTACCGGAAAAAAACTCTATTCAATAACTGTTCCAATTGCTCATGTTTGGCGAACGACGTTGAACGTAAATTTCGTACTGAACCAGCCCGCCTTCACAAAAAGGATACACTTCTTAGCGTCCCAGCGCAAACTTTCGAATAAACATTTGCACACGAAGCGTTGAAACGAGTTAAGTGAAGAAAATCAAAAACTAAAACTTGGTTAAATCAGGTACATTAGGGTAATGGACTGACTTTTCAATACGAAATGTGTGGCTTAGTTAATCTAATGGGCTCTATAGTTAGCACGAAAAGTGGTAAAACAGCTAATGCACAGCGTTGCATTCGGTACGAAGAAAATACGTACAATTACATCTTGCTCTCTTATTTATGTTTTCTTTCTAATCCTTTTCGTATTTTTTATTTCCAAGATTTATAGATTTCATAAGCAAGTAAGGATTAAAGAAACCAAGTGATAAACAGAATGAAATATTATACATTTATCAAATTGTATTTTATTAAGATTTCTGGATTATATGTTGGCTGAAATGTCAGGATTTAGCGTTGCCACGAAGGCGTTAGGTAATATATACAGAATCATTTACGACGATCACAACAGCTTGCTCGATGTATTTAAAAGCAGTATTGCAGTCCTTTCAATCATTAGAGAGAACATATTTACAAAAAATCGCAACTTTATGGGATTTATTGTAAGATTCCTCTGGGTGCCAATTTTAGAAATGTACTTATTATTTATTCTTTTGAGTGCACAATCTCGATGCATGTCTCCAGCCGTACCATTCACAATTCGAACTGTCTCATATGCTATTATTTTGTGCTCGTTTTGTTGTGCTTTTTGTCACAAAACAAAAAAAAAATACTTTTATGTTATTCCGTGATTTTCTTGTTTCTTTCTATGTAGTTAATTTTTTTTTTAAACGTCAATCCCGGTAACTGTAACCTGATATCTCTCGTTTGTCCGACAGACCTAGAAAGAAAACGATTCGTTCCTAGCGCAGACCCTGTGGTATAGTGGTTAGCGCTCCTGACAGGCAAACGGGAGATGTCGGGTTCAAATCCTTACCGGAGTTAATATGGTTAATAATTGTTTTTTTCCTACAAAATTTAATCACGGATTTTCAAATTTCACCGACGAAAGCATTCATTTCATTTAATTTTGTTGTAGCAATGTGAAAGAATATACTTGGAGGATCTAGAAGTATGTAATAATTTTGTCTATACTAGAGTTATATACTTTAGCACTAGTGAACAGAGAGCACTGCTATTTGAAAGGACAAAGAGACGAAACGGAAACAGAACTGGACGCTAGTCAATCCGTTATAAAATTCAGTCACTAGAAACAAGTGGGGTAAGTTTATTTTTAAGAACCATCTCATAGACAATTGACTACAAATAAGACCTCTGCTGGAGCGTTGAATACAATTCTTAAATTCGAACACCTTCTAATGTCTTCCAAATTAACATACAATGTGAAACTTCTTTTCTTTTAATCACAAATTTTACAGGTAACGTATAGGAGATTTGAAACCAAAGCAGGAAAAGATTCACAGATTGAATAGCTACACGAAGCATGTTAGACTAAAAATAAACGAAACTAAGGTATTCGCCAGAGATATAATACAAGAAGAGAAAGTTTACCTAGAACGAAAAGAAAAAAAGTCAAAGAATTCTGCTAGCCTTTGTAGCGCAGTAGACATTAGAAAAGTAGGTCTAAGTCAACTCTGTAAGGAAAATCATCATGAACATCACCAATTATTCCCAGAATGACAGAACTAAGATTATTTAAGAGTAATACTATTCTACGGATCTGAAACGTGGAAAAGAAACGAGAAAGTGTCTATAAAACTTTATAAATACCTACTTTCGTCTTATACGTAGAATCTTTTGGACCGAAAAAATAAGTAATGAAACGTTAACGAGAACAACAGATGAAAAATAGATAGAAAGGACAGTGAAGAAGGTGATCACTAGTCAACATAATAAGATTGGAGCTATATAATATGATAACAATTATGATGAGGTACTGGCGATGCTGCGGACATACACCCCGGATGTAACTCTACGTTTACATCTTACTTCACTGACAATGTTACCCACACATTTAAGTACGTATATTTACCAGTGCTTATGTATGTAATATCGTACATAAAGGCGCACGATGCGTAATGTATGTATGCGTGGCGCTAATGACTGCTAAGCTCGTTGTTGCGAACTGTAACACTACATTAAATAAATGTGTTTTTATCCTCTGTGTACCATCTCCACTCCTTCACAGTTAAGTTGCTTCTGATGGCTGTAAGCTTGTTTTCGAAAGCTGCAACTTTTTATATCCTGTTATCTAAGGAGCGTGGGAATTTGGAAAACATTATAAGTCCAGTCAACGTCGCTAGTGGCGGAACGTAATCATAACATTTCTTCTGTTAATTTTCCTTCCGCCTATAACATCAAATGTAATGTAGAATTTCCCTTCAGCGATCATCGGTATAGTGTAATTTCATAAATTAATTATCGTTCATTTTATTTGTCAGAAACAATGAAATTTGTACAATTGTGCATGGCTGAAGATGTCTCTCAAAGAGTGCAAAGTTCTTGCAGTATGTACTCCAAGATTCTTGTAGCTCTGAAAATATAACAAACAGATGACAAGCTTCCGGTCAGTATCCAAATGTGTTCGGTCCACCTCAATCCGCCGTAATTCCCAAAATTTTATTTTCCCTAGAAAGGTATAAAAGATTACTATTAATAAAAATGCTTAGGTTAATTTGTTCTTCTGAATTTATGAAATCAGCCAAGTACGAGCGGAACCAATCGTCATCTGCACCTCTAAAGCGATACCTTTCAAGTTTACAAATTAGAAGACAATGGGGAACACAATCAAATGCTTTAGAGAGGTCGAAAAAAAGAGTCGCAGTAATTTGCTTGTTGTTAATACTGTCAGAAATGTGATATAGGAAATCGTAAACAGCACCAGGGGTGGACACTGCAGGCCTAAAGCCAAACTAACGCGAAACCGTCCCCACCCGTATGCGCCTGAGCTTTCCTCGCAAGTTTCAAACACGACGGAAAAATAAAATTTTTTAGTGAAAGGTTAATTAAATCAACAAGAAAAAGCATACATTGAATGCGGATTTATTCAGCGTATAAGACTTCACAGCTCTGTGTCCCCTTTTTGTACGCTTATTCCACGATCAAAAATGTTATACATACTTGGTTGTTATTATTCAATTGTCAACACATAGATTCCAGCGCCAACATTTTTTTTCTTAAGAACAAATTTTTGAAAGCCACTGTTTGGTAATCTTACATTTACTTGGAAACCATTTTCAGAAAAAATGGTCCAGCTTATATAAAACACGTGTCTAAATTACAACTGAAGATTAGATAATACTTTATTTTCTACTGCATCACAACTTACTTATTCTACGTAACTCCTTGAAGCATTCATTATCATAGAATTTAGATCTGTCGATCGAAGTTGGAAAACTTGGAGGCGATAATTACAGTAATTACGGACAGCGCCTGAAAAGGATCACCGTAATTACGTCGAAAACTTAACGGTATCATTTAGTGAATAATTTAAGAAGACGATAAAAATATATATTTTATCCGCGCTATATCAATTTGTTAAAGCGGAATGCGAATAACGACACAGGCTTACTGACGAGGAAAAAAAACATGAAAACGATGATCGACCTCATATTCTGGCAAACTTAGAACATTAATTTCGATGAAAAAGCTTCGTCATTGGGGAAGACCTTGGCCGCCCCTTGCAGGCATATTTTGTGTGTAATACTTTATAGAAAATTACGCTCCTCTTTTCTTCCCCAGCCTAGGTCTTCTCTGTCAAGACCGACACTCGTCAGGGTTTGCTTCTCTTCTTGCTCATCTTTCCGCTACCCGCTATTCACTGCAGGCGAGGTTTTATCGAAATAGTTTGTAAGTAGTTTGTTTTCAAGTTATTATTCCTTGCTCGGAAGAGCTTGGAAACTGTTTAAGGCATAACAGTTTTGCAACAATTTGTTAATCATAATCTTATGGCCTTAAACAATACAACACACACATTTTATGCAACATTTATTTTCTATTCTGGGGTATTTTTTTATCATATATATTATCATAGTAATGTCTCACGACTAAATAACAGAATAATAAAAATTGCGGTTGATAGTCCAACACTGGCGATTTTTTTTTCTTTAGAATTTTCATGAAGTTCTGGATCAAAAAGCACAGTTGTGGATGTTGTAGTGGTAGGACGTGCATCATACAGCACAATTTATTTGTTCAATTTTCATAATGGTTATTACACAGAATGCCGGTTTGTATGTATAATCCAACAATAATTAAAGTGGTAATTATAGCCAAAATACAAAAATGCCACACATAAAAACGCTTTAATTGGTTCATGTTTGGGTAACCCTTCTTTTAGCAAACATATACATACAAATAAATACAAATAACATTTAGAAGGATACTTGTATAATTAGATATCTACAATGCAAACTTCCGTAATAGCATGGAAGTGGAAATTTGATAATAACGCTTTTCTTGCAGTAATTTACTATATTTTCCACAGTTAATAACAACTTTGTGGCCAACTTGTCGCAATAGATATCCCAGAACTTTCATAGACAGCGTAGCTAGCTGCTGACCTATTTCAAACCCTTGCTGTGAAGCACAATATCATGTACTACGAAAAAGTTTAATAGAACATACACGCAATAGTCTTGCTTGAAGTAGCTTTTAAACCTTTATTGTTAGCGGCAGATTGTTTTTAAGCAGTTCGTCTATCGGTTGGACTTGAAGCTTTCGAACAATATGAAAATGTTATTATACGGTAGATAAAAGTGTTCCATTTACTAATAATCTACATACATTGTCTAAATCCTAGAAGCGACGCAAATGACCGGTTCATCGACTTTTTCTTTGCTGGTGCCCTCGTACGTCACATTTCAATATTCTCTCCTGAAACCTGCCCTACTCGATCTGAAATTCATTTTATCGACATTGTATTTTATGCGGAAGATTCTTCCCTCGTACACGTCACTACAGAGTTGTACATTTCCGTTAAAAACGCAAACAAACTTCGATAATTACTTTTGATCGACTGTTAATTGAACTACTCAAAATTAAATATCTGAAATTTTAATACATTTTAAAAAAATTTAATAGTGTGTATATGTGACAAATAGAGACCTGACTTTTAATCTTCGCGAACAGCTATTATACAAACGCGCAATAGGTAACTAAGTTAATATTGGGTTAGCTGTTATAGAATTAACGATGTTGACATAAACTATTATCAGCAAGTAGGGTAATTTTGAATTCCTGCAGGGAATATTCGCTACAGTCAAGACTATTAAAGCTAATCTGCACAGTGTTTATAAACATAGATCAGGAATATGTTTGCAAAGTTCGATCGGCTCATACAAAATGTTCAGGCAAGGAAGTTTAAGATTGAAACCAACAATTACACTACAGGTAAATAAAATATGCAAAAAAGTTAAGAACATGGTTTACGAAAATAGATGGCAAACACCATTATCTTAAAATAAACGAATAGGGTAGTTATCAACAGCTGAACATTGGTTTTCAGGTAAACATTCATTTTCTAAACTTACCAATTTTAGTAGTTAGAGAGCTGCTGGCAATTATTTTTAAGTAATACATCTTTTGCCACAAGATATAATAAAGAAAATAAACGGTATGAACAGCTCCTGCTTTTAATATGCTGCTGCAATATCAAATGAGAGCTCATGAAAGATGTTAAAAAAATAGTGACGTAAACAATATAATCGCGTCTGCCTTGTTGTGTGAAATTATCTCCAAAAATAAGTTAATGCAAGTGGCAGACGTTGTTCTTGCTGCGTTTAATAGTTATGAAAAACAAAAATAAAAATGACAGACAATTTCAATGCTGATTTTTGATAGGCAACCGCTTTGTAATTCACTATACAAAGAATTTGGTGATACAACAGATATACCAGGTGTGTCGGTAATTCTTTTCCGGTTTTTTCGCTAAAGAAAACACGTTACTTAGAATGGATAGTTAAAATTTATTTATTCAAAGTATTGGCCATTTGATTCTATACATTTTGTCCATCTCTCAGGCAATTTATGAATGCCATTCCAAAAGAACAGTTCCTCCTTTGAGCTAAACCATTCATCGAGCCATTTTTTAACTTCTTCGAAATCGGCGAAGTGCTGCTCTGCAAGCGCGTGCCCCATCGATGCGAAAAGGTGGTAGTCGGATGGAGCCAGGTCTGGAGAGTACGGCGGGTGCGATAAAACTTCCCATCCAAGTGATTTCAACATTTCTTTGACTGGTTTTGCTGTATGAGACGGCGCGTTGTCATGTTGCAAAATCACTTTATCATGTCTTTCAGCGTATTGTGGACGTTTTTCGATCAATGCACAGTTCAAATTGATCATTTGTTGTCGGTAGCGATCACTATTAACTGTTTCTCCCGGTTTCAACAGTTCATAATATACGACACCAATCTGGTCCCACCAGACACAGAGCATGGTCTTGCGACCAAAGCGATTTGGCCTTGCAGTCGATGGGCCAGCTTCGCCAGGTGATAACCATGATTTTTTTCGCTTGGGATTTTCGAAATAAATCCATTTTTCATCACGTTACTCCGTTACTATTCGATGCAGAAATGACTTCCTTTCATACCTTTGAAGCAGAATTTCACTAACGATTTTTCGATTTTCCATTTGTCTGTCATTCAATTCATGTGGCACCCATCTCCCCATCTTTTGGATCTTTCCCATAGCTTGTAATCGTTCACAAATTGCTACTCGGCCCACATTCAACTTTTCTGCTAATTGTTTTTGAGTTTGTGTTGAGTCTTCATCCAATAGCTCCTGCAATTCCGCGTCTTCAAACGTTTTCGGCCTACCAGGACGTTCTTTATCTTGAACGTTGAAATCACCACATTTGAATTGTCGAAACCACGTTTCACATGTTCTTATGGTTGGAGCATGCTCACCGTAAGTCTCTACTAGCAAACGATGACTTTCAGCGGCTTTTTTCTTTTGATGAAACAAGAAAAGTAATGCGTGCCGCAAATGCACGTTTTCAGGCACAAAACTCGACATTTTCAAAAAATTATAAATCTATAACGCTGTTATTTTGGCGGAACGTAACTTGTGTAGTTTTAAGGTTAATGTCAGTAGAATAAAATTACATATGTATCAAATCATAACATTTCATACTTATGGCCAGTGACATCTGCCGGAAAAACCGGAAAGGAATTACCGACACACCTGGTATGAATTAAAAGGGCTTATCTTCAACAACATTTCACAAGGCTCTCAGGATGGACCTTCAGTTGAAATTCATGCATAACAATAAACTCAGAAAACGTAGATCACCTTCGCGTTTTTTGAAAATTCATTATCTCAAGTCCTGTAATAGGGGGTGACAGGTAATGTGAGAGCTCCATCAAATTTTAAAAAAGTTAGAAACATGGAAATTGTTATTTAGGCTTTTGGTTAGAAATAAAAAAAAAAACACTATTTGGTATTTTTGGAGAACTAGGGGGTAAAGTCGGCGGTGGAATTTTGTATTGAATTTCCAAAATATTTAAAAACACTAACACGAAAAGTCGTTTTTGGAAAATCGATCCTTAAGAGAGTAAATTCGGATAGACAATTTTGCATGAACAAGTTCCGAAATTTGTAGTATTTCCTAAGCACTAAATTTCACCTTTCTAAATTAAAAAATCAACTCCTAAATAAACTATACACTCTTAAGGGCTACATATTCAAAATTGTTTGCGTACCTACATACAAAAGGAATAGGTGGTGATGAAAAATCTAATATTTTTATAATTTCGGATGAAGATGTATGAAATAGACAGTAAAAGTGAATATGAGGGAGCAAATTATAATGAGTAACAAATAATTAATGTAATAAATTAATAATAGGGAATAGAAAACCGGAATATTTGTTTTTGGAATTATTTAATCAGAAACCTCTATATCTGCCTCCTTTTTTTATAGTTTTTAGAGACATCGCTGAAGAGATGTCAAGAAAAAACACTGTTAAATGATTTAATAGAGTTTTCTTTTCATGTTTGTACCTATGTATTATTATAAAAAATGCACCAATCTAGACATCTGTCGTCGGCACATTTGTGATCTGGACGGTGCCTTAAATACAACAGATCAAAGGTGGACATGATGACATAATTTACAACAGTTGTCTTTTTTTGCATCTTCAAAAATCATAAAAAAAAATCAGCGCTACCTAAGCTCAGCCATCATTATCTTTAAACTACATAGTTGTGAACTATATTAAGTATTAATATCAACGACGGTGAAACCATATACCTAAATTGCCACCAGCTCCTTAACTATAATACGATAACTTGAATCTTATTCTTTTGCATTGCTATCATTTATCAGCACCGTTTACCTAAATTCTGCGTTACTTGGCATACTTTTTATCTCTTACAGTTTATCGACTGGAATTCCTTTTATTTTCTCGAAGTCTGGCATCATACTTTTGGCAAAGCTCGCTTCCTAATAAAAACACATTAACCTCAAGTTGTGCATGCTGCCCATTTTATGGAATATTTTTATATATCATATATTAAATATTAAAAAATATTTGAATAAATATATTTGGACAGTTTATTAATTTCATTATTATCCTTATTTTCTACTCTATTGTATTCAGTAAAGTTTCAACGGCGAAAATTTTTACGTGAAAATTATAATTCATCCGCAAATATTCAAAGGACGGGATACTGATCCCATTTTCGATGTCCGGTTTTTGGTATAATCTCGTTTAAACCACCACCACCATATACGGGATACCCTCCATCTCCAGGTGATTCCAGATTTATTAATAACTTGCATGGCCGGCCGGTCGATCCAATATAGGTAAAGTATGGTTTCACGTGGGACAAATATAACATCAGTTAGGGTAACCTAGCTTCCCGTAATTTACGAACGACGGAGCCGCTAAAATAAATTTCCGAATATCGGTTCGTGTCTGGCTGGAAGCGGAAGAAGGGAGCCGTTTTTTTTATTAAAAATTCATATCAATCTCGGATCGTATTTCACCGAAAATATGATGGCAAATATGTAATGGAAATTTGATGAAAAGACTAATAAATCAAAAATGGTATTTATTCACAAACTCCGATACGGAAAGCAAAATGTTTCCGTATTAAATTGCAATTACGATGTGTACTCTACATTCATTTGTTCTTCGATACAACCGGCACGAGCCAAAAATTATTGTAGAAGTTATCCGGTACGTATAGTTTGTTCAAATGCTGAATACGTATATAGGAATAAAATAAAATGTATTTTCAATACCAAATGATTCATTTTAAAGATGGCTACCAATTTCGACAAAAAGTGAAAAATAAACAATTTTTGAAATATCTAAATTTCCATATTTCAAACTTTATAATTCTGTTTTGATTATCATCTTTTAACAACGGATTTCAATGACTTTTATCCTGAGAATGATACTTTTTGTCGATATCGATAGCCATCCTTAGAATAGATCCTACATATTATGGATACCAATTTAAGTAGTTTCATTTTCTTCACTATTCTTTGGTCAAACAGTAATTTACATTGCAAAAGTATTTATTTCTAAAATAAAATCATATTTATCAACTTGTCGAAAAGTTTATTATATACATGCTTGTCTGTCTATCATGAGCATGAGTTATTGCTGCGTATATGGAACCTGTATGTTCCTTAACTGACTTGACGACATTAAATAACCATCCTTAGTTTAGGGAAACATTGTCTCACGCCAAATAGTTATAAACACATGTGAAATCTTGGATTATATCCAATTTGGAAACCGAAAAAAATATAGTACAAAGACGACTTATATCCTCATTTACCCAAGATTGCCGTTGACTGGAGATATACTAATTTATTGAAACCTTTATAGATAAATAAATAATATACCTTTATAGATAAATAAAAGGGGGCGCAATTAAATCAGCCGATGTAAGGTCACATTAGGCGCCAGTGGAGCGTCGTCGCTACCGGAATGTTCCACAGAGCGAACATCATAACAATTGTCTCTATACAAACTTATATTCAGTATAATTTTACGTTTTTCTTTATATTATATGTTACAATTTATTAGCCAATAAACCGCTTTATATATAACTCTCCTTGGAATTTGCTGCTTAAGTCCCACAAACCTAATAAATCATGTCGCCTGTTGCAGTTGGAGAAGCTGCAAAAGACCGGCATATTAATCTTGCATATTAATTAATTGAATTAATATGCTTCTAATATTTTTTTTTGTGTGGAAACTGCATTTGTTTGGTACAACCATATTTACTTCGTAAAAAGTTTTCAATTATTCCTTTTTCTTAAAATAAAAAAGAAACGTGAATCAATTTATTATTCTTATCACACGCTCCTTTCCTTGATACTAATTTTATTTATACATTGAGGGTAGAATGGAACAGTCACTGTACCCTTGCTAATATTGTCCTGTGAATCGACGCATCCTCGAAACAGCTGTCCCAGATTAATCAGTTATACCTATTGTACTCAATAAATTGTACTAATGCTCTTCTGTTATTTGGAATCTTGTAATGTAAAACGGGTGTATACAAATGTGATGGCGCCCTCATACAATGAAAATCTCTGTATATAATAATTGAAATAAATTCGAAAATCCAGTTATCCTTTTGCTTTAATGTATTACGTGCAGTGAAGTTCTTTTCTAATCCCGTTCTACATTATTAGTGTTCAAATTTTTAATTCCTTTGATCCTTTGACAGAACCTTGTCGATTAACATAAACAAAGACAATGTTGGAACCTATGCTTTCCATATTTTCATGTGCTAACTGCAAAGTTTATCCTTTCCAAATCGACATGCATTTTCATATGTTACCGATCCAAATGTTGTGTATGTTCTGTTGGGCAAAGTGCATTTCGAATTAATAAGCTTGTAAGCTTAACAAAATTTAATCGCACATACCGAAGAAATATAAATATATGGTGGATTGTAACAGAACACTACACATAAATATCAAAATCATAATAATTTTAAAGCTGTTCCGAAGATTTTTCAGAACTGCATCGATCGATATATGAGAGGCTATACGTTACAAAATTCTGAAAACTTGCCGCCACACTAAAGCCGATATGTGTTATTAAAATAAAATAATAATCTGGCACTTCTGGTTATATGTGAAATAGCTATCAATGTTATTATTTAAATGAAATACCCTATACGTTATTGCTCTTTTTTAATTCCCCAATTTTAAGGTTTGGTTGATAAAGCAACTACGTTGCTATTCCTAACCATATTTGAAAAATTTTGGCTTCTTTGAACGTTTTTAACAGTTTTTTAAAACATCATTCATTGTATATCTAAGTTAATCATAACCACTTCGAAACAATTCAGAATTGATCTAATATCACTTAGTTTTCAATCATAAACAGTACGCTTAAATTATACGAACGAAGATTATTTAAATTTGTTTATTATTTACGATATCAAAAGCATGCGATACTTTTGCCGCTCTCCACAAAAACAGAAATACGTCACCAAACTCAGTTAAGCGAATAACACAGAATTTGAAAAAGCTTCGGATCGCTCAAGGCAAAACTTCAAAAACTTAGTTCTTACGAATTTATTTTAAAATGGTCCCAATAGTACGAATTATTTTTTAACTACATTATTTGGACAAAATGAAGATAAATTTAGAAGAAACAAGTATCCACACTTCTCATTATTGGGGCAATTTAAGAGTAATTGTCGAACACGTTGTATAATATTTTCGAAATATTTACTCAGATTCTAATATTATTCCATATGGCCAACAGGTATTGATTTTACAGACCTGTTGGCCATATGGAAGCTAAACACTTCCAAACACATTCCAAGCTAAACACTTCCACAGTTATACAAATTCAAATGCACTCGTCCATTTATAGGCTGTTCTATTTAAAATGAAGTTGATAACTATTTCCGGTATAACAGCAAGTATCAGATAATTAGAAATATTCCAGTTCAATAACACATGTCGGCTTTAGTGTACTGCCAAGGTTTAACAATTTTCGAAGGTATACTCCTTCATATATCGATCGATGCATTTCACGGTGAGACACCCTGTATTATATAATGCATACATACATTATGAGCATCGTGACTGCCTACTGCGAAACATTATTCCTTTTCTAAGCAATTTAGAGAAAAAGTTTTAAAAGGAAAAAATATTTGAAGATAAGTGCTGAACAATACAGCATTAAATTCAAGTATACAAGGTATTCAATTTCCGTAGCTCCTGATACATGTTTGACTTTTTAAATGGAACAACTTGTATATTATTGGGTTTCGGGATAACGTTTCTCTTTTCACGTTCACATAAATTTGAACTTTCTACAAGATTCCCTGTTTTTGCGGAATTGTGCAGCTTCATATTTATACGACACATTTTAGGTATAAGGTAATGTTTATAAAAGTCTTCTAGAGCAATTTCTGTAACAGATTCCTAAGGAATATACAGGATGTTCAACTTAAACAATTTGAACTGATTCAAATCTGACAAAACTTTTTCCATTATCATTTTGTAAACGCTATTTGTTATTAAAACATGCTCGATGTATTGGCGAAAACTCAACAAGAACTATTCAATTGAATAAAGTCTGTATCACCGACCATCAACCATTAAAAAAGAAACAACTACAGATTTACGAAATTGACATGTGTGGAGGGAGACATTCGAAACCATAATAGTATGCAGGCTGTCCAATTTAGAAAGTTAAATTGTACGCTGTCGAAACTGAATATCCTGTATACTTGAATATAATTTGATGTTGTAAGGCCTTTGTCTGCGAAATTTTTATTTAAAAATCTTTTCTCGTAAAGGGAACTATCTTCCACACACGCAGTATTAGGCGGACACGCTGTAATTCCAATCTTTGTTATTTTCACTACCTCCTCTTGAAATATTCCAGATACTAAAACTTTCATTCATTCCCTAATCAATAAAAAAGGTTGCTGTATTAACAAAATAGTTCGTTTTCTTGAAACTACTAGCAACATATTGCGATGGCGGAATACTCCAATGAAGAAGTTAACTGTGTTTTAAAGAACTATTTGTCATGATTGAAAAAAAAATTTCCAGAGAATTCTTACAAATTTGGAAAAATTATGTTTCTGTGACGTATTACTTGGTATTAATATATGAATAAGTTAGTTCACAATAATTTAGTTCACGATTTATTAATAGCACGTCCATTTGTATGCCGTGTTACGTTTTGTATAAATTGCTACCTTCCATTTTACCCGCATACTTTTTTATAATTTATGACGGATGTGCTTCCATTTGTAATAATGTGTGCTTTAACAACGAATTATAGATGAAATATCTGTTGGAAATGCTGGAATATGAATCAACGTTGACATTTCAGCATGATAGCGTGTCACTAGTTAAAGCAAGGGCTGCGTAATTAATCCATTTGCTTTCTATCGATGAATGACCGATTTTTACATAACTTGACAACGAATGAATGTAGGTGTCGGAAATAAAATTTATTTTGGCTTGCATTTTGGAAATGTAGTTTCAATAAACAAACGCTGTTGTGTAAGAATGGTTTAGCACTACGATACTTTTGCTAGTAATTCGTGATCGTATGCACGCAGGAAACAAATCTAAGATTAGAGTACGATAACTACATTATTCTACAGTATTTCTGTTGTAATGGCATCTTGATGTATGTTTGCTGTATGTGCCGCACATATTTCATAAACTCGCAATAATTTACCGAATCTTGCAAGATTATTTACATTAATTGTAAATTTTACTATTTACAGAAGTAAAGCAAGATAATTGCAACAACATTGTAAGTTCGTAACTATAGAAAGCTGCGCCGTCGCTTTCGTTAGAATACTGAAGTAGTAAAGTATAATGATGTGACGTAGTATGGTAAACAACACATAAGTATCTAGTATTATATAGTAATACTATATAATAAATTAAACTTGTGTGGTGCGGAGGTTGCCGATACTTATGTGTTGTTTACTAGTAAGGTATACCTTAAAGAAAAAAAAGAGGAAATTCAGAAAAAGTAGTAAAATTTCTAATACTTGAGTAAAGGAATATGCTTCAATCTACTATTTTGATATTTAATAAGCATTAAGTAAATGTTTATGACAAAAATTAAAAGTGTTGTTATTCAGTTTTAAACCCATTCAAATAATTGTAAGAAAATTAAGTGAATTATTGTATTTCCGCAGCACATTCCTTAAAATTGTGTAATATGGTAAGAAATAACCCGGGAATACTATAGCCTCATTGCGTGGTGTGTCAGCTCGGACAACGTTACGCAGATATCTACTATCTGTACGCGAAATTAAAGATAAACGGCTGTGGTTAAGCGTAGACGAAGCGATCGAAAAAAAATATTCATTGCACATATTATGGTGCGTAAACTGGAACCCCTTCAATCGAATTTTCCAATCTTATTAGCAAGCAAAATATTACAAAAGTGTACTGGTGAAGCGATTACGAGGGTAGTGCTGAATACGTTACAGACATTTGTCTCTCCTAATCAACGGTTGATGTTTATGAGCGCTGGCGCGGCGACAATGCATTACGTGGGTCGTTCTCTAAAACAAGAGTGTGAACAACTTTGACATGTGACATGTAATGCTCATGCTTTACATCTTGTGGCACAAACGATTCGCAAATGTCAACCAGAGGTGGATGCACGAAACTATGGTAGTGCATCTGAAAAAGTATTTTTGAAATCTCCTAAACAAATCCGAGAACTTCACAGACGATGCCCCGGTATTGCCGAAACACCAGAGCCGATTCCCACACGTTGGGTATCATGATTGAAGGCAGCTTTTTATTATTCAAAGCTTTTCGAACAAATAAAATTTGTGGCTCTACAGTTCAGCGAGACAAATCTGGAAACATACCTGATACTGCAATCTTTTCAGCAATCTTATTCTATTTGTGCTACGTAGACAAGGTAAGTGGATTATATGTAATATCTAGAATTAAATAAATAAACTAACATTACTCTTTCCCGATATATACTTGCGTTAAACCCTAATCAGTAACATAGTAATATAATATGTATGCATACATGAAGTTTAGTACTGTCCTGGCGTGCAGACAAAAGTGGCCCACTTTATTTATGAACTTGCTACGTAGGTAACGCTGTATTTATTAAGGATACCAGATATAATATTACCTAATTATAGAAAATAAGAGATGTTTAATTTGTTATTAGTACGAAAAATACAACATGTTTTATTTATTACTATAATGTTGTCCATCTATATTTTACAGATAACTAGATATCGTTCGTTTAAATTTACTTTTGTCCCACACAAGATTTACCTATGCGTTTACGATGGCAATAAGTAATACACATATTCAGACAGTAATTGTACAGGAATATGACAGATGGTTTACAGTAAAGCCTTTATGAAATTACTCCAATTTGCAGTCGAGAACGTAATTATTAAACTAGAACTAGAAATTTGCATACTAAGTTGATTTCTTCACGTCCTTGTAAAATCACCTTAATATTCTAGACATACAGAGCCCCAAAAATTACGCAGTATTTACCTTAATATGTGCATAGATGTTTCTGTTAATAAAAATGTCAATAGTAATTACATATCTAATGGCAACGAAAGATATTGGTGCTTAAATGAAATAGCATTTATAATCTTTTGTAGTAACGGTAATTACTTTCAATTGGTACATCATGAACTGAAGAGAAAGCATTAGGTACTAGATGGATGCTCTGGACTATGTATATGATGAATGGCCAATAATGATTTCAGTGGTTTGGACATTCAAGTACTTAGTAGTCTTTTGCAAATATTTTGGAGAACTTCAGGCAAACACAATAGCGTACCATTCAACATTACGGTTCTTCCAGTCCTACAGCGGAAACATGTACTATAATCCCAAAAAGTGTGGTGACCTTTTTGGCCGGCTGACTTCGCGAACTTGTTGGGTCCGATTCGTTCTCAATGACCCAAACTGCCAACGGTTGCCTTCTTTCGGGATCATAGTGTACCTATGTTTCATCACCTGCATTAATGTTGTACGCCAAAACACTGTCCACTGATCCACTGTCAAAGCGATCCAGTGCAGATCTGTATCATGTTACGCAGTTTTCTTTTTTGAACTGGAATCGGTTGTGAAGAATCTAACGGGCACAAAGGGCCTACGTACTACCAAATGTTTGTGAAAAATGGTGTGAATTTCACACCAATCTTGCTTCAATACTCGTGACAGTAACATGTCGGTTCTCTTCAATCATGTTTCGTACAACACCGATATTATTTTCGATAACTGCGGTTTTTGACTTCAACAGGAGTTCAAAAGTCGTTATTTAATATAAGTCAATCTCGTTACAATTCATTATGCCATTGCTTTACGGTAGCTAAGGCACATAACTTACTACCAAACATTCGATTGATTTTCTCAAAACATTCTTTACTGCTTGAGCCACGCTTAAAATAGTAAGAAATGTAAGAAGGAACCAGCTGAATAATCATCTTTATTCATTTCTTGAAGAAAAAATTACTTTAAATTTATTTTTTTTAAACCTCCAAGTACATTTGACAGCGTTCACTATAATTAAAGTTGTAAATAACTATAAGCAAAATTTGCTCAAAAATATTACCGCCTGCTAGGAAGGCTCATTGGAGGGAGAACAGCCATCGTGTATTATTTATATACTTTTATATAAGCCGTCTTTAAAGCGAAAGGACAAAAACCAAGCATGAAACTTTTGCTTTAAGACAACCATCTACGTTAAGACTAGACTAGCCCAAGGTTTACTGTTTACACCTCCCTACCTAAGTATTCCTTCCAAATTTTCCCCAGACTTACTAACGTTTTAAATCGTTTTTCTCGATTTTAAATTCTCTTATGCTTCGCTGCCCGCCGAAATTTAATTATAGAAAGCGGAAGACACCCTGACGTGATAAATCTTATAGTACTCGTAGCACACGGGTGACCATCACGTGCAGCCATGTGCTGTTTTGATTTATACTCGAAAAGCTAATTACGTTTATTCAAGTTTCCGACAAAATAGTAAAAAAACCATGCCGAATGCAAGCTTTCGTATACCATAAACACAACGAAGATTTATGCCACTCTCAAAAACAATGGAATTTAAGTCGTAATAATTTTAGGTGAATTGCTAAGTAGAATTAAAATACTTTCGTGATGTAAAATATTTAAGTAAGAAGACAAATTGAATTTAATCTTTCTTGTACATATTCAAATTTTAAAATCGCCTTTTGGTTTTCCAGTGTATCATATTGTAGGAGTGTTGTAGATGTTGTGTTTTATGTTTGGAAAAGATAGAATATGATATTCCCAATACTTCTTGCTCTATTTCCGAATATATATATTTAATTAATTTTCAATTGCGGCATTGCACAATCAATATTCAGATTTAATTACTATTTTATAATCAGTATAATTGGACAGACATCCGTTTCCCAACTATAACATTCATTACAAACAATGTTAATACATTGTCATAAACGTGACGCATTCAATATTTAAGCTTTCATTATGCGGTTGATGCAACAAATGCTACAAGCTTATTTCCTGCGACCAGTAGTGTTCATTGTGTCGATTAAACACTCCGTACTTAGAAAAATAATATTCACCTGTCCATAATACTTGACTCATAAAACTATTATCTCCAGTACTCATGCAGATAAACCACCTACAAAATGCTACACTACGACCGCAATCTTCTGGCCGTAAAGTTTCGCTAATGCACAACTTGTGGGTGTGAACTTGCGCATTCTTGAAATTTGCTTTTGATTTAGACACACCAGTCTGTATTTCTCGAGTTCAAATGCCCGAGTTAACCGCGACCCAAGCTAATGTTATTAACTGACCGTAGTTATTATCCTTAACTAATAAATTGTTTTCCCTAGTTTTAGTGGGCTACCTCAAACTTCGATACCGCTGTATACTCTTGTCTAGTTTTTTATACGTTTCGACATTTGGAAAACTTCGGAACATTAGTTAAATAAGCTTAGGCAGCAAGACGGAAATTTTTATAAGACCTGATAAATGTGCGAAACATATCGTAGCTTTCAATAATTGGAAAATTGGCCATAAGTAGAACCTAAAAACTCAATATGGGGACCATTTAACTTAAGAAAGTTAAAACGAGTACGTCAAAAATTCCCACCTTGAATTTTTGTTCATCAATTTTAAATTGATCTTATCGTGGCTTTTATATGAAATCTTGTATCGTACTTTTCATACTTACGAAAATATCTGACATTACAGTTTTTAGTTTTTTGAAATAACTTCTAATGAGTTCAACATCTTGAACTTTTTCAAACAGATTTCACACTGTAAAACATTACCCATTTATCCAAATCTGCACCATCAATGATAAGAAAGTAACCCATGTAATCTCACCCGATCTAGGACACTCGGTTTAGGGTGTTCCATTTAAAACAACAAAGTTGACACCTGCTTGCGATATAACCCGCCAAGGTTCTAGAATATTCCAATGCGTGCATGTGTCTCGTGAGACACCTATACTCCGACTATGTAATTATGTATTATATGACTACAATACAGTCTATCATTTATTCAGCTGTTACAGCGCTTTAACAAACAGCACGCTATCATCCAATTGTAGAAACTCTCCTTGTTTGATTCCACAAACTACGTAAATAATAAGCTTCACTGAACGAATAAATGCACCGAGAATTGTGCTCAACTCCAAAACCGTTATCATGAACCAAACGCATAACCGTATAATGTCGTGAGGTATTCACGGACAGTTACATACATAGCTGTGCTCCAGTTAATATTTAACTCGAAACAAAAGGAACCGAAATCACATATGTACATACGTCGTATGTGAGTAAAACTGTTTTGTGAATCAACCAGAGTTATCGGTCCCATGATATCGGGACGTTCGTGTTTTCGTAGCGCTTTCGGCTACGTATTAGAATGCTGGTGTCGCACTTCCTTTATCCACCTGATGTAATTCAGTAAAGGCATTGCACCTCGGGGACAGACGAATTAGTGGCGTAGTTGACTGTGTTAAAGTAATCCTACACCGACAGAACGTGATCAATCTTCGCAACAATTTACTGCTTGTTTACTATTGCTCTTCGATATTCTCTGATCATTTCAGATCTTTGGAGTTTCGATTTAGAAAATTTTGATTTTTAAACGTAAGGCAATAGAGGTGAACTGGTAAACTTCTTGATTTAGAAAACCACGCTGAAATAATTTTAATGCTGTTATCAAATTAGTGAAATTTTTAATATTCGCTCTTAGTGAAATCAACTACGTTTCTTCATTTTTATGTACATATTGTATGATGTACAGCTAAACATAGGGGAAGTCTTGTCGGACAAGCATTTAACTATGTACTTACCAAATTCCACTATCTACACCCTTTTAATTCTAGTTTGCTATTGAGAATATTTCTTTTTTGTAAGAATACAGGAGTTTAACAGTATCAATTTAAATTTTCTTGGAAAGAGCCACAAAGATGCGATCACTGGCATATATGTTTTTATGACGACCTCTCAATAGCACGTATTAAAGCACACCTTTCACCAATTTAAACATTTATCAATTAAAACAAAGTTGAGAAAGATCTAACACAATACAAACCGAAGCAGTGTGTACTCAAAATGTTTTAATTTTAATGCATAATAGTCAACATCAACGCACTAATTGTGACATCAAGAGTTCCAAGCCTGGCAACAAATCCGTTTTACTTTTGCCCGTGAATGCGAGTACAACTTAATACAATAAAGGCTAAGGGTCGTCTTTTTTCACTGGAACTGTGTTCTGGAGAAAAATATTTTCTACTTGTTCCCCTGGCGTAATTGTTTCCTTACTGCAGTTGCTTTTTCGTCTGTCTCTTCCTTTAGTGGTTCAATCTCTGGTGCCAAATTCAAATTTCGAAAAGAAACTGACGACATAGAGGAACCGACACTATGGTACTTTGAAGAAATTAACTTCCTAGAAGATCACAACGTGGTTAGAAATGCTGTTAACACAATGCAGGAGATATCAGAAGAAATTAATAATGTAAGTACTTGCTAAATGCATTTTCTAATCAATTATCGTACAGAAAATACAATAGTTATTATTCAACAAATCTATTTTGGCAAGCAACTTATCCCTCATTGTAAAAATAGTCACAGAAGGTATCTCTGAGTACTTTGCAGCGTTCTAATAGATTTCTTGAGTGAGAATGATAAATCGAAAATTACGTTTCCTGTTTCTATGTTTTCAACGCCAGTTTGCCTCCGTTAACAGTATGATGTTGACTGGCGTTAGTAGTTATGTAAATAGCAACTGTTACAATTTGTATTTATTCATAAACTTGGTAATAACACATACTATTATTCGTTAATACTTTATTTCTAGGTAATATCTTAGAGCTTATTCCAATACTCTGAGGTATAGCACTTATGAACTTACATACAATGCTCAACTACAAAAGTAACTAAAAGCTTATCGTTCCAAACATTAAAAATAGTTTTAATGTTCGAAATTGGCCGCGAGAGAGTGCAACTAATATGAAAAAGTAGAAGAAGGAAAATTTAATAATAGGTGCATGGCAACACGTGATGTTGCATAGATTTGTTTTAATACTTAGTGACGAATTTTTTAAAATAACAGGTATAATGTTATATCCGAAAGACTTCGCGACTATCAAAATCAGTGGAAGGATGATTTTGGAAAATAACATTATTGGGCCACTTATGCTTGAAGAGCATTTAAATAAGTCAGATATTTAAATGTTAAATAGTGTATCTTTAGAGACTCGTTTAAATATGTGGTTTCAGTTTGATGTAGCCACCATCCAACCCATATTTCGCACGTAGTTGACTAACATCTTGAACAATGCTTTTATACATGGATGGAATACATGGATCGGTAGTTCATTTCCGTGGACCCTACAGTACAAAATTTTTATTTAAGCCTTTACATAACTAAAGCTAGTATTCCGCGTGTCCTGACAAGACTGGATCTGTTACAGTAAGTACATATGTAAGTACGTATCAAACTGCTGAATATGCAAAGTTAATATTAGCGCCGATCGCCGATCGGCGATGTAATCTGCAATTGGTTTTATTTAGCTCTTAAGATTTGAAGATACTTCCGTTGAAACAGATTTAAAAACTATTTATAACAATTATAAAGAATTAATTTGAACAATAGAAAAACTTTCATACTATCGTCAACAGAGTCATTGCAAGTACTGGACAAAATAAGTAAAATGCTACCCGATATAAATGATACAAAAAGCGTTAAAGAAAAATCGGGGTTAATGTTTTAAAAAAGCATTCAGATTTTGCTACATTAAGATAAATTTGTGATGGTGCGTTTAAAATCCGCTAACTAAATTCAATAATTATTTTAACTGCCTGTCTTACATCGATAGATGTTGAACAACCTCTCTCAAGACAAGAATATCTTTTCATCACGGCAAACATTCTTAACCGAGAGAAATGTGGAAGCTTTTGATACTGTAAACGTTTCGATCTTATTCAGTTTCATTTGAATTTTTTGAGAAATTATACTTCTCCTGCTTTCTCACATCAGTTTTCCATTTTTAATGAAATGCTCCTGGTTACTTTTACAGTCGAATCTTGTAGAACTTACCATTGCAGAGGTCTATCCTTAGACGGACACTCAGTATGATATGATGCTCATCATTGGCTTTGAAAAAGATTACGCGTTAGCATTCTTTCTTTCAATAGCATAAAAGTAAGCATCACAGGGACAAATCAAGAAATATAAACGTAACAGCCATCTAGCGTATTACGTTGTTTCTAAAGAGAAAATAACTTTGCCAGTGTTATCACTTTTATTCCATATAACCTACCGCGAAAACACTTAATACCACTAGAGACAACTACGTCTCCATTGCGCAAAGTTCAAAGTACGAGCGAGTAATAAAAACAACGGGAGATCTAAAGTGTAATAAATTAAAGAGCAAGGAAACAAAACAGGATGTAAGTCGATGAAGGCAAAAAGGACGTGGTAGAAAACGTCTAGTAAAACCTACGAACTTCAGTATTGGACAAAAAGAGAAAGGATAAACGGAGACAAAACAAAGAGAAAATTATGAAATTCTTAACGAAAGAATCACTTTCGGTTTATTGACCGAAATGTCAGATAGACGAACACGCCATTAATCGCCTTTTAGCAAGTACAGACAGTAAATTACACTCGAGATTTATGTGAATCCCGACCATTTAGAGCCAGATATATACGTGATCGGAAGAAAAATGTCTTTTAGCAAGGTTTACGCTATATACGTGTCTTGCCATCCACCGGAGTTAATTTAGCTTTATAACGAAAAATGCTTGTAATGCTCTTAGAATTCTAATACATATAACTGGTAACGATTAATCTGGAACCGCAACGAATACTTGCTAGTTAGCTAGAGATTTACACAAACCTCATACTTTACACTCAAAATGATATATAGTACAAATAGATAATAAGAATCAGTTTAATATGCGTTACGGAACTTTCTTATAATTTTAATAAACCTTATTGTAATTATGGAAGCGTCTAGTTAGAAGTTTTCGGGCTTACCGAAACACCTCAGTTAAAAAATTTGGTACTTACCTCCTTTAAAATATTTTCAAGTTTCGTAACACGTCCGGTTAACCGGAAGTCGCCATGAACGTTGTTGTTTTAAGTGGAATATCGTATATATTGTTACATTTTTAAATTCAACATAAAATTCTATGACGATTCTTATATTGTTTGATTATCAATTGCTTTGAGCGCCAAAGACATCGCATTTAAAACTACCAAATATTAAAACACTTCACTATTACTCCGCTTATTATTATTCAATAGCTAAGCTGTTATCTTCAGCAGCAATACGATCGCACAGTTATTATACAGTATTGCTGCTGAAGATGATAACTTAGCTATCGAAACGTGCGTACAGTTACAGTGAAGTGCTTGTGGTAAGGGGTAATAATGAAGTGTTCCAGTGCCACAGTATTCGAGTACGTGATTTACCAAATATTAACATTGTTTTACCAAAACGTTCGGTTTATGTTGTAGAAGGTGTCTAAAAATTAGTAATGTATTAGAGATTTCTTCAGATAGAACACCCTGTATGTTTTTACAGTGTTGGGCGTGGAATTAAAATTCTAGGCCGATTTTCTATAACATTCCACATACTTATCTTTAATAGTTTTCTTTGAAACACTCATATTAATTATTAATGCTTTCAAACCGCCCAACAATGTTTTACCCGCTAGGATATGGCTTTGACATTGCAATAATTTATTGTTGTCAGTAAATATCTTTATTATAATCATTGTTTGTTGCATGTTTAGTGCTCAGATAAGTGCATATTATTGTGTAATTTATAAACCAAATAATGGGAAAGATCGAACAGGTTTATTCTAGTATCTGGATACCTTGCGGGAAGAACGTGTCGTGAATTCAATACCGCCAATAGATATAAAGAAATCCAGAAAACCTGAAACAGTTTCTTTAACAACTGTTAAATTAAGAGAAAACTGTTTCTCATAACGTAGAAAATAAGATTAAAGTTTTAGCGTATTTTGAAGCGCCCATAGTTCAATACCTATTGATTCTGAAGGTTTGGGTATTTCAAAAACGTCTATCCATCGAATTTTGAAATGGAGTATGGTACATCCACTTTCAGAAACTCCAGTGCAAGCTTTTCGGCAGAGAGATCAAATCAAATGAAATAAATTGAGCGAGATATTTTGAGACTTCCAAATCAACATTTTTTTGTCTAAAATAATTGAGTGACGAATTAAAGTTCAGAGGGGGAATAATAAACAGAAGAAATAATCGTTACTGATCTCGGGAAAATCCGGCCAACAAAAATAGAAATATTGAGGAGTAGCGTTAGAAATCCCATTGGAATGTTACCTGCTAACATATGAAATACATCCTGGTATCAGTTAGACGGTGCATTTTACCTTACAAGTTCATCAGCAGGTAATAGAATATTTTGATGATCGATGGATCGGTCCTAACGGACCCTGGATCTAGCCCCCACGATCACCAGATATAACCCCTCTTGACTATTAATAATAAAATAAAATAAGATGGTGCGTTTTTAGTTTAAATCACGCTCGCTGTAGAAAAGGTAGATAGGCAAATTATTTGCCACAAGTTGTTTAATTAATTTTTAACTTTAAGCCAATAATAAATTACTTAATCGCATCACAACAAACTTCGAACAGATAAATCAATTACATCGCTAGCTGTTATCGTATTTAATATGGTTCCAATAAGTTACTTGTTTCTGTTATGAGACATTGATGAAATACATATTGACAGCAAAAAACACTACTGGTAAGTTTTTGCATAAAATTTTGCAAGAAAAATCAAAACCATAACGATATACAGCGTGTTCCATTAAAAAAAGATTTACAGTATATCCTTCTACGCTTAGTCTAGGTACTGGTAATCCCATCGGAATCATACGCAGAAATAATGTCTGTAACATTATTTCTCCGGTGTCGTTTTTTTTAAGGAAACCTTTATAACTGTTATTACACTTTTGCAGTGACTAAACGGAATCCTGTTTATTCGTCTCATGAGAATAGGTGGTGCCCCGAAACTCGACAAAGCACGAGTCTGTCTAGACTAAAACCTTTCATTTTAGAACGAGAGTTCCTTATTACGTTTTTCCTCAGAATTTAACGAGGGTTCCAAATGTGCAATAGTACGGAACATATTCCATCTAAATTGTATAACTTTGAGTAACCACAAACTTATAAGACACATGCCTACAATAAGATCTCATAACAAGGGAAAGCCGTTTTGAAAAATCTCCATCTTCTGCCCGCGCAGATGACTCTCCCTACGTAATGCATGATCACTATACACATAGAGATTCGGCAAATTTCCATGCATGCCAAAAAGAGGTAGTTGCATACAACGTTATGCTATTTGTATGGTTAGACTCCCACTATTCTACCGCTTAGCATCTGAATTTAATTCATATTTAATATCATTCTTACTTTATTAGAAAATTCTTGTAGCTTTCTGTGAAATCTTTTCCAAAGGATAAAACCGAAAGTTCTGCAATTACTATCAAATTTATTACTCCCTATTACTCCTTATTCCACACAGGTAATATGGCTGTGACAGGTTTCAACCACCAAACTTATATATTGTGCCAAATATCAGCGTCTTAGTTGTTCCTTTTTGGAATCGTCACGTTCGTTTTCTTTTAACTACGTATTATAGGAAATCTGGACTTTCATTTTTGGCAAATACAGACACGACTTCCACTCTTGAAATGTCGACCACAAGATGTAGAAAATAATTTTATGTGCCTAAGATAATTAACAGACACAAAACTAGCTTCTAGACTCACATTTTAAAAGGTCAATATTTGTTTACAAAAATCAGAAGATTAAGTGAATCATGTGGATAAATTAAATAAAATTTACCACAATAACACTCCAAGTTTATTCTTTAGGTAGACCCTATGTATGCATCATTCTGTAATTGTAAGTACACGGTACTCTAAGGAACTGCCATTCTTCGATTACTGTTTTATTTTTCATTTTAGGGAAAATATTTTCACTACAAATCATTTAAATTAAAGTGTTGCATAAGTACAAAAACGAAATGCAATAGCAACATAAAATAATTCCCATAATTTGAAAATATAGTAGTTATCCTTAGCAAAGAAACAAAACGTGATCCTGAAATTGCCTGTAAGCAAGGTGTCACAGAATAGGTTTACGTTAGCTGTATATCAGAAACTAAACAGATTCAACATTAATCATTTATATGTATCTATGTAACTTTAAATAGAACACTCTGTATATTTTTATTGTGGATGATGGAATATTAAATTCTTTATCAAATGATATTGCATTTTCCTATACCCGAAGTGAATACTTGGTCAATTATTCGCAATTATTGTATTCATAAGTTCGAAGGTTTGCTATAAACGTTCACCATCGATTTAGCGTAACACTTTATGATCAACAAGACCAGTCTTGCGTTTGGAATACTAACGTACGGCACAATCGCTTATTGGGTTAATGTAGAAAACAATAGTAACCAAAACACTAATGCAGGTACGACAGATGCATTAAGATCGACACCAACGGCAGCAATGGTGGTCATGTTTCGCCTGTCGCCTCTTAACTTGATCCGGTTGCTAGTCCAGCTAAGTTAATAAGGTCTGGCGGAATGCACCGCAGACTCTGGGAGAACGCTTGCGACCCTAGAGATCGGGTCGGAGAGGTAGCCTCTCTTTGTCTGCGACAAATACTACAAATTTCTATTGTACTACTAAAGTCAGTTTAACGTATTCAATAAGCATGGGTTTCCAGGAGGGACTTTTGCCTGCTAGCTGAGATTTTGCGCGGACTATGCAGGTTAAAGAGGCACCTCCACAGGACAGAATTAATCAAAGACTAGTCACGCAGGATCTGCTAAATTGAGGACAAAACTTCTTCTGCGCTGACGTCAATTGGGTGAACCACGCTGTTTGATGAGCAGCTATGTCTTTTCACCGTTCAGAGTGATTCGTCTGGGCAACGTTCTAACTCACTAAAACAGTAGGTTGGTTGACGGACTACGAAACTCTCCACCATAGAGGGGATTCACTATGGGTCTATTGTGGACTTTGTGCTATGAAACCTAGCTCACCTACCAATAAATAGATTTAAAGTAATTTCAAAGATTAAAGCCATTGAATGTCGTGAAGGGTAGGATTCCAGTAGTAGATGTCGTGATTTTTCTATGTACATTTTGTTGAGTGTTTACCACCCACCATTGTTTTTCAAACTACTGTAACCAGTTACTGTAGCGCTCCTGTCGTCACGAACAACGATAAGCGCGAAAAAACATTAGATGTAACAAGTTATATCTAAATAAAGAGTCTGAAAGTTGAGAGAACTTTCAAAGATCATGCTTAGTTTTATTTTACATGTAAGAACTGTTAATTCATTGGGGAACACGACTTGAAGTGGTCTTTTTTTATTACATATTTGTAACCAAAGAAAACTACAATAATAATACTTTGACCGATTTCATAATTTGTTTCATAACAAAGCTACCGCAAATACAAGGAGAACACTAAAGCTAAGATCGACGCTGTGTTCGAGCACTCTACACAATCATTTACCACACTGAAATTTTGGGTAGCTGAAATTAAACGCAATCGTACCAGCTTGGTTGTCAATGAACGTTTGCGGACTGACAAAAACTGCAAACCATTACCGATAACATCGGAAAAGTTCATCAACTGGTGCTAGACGACTGTCGAGCGTTGATGTTAATGTTAGAGAGGCCACAGGCTACGGGCATCTCGAAAGCGCGTGTTTGTCATATATTGACTGGAGATTTGGGCATGAAGATGTTACCCGCGTATTGGAAACCGCTCACTCAGAACCAAAAATGCATTTGAATGAACATTTCCAAAGCCTCGTTGAAGCAGTATAAGCAATATAAGTCGATGTTTCGGCGTCGAGTAGTCACTACAGATGAAACTTGATTATACCAGTACCGTCCTGAAACCAAAGCACATGAATCAGTGGAAAGGTGAATTGCTTCCGAAAAAGGCAACGACTGTTCCATAGGTCGGAAAAGTTTTTTGGGATAGTCATGGAATTGTGTTAACCGACTATACTGAAAAAGGAAGAACAACTGTTGATTTAGACTTTCTGTGGTTTCTAAGAATAGCTACAAATTAAATTCCGAATTTCCATTTATAGCTGTGCTCCAAAGTTAGAATCTAATGAATAATAGAAATAAAGAAACTACCATCTACCACGTTCTTATTATTATTTCTCACGGTATCTTTCACAAAATTAACTTTCTAGTATGTAGAGTTGTAAAGCGATATATTAATTTATAAGAATTTTATAAATTCGGCCACAGTGGTGAAGTTTGCATTAAATTATTATAACGCTTATTTGATGTAGGTACATAACAGCAAATGTAAATTGTAAAATTCTAAATGAATTCTCAATAAAAACGGTTCGAAATAGCATTAGCGATTTGATTAAGATTGGAGAAATGTTAAGAGGGAACGTTCTCAGTGATTCGCGCACGGTTGAAATTGTATAATTCAGGTACATCTGGAGAAGAGCGCTCAGCTACTTTTATTTTAATCGACGAACGCATAGATAATGAAGTCTAAGCTTGCCATCATTTGCATGTGGATGTAACGGACAAGTTTTGAGGTTTCTGGGGTTACGATCCGCTTTAAATTCAAAACACGAATCATATTGAGTTGTAACTTTATATGCGACGTTCTCGTAGCTAAACTATGATCAAAGTTCAAACTTACTCGAGTGCTATTGAAGAACTCCTCGCTACTGATATCTTTGAATAAATAAGCATTTATATACCGCTTGTAATGAAGTTTTTTACATTAAATTTGCACCAACTCGAGTCTTTAACTCAATAGGTGTATATGTATTACTCACTGGGGAACACCCAATGATATAAATGAAACATTGTGGGTTTATAAACCAATTTAGTTTAATACGGCATACGGCGCCCTAAAAGCAGTCTACTCACTTGCTATTTACGATAATATCTCTGAAACTATGGGGAGTATTAGAAAATACTTTGGATAACTTTTCCACTGTTTTCCAATATTAAATGATAGCGTCAATAGTTTTCCTCCAGCTACTGTCAGATTGTTGAAACAACTCCCACCTTCCTCCTTTTTAACCGTAAAAATATTAAAATTACGTTGAATTTATACGAAGTATCTACTAAATAAATACATACTGCATAAATTGACGGTAGGAACAGTTGATTTGCGCCACATAATAAGTACAATAATGATGATCTCATAAAAAAAAATCTTAAAACAAACAAATTGTTTGCATCATGCATATCGAATAAATGCAATATCGTATTAAGGTGTAGCCTGTGATTCCTTATAAAGCCAAGGCTCAGAGAATTTTTAGAAGCTGGCGAGCATTCTTTGTTATACCACTATACTTCAAAATGTATATATGTAAAAACAACATTCTCCATGGAAGCGAAAGGCATTTTTGCTGGCTATTGGAATCAGAGAAACTTATTTGATTTTGTTGATTAAGTAAATTTGGGATCGAGATTAAAAAACAGATGGGATAGACAAGCTTCGACAAAACGGAAACCTTTCAAATAAATATAAAACTATTTGAACAAGAAAAGTTTTAAAAACAAAATTGGATCTTTCAACATAAAAATATTTTTTTGATTTGAATTAGGTAGAGGGTCGAGGCAAGACTTTCACCAAGGGACATCAAATGATAACATTCAATTGGGGAAATATTGTGAGCAGTTATTTAGTCAAAAAAAAATCCAAATAAATGTCAAAAACGCAAATAAATTTTAAATAAATAATTTTAAAAATATTTTTAACTAAATAAATTTAGGTATAGCTGACAGATTGATTTAGGAATCTGTATAAATTTTTTAGATTCGATAAATACGCAACGTCATTAGTAAATGTTAAATTTTGATTAAAGTTCTCTTCGCAAAATGAAATTAAGTTAGATCCCACATATTTTGATATTTTATGTAGCTTTTACCCCTGAGAAGTCTAATTTCACATCAGAATGTTATTGCAATATGTATCAGATTAAATATATAACAGAAGACATGATTATATTTGTTTTTGGCAAATTGAATTATTTTAGAACCTTAATAGACAGTTATCGGATAGGTGTTAGACATATTGGTCTATTGATTTCTAAAAAGAAATTGTCCTTCATAAAAATATTTGCTTATTCTAAATCGCACAAATAAATTCTAAAATAAGGCGTAAAATCGACAAACCGGGGACTGTCCCCACAAACTGGCAATAGCTGGGGAAAACTAGCGATGCTACCAGTCAGTACTAGCTGAAACTAGTTGAAAAGTTGCCCAAAGTATTTTTTAATGCGTCCCATAGTTTCAAAGATATTAGCGTGGAGTTGTATCGGGTTTAGAATGCCCTGTACCCTAAAAACGGCTGATTAAACACCTCAAAAAAATTATTTAAGTCGGTGCCAGCTACTTGTATGGTTATAATTGGCACATTTTGATCTCCCACCTCAACATTTTATCGACGACTTGAACATTATCTGACTCACAACAACTACCTTAGCTTTTGATAGCAAATTCATTAAAGAAATAATAAAATTAATTCCGTATGCATTTAAGGCATCAATAAAGCATAATAATTTAAAATATTAACATAGATGAAAATGAAATGCAAGTGGAAAGAAGCTCTAATTGGAAGAAATTTACCAAGCCATTACAAAAGGAAACTTTCCAAACGTAACAACTTTGTGTTTTAACTTCTACGCGCTGAAACGATGTTGTTGGAAATGCATTCTTAGTCGCAAGTAATTGCTTCCGTATACGCTTCGCACAAAACATTCTACTTGAGATGTCTCCTTTTATTAAATTAAAAAGCTAAGATGAAGCACTTCCTCAAAATAAACAGTAAAAATCCTAGCTACATATATTGTACTAGTTTAAGAGAAGAAATGTTATTTTAATTCCACTCTAAAGGCATATTAGAACTATAGAAGGAGGTACCCTGTAATAAAATCCACAAATTATTTTTCTTATTTTACTATTTTAATACACGGATATTTTATTATTTTAATACGCGGAAAATATGAGAAAAAATGTTTCATGCCAAAATTTTGATGCACTAGGGCGTAGCTGATGGAACAAAATTCGAGATGGTGATATCAATAATATTGGTAGCAACTTTTCATTTTGGAAGGAGGCTATATTAAATTTCTTTTTTCAAAGATGTAATGGTCAATTCGCGTTATTATCAATTAATATTGATCATGTGCATAGAACTGCATTTTTCAGATGGTTTATAAACTAAGACAAAATATTTCATTGTGTTTTATAGACCAACAGAATACCTGTTTCTACCTTATTCAATCCACATAACAAGCATAAATAAGCCCGCGCGTAGTGATTCGCTGCGGGTTTCACTGTTTACATAACCGAAATCTGTTTAACCGGTCCTATAATGTTTGAGTAAAACAAACGCACAATGCTATTTGAAAACTTTGATGATCTACCTTCGACCTTAAATATTCAAATATGTACTAATAGGATGAAGCTACTGCAAACAATGCTACAAACAATAATAATAAATCTTTATTCTCACATGACAAAACATTTTACTCTTGTTACGTCAATTGTTTTTAAAGCGATGACGCCATAAAATGTTTTTTTAATGATATCTTATATTTTCTATAATTACTTTCAGTAGTACTTTTTATTCAGTTTTTAACGGTATAAAATTATGAATATGTTACACTTAAAAAAAAAAGAGAAAAACAGTGTCAAAGTTCGAATATTAGAATAAAAAGCAACTAAATTTATTTATACAAGAGAAGAACTTTAATAATAAAATTAATAGCAAAAATAAGCACAGAAATAATAGTTTTTATTGCACTGTACTAGATGTTCAAAATTACAATACCCAAGACGATAATGTCCGCATTGAGACACCGCGGAGGAAGTACGGCGAAAAACCTCGAAGATTTCGCAGCACGCTAAACCGCCAAAGAGCAACATCGTGCTCACCGCAGACAAAGGACTGTGTTGAATTACGGGGATTATACCCAAAAAAACTAGTCTTCTCGATCTAGAGAATTACATGAAGCTCCCCCGAGATCGTACTGGCTAGATTCTCCGAAAAAATAACTAGCTAATCAGGAACTCACAGATCCCCGCACACTAACAACCCGGTCTCATCAAATCTGAAGCTTTTCCACCGAAGTTGTATGGCCTCTCCAAAATACAGAGCCAGATGTCCCCCCACGCCCAGCAGTCAGCGCCATGGGGTCCGCAACCTATCCCATCGCCAAATATCTAACAAACCTCCTTCAGCACCTTGTCGGAACCACTATTACTACCCACGAATCCAGTTCACCATGGAACTGGAAAAGGGCCTACAGATTCCATTTCTCGACCTCATGGTAAGCAGGATCACAAATGGAACACTAGGCCATAGGGTTTACCGAAAACCAACACATACAGATCGCTATCTTCACTACAACTCCAACCGTCACCCAAAGCAGAAACGGACAGTGGTTGTTAAAACGTTAGTGGACCATGCCGCTCGGATTTATGAGCCTCAACACACAACAAAGAACTACAGCATCTGAACCGAGCTCTAGAAGCCAGCGGGTATGGTATTGCGCAGATAAAGAGGGCAATGCGGCCAAGCAACTCGAAACAAACCGCCAACAAACAACATCTTCCCAGAGATTGGCAAGGGACAGCGTATACACCGTATATCAAGAACGCTAGGGACCGAATCGGCAAATTGGAGCGAGACAACGTTAAAATTGTGTGCAAACCTACGCACCAACTGCGCCATCAGCTACGCTCAGCGAAGAACCCCAGAGATCCGCTAACATCAACCGGAGTATACAAGATCTCCTGTTTCTGTGCAGCATCAACACGAGGCTAAAAGAACATAAGCGTAACTACCGCCTAGGTTAAACAGACAAATCCGCGGTGGCCGAATACGCTCTTTAGGACGGAGATCACATCATTAATTTCTCAAACACCAAAGTTTTGTCCACGGCTTTGCACTACCATGCTCGCTTACAAAGAGAGACGATAGAGATATACAAACACTTTTTGCAACCGAAAGGAAGAGAACCTTGCAATCAACTAGATTTGGTACCCGGTCCTACGAAACGCGCCCCCTACACGTACCGTGATCAGAACTAACCACCGAAGGGTATATAACAGGTGCGTGCCAGACGCCGAAGCATTCGACGCTTCAACCTCGCCGCTGAAGATGTTTACCGCAGCCGTAAACGAAACGTCCGAGGGAAATTCCAAACGACCACGACTAAACAGCCCGGAAGAATCTCCGGAGTGTACGGCTAGCAATCAAAGCGAACAAACGTGTTTGTCAGTAAGCGGAGATAGCGATAACCATACACAATCTACTAGCAGCAGCGCTGAGGTTAGTCGAGTGACAGCACTCGGCTTGTACGGACGTGCCGGTCCGCTAGGCAACTGTGCGTCAGCACATCCGTTCTTTAGAACGCACATCGTTTTTACTATAGTTCTCCTATAGTATCATAAAAAGAACAACATAGAGACTCAGTGTCCCCCGGTCATGGAGACCGGAATGACCGATTCGTCGGTCGTCCCGGGATCCTCCGGCACCGGTGGTTCTACCACCGGTGCCCAGAAGAGAGCCCTTACGGATGAGGAGCTACTATCCAGTAGCTCTGAGGAGGAAAGCGGCGGCGAGTGGACCACCGCCTCCAAGGGGAGGAAGAAGAGGAAGGGCGACAGGAGGGAGAAGGCGGGAGATTCCCTGCCCGCAAAAGGGAACCCGCAGCAGACCGCCGACAGTCGCAAGGCTTCGGCTAAGTGCCCGGCGATCTACCTCTACGAGGTAAATTTCGTGCAAGCAGTTGGGGCGACCAAGGCCTTGTGCCGCGAGAAGCCCAGCTTCACCTTCAAGGTCAACCACCTGGTTGTGAAAACAGCCAGCGTGGAGGACTGGAAGAGAGTCACGACCGCGCTTACCAAGGAGGGTAAGCAGTTTTACACCTACACTCTACAGAGCAATCGCCCTGTAAAGGTAGTGGTAAAATACCTGCCGCCCAACTTGGAGGCGGAGAGCATCTTGGCCGAATTCCTCGACCAAGGTGTCCGAGCGAGAACAGTCACAAACATGAAGAGACGCGATAAGACCGCGAGCTCTGTTTACATGGTGACTGTACCTCGCTCCAACATCGAGGCAACCTATAAGGTCAAGGAGCTCTTCAGTATGAAGGTTTCGGTCGTGCCCTTCAAGGCTCGCAAGGGACCGGCTCAGTGCCACCGATGCCAACGTTTTGGGCACTCGTCTGAATGCTGTAGGCTGACGGCGAGATGCGCAAGATGCGCGGAGGGGCACTTAACCGCGAAGTGCGAGCTGGAAGCAAGCGGCGCGCGCAAGTGCGCCAATTGCGGGGCGGAGCACCCGGCCACGTACAGAGGCTGTACGGTGTTCCAGAAGCTGACAAGCCGTCAGACAGTCGCTCGGCAGGCGGAGCAGGCTCCCAAGCCCAAACCGCCGCCGACAAAGACTGAAAAGGCGTTCCCGGAACTGCCGCCACTCACCGCACAGGACGGCGAGCTGTTAAGCTCCCAGAACGTGCGCAAGTGGGCGCAGAAAAGGGAAACAGCTTCTGGTGGTAACCGAGCCACTTACGCCGCGGTTGCCAGCGGTTCCCAAAAGCGGGCAAAGGCGATCCCAATGAAGGTCGCTCCCTCCAAGCCGGCAAAGAAGAAGGAGACAAAGCCGAAGAAGGTCCCGAAGAAGAGCGAGAAGCCGGAGCTAGCTCTTCTTCGCAGAAGAAAGGTGGCGAAACCTCCGAGAAGGGTCCCGGAGTCTGAGGCTACCACGAGTGGCGAGTCCGACGAGGAGCCTACGGTATCCTCACAGGACTCGCTACGCTGCTTCAGATTCCTGAAGCAGGCCGCAGGGAAGGCGGTGATCGGGCTCAAGAAGCTCGAAAGGATTTCAAATCCTCTTGAGAAACTTCAGTTTCTCATGGAGCTGGCGGAATCCATCTTTGCGCCATGAACTGCACGCCGAGAAGTCTCCGAATCGTAACCTGGAACGCCCAAGGAGTCCTACACAAGAAACTTGAGCTCACTCAGTTCCTTGTGGATCACAGGATTGATATCGCCTTGATCTGCGAAACGTGGCTTAAGGCTAATCAGAAATTCAAGATCCCGAACTACCACGTCTATCGAACGGACAGGCCGACCCGCGGAGGAGGAACCGCTGTTCTGGTGAAAAGGCGCATCATGCATTCGCAAATCTGCCTCCCTGCTAACAGCATGGAGGCGAGCGCGATTGCCATGAAGCGAGCCGGTGCGACGGTGATGTTCGTAGCTTGCTACAACACACCCAAGCAGACCGTGAACGCCTTGGAACTAGAAAGCATCGCGGACCTCGCCGACCACGTTTTCGCCTCGGGGGACCTGAACAGTAAACACCGTTCATGGAACTCCAGAGTCGACAACGCCAACGGCAAACTTCTAAGAGCCTGGCTGGACGAATCGGACGAGTTCGAGGTTGCCTCGCCGAGTGAACCCACTCACTACTCCTCACAGGGTCACTTCGACCCGGACGTGCTGGACATCACGATCCTCAAGAACTGGACGTTCCCTCTGAGGTGTCGCACGGTGCAGGAACTATGCTCAGATCACTACCCAGTGATCACCGAGACGTACCTAACACTAGCGACTCCCTCACCGAGTACAGTGAACAGGAAACATAACTGGAATCTGTACAGGAAGCTGATATCGGAAACGATATCGGCAAATCCCAGTATTGAGACCGTGAGCGAGCTAGAGGAGGAAGTCTGCAACACCACGTGGCAGATCCAAGAGGCACTGAAAAAGTCTGAGCTAAAGCCAAAATTTCCCGAGGCGGAAACCCTGCCGAGGGAAATCGTGGAAAAGATCAAGGAGCGAAATCGAATCAGGAGGGATTTCCAGCGAACCAGATACCCACCGCTTAAGGAGGCTCACCGCCGCCTGAGCAGGGAGATTCAGAGAGATATCGAGGCGCATAGGCTGCGGAAATGGGACCACTTTGTTGAGACCAACCAAGAGCGGGACCCCCATAGGGCCCCCAGAATTCTGAAGCGAGACAGAAAGCCTATCCCTGAGATCAGGGACGGACAAACGAGCTGCCTGACGGACCAGGAGAAGGCGGACGCACTCGCGACCACCTTCCTGGGCCACTTCACGCCAACGGCTCGCGACGATCCAGAGCGGGAGAGAAGGTTCCGGGCCACCCTGGGGGAGATATGGAGGGACGATATGGAGGCGGGTCCTCCGATCGTCGTCTCACCCAAGGAGGTCCTGCAAGTGATCGGGCGGATCCCGGGCAGAAAGGCTCCCGGTGAAGACGGTATAACAGTAGGAGCGTTGAAGAATCTGCCGCTCAAGTTGCTAGTCAACCTGACGCAGATCTTCAACGGAGTGCTCCGACTGACGTACTATCCGACCCGGTGGATATCTGCCAAGGTTATCCCAGCCTTGAAACCCAAGAAGGATCCCCACTCTCCGGACAGTTATCGACCGATATCGTTGCTCGGGACCATCAGCAAGATTCTCGAATCTCTGCTCTTGGCCAGAATCAACGAGCATCTAGTAGATAACCGGCTAATGGACAGCGACCAGTTTGGATTCAGGTCAGACCACTCCACGACTCTCCAGTTGTACCGGATTACGGATCAGGTCACCACTGCCTTCAACAGGAACCAGACGACCGTCATGGTATCCCTGGACCTGGAGAAGGCATTCGACAAGATCCGGCATGAAGGACTACTTCTGAAGATGAAGGAGGCCAGCTTTCCGCCGAGGCTCCTTAAGACCATCAGATCGTACCTCAAGGACCGAAGATTCCACACCATTGTTAATGGGACGGAATCTTCAGAGAGGAGCATGATATCTGGAGTCCCGAAACCGGAAGATCAAAGAGTGCTGAACGCCATCTACGCAGATGACACAGCAATCCTGGCTACATCGCGTAACGCCGAGCTGGCGGTCAAACTCGTGCAAGCGCATTTGACCAAAATCTCGAACTACTTCGATGACCAGGGACTCACGATCAACCCCAGGAAGACGCAAGCGATTGCGTTCGCCTGGAAACAACACGGTCCGCTTCCCAAGATCAAAGTCAGAGCGACGGAGATCGATTGGGACAGCAAGATCGAGTATCTCGGAATGATCCTAGACAAAAGGCTGAATTTCGCGGAGCATCTCAGAAGAGCTCGAAACAGGGCAATAGGTGCAGCCAGACAGTTGTATCTCATCCTGACAAATTCCCACCTCAACCCTAAAACGGGCGTCATGCTGTACAAGGCACACATACGCCCGATCCTCACCTACGCCAGTCCCGTCTGGGTCACGGCGGCACCCACCCACATTACCTCCCTCTCGACCGTACAGAATCGCTGCTTGCGATTAGTACTCCACGTACCTCGAACCACCTCGCTGGCTACACTGACACACCTGAGCGAGACCGAGCGGCTGCAGGAATTCCTGGCACGTCTCAACAAAAACTTCTTCCGGAAGACGCTAACCAGCGAAAATCCCGCGATGGAGAACGCCACCACCCGAAGAACAGCTTCGGGATCGAGGCACAAGACCACCTACGACCACCTGAGTAGGCTGGCATGAGTATCCCCATAGCGCGTACTAACGCCTTACTAACTCGAACGTTTCTGTTTTAGCAACCGAGGAGGGAGTCCACCAAGAAGACTCCGAGGCCCAAACAACTAGAACCGAGGACCCCAGGAAGATCATCAACCCGATGGAACTGGAGGAAGCAGGACTAGGATCCAGAAGAACCAACGCGCATGAAGAATCTCCTTCGCAAAAGATTTGATTATTTACTAATCTTCATCCACAGATTACTAAATCGAATAAGTCAAATGACCCCCCTGATGAACTAAAAACCATTTGAAATACGTGGTGATTCCTATGTCCCGGTACGATTTTGTCAGATATGTTGGTTTTTTTATTGTTACATACAAACAACAGTACGCTTGTCTGAAATTGAAATTATAGTGAAATTTTCATATAACTTTTTTACGAAAACCTATTTTACTAAATGTATGAAATGAAAATGAAAAGTCAATCTGGGAAAAATTGGAAGAAAGAGGTCATCAACACTGCTTTAACGAGATAAACTTTTAGCTTGAAATACTTTGCAGCCTCAATAAACAACATCATAACTATATACGATTCATTCTATTCGTTTTTTAACAGAAAATAGAAAACCGCTCTCTTGTTTACTTTATTAGGGTTCAGTAATACACTTTTGTAGTCAGTTCAATTGTTATTTCATTGTTGTTTAGATTTACCTGTTTCGAAAGTGCGGTAGTTTAAGTGTAAACGTATTTTGTTATTAAAATAGTAAAGACACGATCTGAATCGGTCATCAAATAATTCACAATGATTTTTTACCGAAGTTACATCCCATGAGCGGTGGAATGAACTACGATAAAACAAAAAATATCTTACAGAATTTCAAGTATCTGATTTCTAATTCGAGCCATTAAATGTTCAATATTAAACGGCTTGTAAATCTTACTATTTAAATCACCCCACAAATAAATACTTGTCAGCTGTCTAACTCTCTGTTTGTCATTTGTCAATATCTGCCAGATACCACTGGCTATTCTTAAGCTTTCTATATTCTAAATATTAATACTGACCAATTTTAGTTTTTTAACAAAAATCTTAACAAACAAACCCCTTAGGCGATGTATCATTGAATATATTCCTTTAGAGGACTATTAGAATCTTCAAAAATAAACTAGATCCACCGCTGAAATTAGACAAGTTGGTAGTTTTGCTTAATCTCGAACAGTTTTACACGTCTAAGATGCGGCATTTCTGACTGCATTTATATGTTATTTTTTTTACACTTAATAGCTTCTGAAGTATTTGCAATAATTCGAACTTTTTTGACACAGAGTATATCCGTAAATATAAGGGTATATTATGATAATACTATCTTTTTTCTGTTACATACGAAAAATAATCGTGGGTTTTCGAGGATTGGTAAAATCATTGACTTGCCATCAATGCTAAATTAACCTGCTTTTAATGAAATAACTTGGATTCATTTAAAGAGCTTGATTAATTTAAAAGCGGGATTGAATTCTTGGACGTTTTCGTGTGGCGTTATGTAAGACATAAGATATGAAGATGTGAACGAAGCTAACACTATGAAGAGGCTTAAGGAACGCATCAATTTTGGAACGTAACATCAGTTGTGACTAAAAGAGCAATTAATTAATATAAACACTCAATTAGCCATTACCATCTATATAGTAATCGATTTTCACGGACTGCTTCAGCACAATACTTATTTTTTATTGGTTTATTGGGTAAAAAAAAAAAGAATAGAAGCTGTTAACCAAATACTCTTGAATTTGTTGTTTTGCATTTTCTGGAAAGGCAAACGTAAATAGAAAAATTTCCTAGGTTAGTTTTGGCATATTATATAGAAATACATTTGCGTGCATGTACAAAGCGCTAAGAAAATGTGCTTGTGTAGAAAGCTCTGCAATTTTATTTTCGCGCATCTAATTGTGCTTTTAGTGGTGAAGCGCTAATGAAGTATAAAGCACGAACAGCAAAGTGAAACTAAAGATAAAGAGATTACGTAATTTACTCTACACTTTCCTTCTACCTTGCAACCCTTAGGTTCAGAACTGTATATGACTCCCTATCATAACAATTTCAGTAGTACGGTAATGTTTACGGAAGAATAAAAGCTTAGCGTATAAGCAACACAGTCACCGTTGTCAGTTAAGATGGCGTTACGGGCGTTGCCAGGATCTAGGTGACCATTTACCGAAATGAAGGGGATGCGATACCGTAATTGGAATTATCATCAACGGGCATATTGATGATTTATAGCTACGAAAAGGTGCTACAGCACCACTCGTAAATTACAACTCGCACCTTTCTGTTGAACTTATGGCCGCCTGTTTCCGCTCCGGCTAATTACCTACATATTAAATATACGTCTTCCACGAACACCTGCAAAGGGTAATTTTTTTATTTATTTATTACGAAAACCAGCTACGAGGTGGTACCCGAAAGTGTCCAAAATTTGAGTCGCTCGCGTAAATAGACATAGCTACAATCAAACGACACTACGTGGATATTTGCGCGCCAAGCTACGTCATCATAAGTGGAAACGTTCTATTGATGAACAATTTTTCATTGTTGTGCCCTCGCGTGTGTTTGACAGATTTAGGGAAACACAGAAACACGCAAAACAAAGCACTTGAGGACAACGCTTTGGATCTGGTCTGTTTTGAACATTTCAAGAATAGCCGAACATCTGTTGGTGAATGTTCCAAGCTGTTCCAGACGACCATATTACAGTAATACATGTGATTGCTGTACGAAATACAGTTGTGAATGATCGTAGGTATGCCACCCAAAACATTCAAGAGGGGATATAGAGGAGATATCTAGGTAAGTGATGACTAGGTTCTTCGCCATAATTGAAAGTTACATGCCGCTTTCATGGTACAGCAGCCTTTGGTGAAAAACAGCGTGACCGTTGTTCCTCTGCAACGTTCTAATGAATGAAGCCCAAACAGTTGCATAATATATTAAATTTATGGCGCTCTTTAATCGATTGTTTTTTTTAACCGGTAACTACTCATTAGCTGGGTTCGGAAGGTAACCACACCCTGTCTTGAATGAAAACCTAGTGCGAATCAATCTAGGTACATGTAATTTTTGTTTCGAATCAACCGAATGCAACTGGTTCGATACCAATTAGAAGTTGTCGAGTACAAATTTCATCCCCGTATAAGTTAATTCAAAATGAATTGCCTGGCTGCATAAGTTGAATACACATATAAATTGCTTAAAAGGAAAGAACAAAATAAAATGGGAATCTAATAAAAGAGAAGAAGCTACAAGTTACATACTTCAGATGGAAGTATACTGAAAGAAAATAAAAACACTCCATATGGCTTAAAACAACACCATATGGTTGCTTGAACCTTTTGAATTGGATCAACTTTAAATGACTGTTCAACCGGTCTACATTAGAGTGTTGGTAGAGAGCAAAATAAATGCAAGGATAGAATCAAAAATGAACACGTATGCATAAGGAAATAACTTCATATTCTTGATTGTGCAAATCTAAAAGTGTGTTATCTGTTGTGTGAAGGGAATTTTGGTTAATCTAAAAGTAATATGTTTCGGAGCAACATAAATATTGGTTTGACTTAACGAAAATAATCAAACCAAAGCTAGTGTGTTCTGTTAAGTTGCAGGGTACTCGCTAAAGAGTTGAATGAACATATTTTTAGTTGAATGAACACATAAATATGCAACGCTTCGTGGTTTGCTGGATGAATAAATTCCTTTCTCTTTGTGTAGGCAAATGAAGCATCAACGCTACTGTATTTGATTAAACGAATGTTGGGCGCTAATATCCGGGAAATTCTAGCACTAACCAAACATACACAAAAATTTTAACGAGTTTCAACAAGCCGCTCAAGTATGTATGATGGGACACAAGTATACTTGGACGGCTGGCAAGCGACGAAGCAGTATGGGCAGCGTGTACAAGGCTCACTTTCGTACAGATTTACTGCGTACAGTCCAAGTTAGCTTTTGTGCCATGCACATTCAATGTCCCAACATGTACTTACTGTTCTCGGCGGAAATGCCAACTGTGAAGATCAAAATTATATCCAAAGAACGAACAATGACTCTAACCAAAGCTAATAATGAACCAGAAATATTGTAAAAAAAGAATAACAATATTCGATACCTCTAATAATGAAAATAGATGATAAATAACAATAACAAATTAATTAAAGAATTGTATTGATAAGCCAACCAAACACAGATGATGCAACCAACATTAAACTCGACTTAAAATATTTATAAATTTACATCAGTTAAAGTTTCATTCAAACCTCATTCAGTGTACTCGTTTAACTTGGCTCCGGGCGACATTTTCCAGTGTCTAAGGATGAAAATTAAGTTGAAGCGACCAAGATTTAAAACACGATACAGGAGGCAAAACCGCCGGCCGACAAGAATGCCAGAAAAAGTTGTAATAAATGCAAGTACATGACGTTTTGCACCCGGGAAACTTACCGGCAATTTCGATGGCGAACATACGGTCGCCAGCTGGCCGATTTGCCTGCAAAGTAATTACGGTACATGCAAGTCGTTCCTTTGTAACACGGATGCCCAGTTCGCCGAGCAGTATTAATTAATGCAGTACTAATTAATTAACTTAAAAAGCTCCTATAATCGCAGATTTGTTAAAATGAGAAGACACATTCTGATGTGCGATGCTACCCTGTTGCAATTAACGCAATTATATATGCGCAATACAGTATAAATAACTTGTCAATGAATATCTCTACAGGTGTCCATTTAACTTGGCACATCACGCGTTTTATAAACTACACTGATCATTATACGCTCATTGCATTTACTTATTCGAATTCATAATTCGTCTTGTATTCGTACTAGAGTGACTCCATTAATTTCCTCAAGTACATGGAGGATCTGCGCTATTGCATATTTTACAGTGATACTAGTGCAGTAAGATATATTTTGTTGTTGATGTAACCTCTCAGAATGGAATTAGCAGTCATCAAGTTGGGGAAACCATGAAACGCAATTCCTTCGCAGCTATGACACTTTACAATATTTCTCGAGGTACAATGGAATGATGTGCGGAGCAACCACCATGCTGGTTCGACATTTTTAATTCCCCCATTAGTTTTCCTGTTATTTCTTTATATTTCATCTAGTGATAATTTTAACTTTTAGCACGTTTCTGCTCAGAATTAATGGCTCTTTAATATTTTATTAAAAAAAATAGTTTATCCCATTTGATAATTCCGATAATAATAATAACATAGTATTTGATAGAAAAAATTTGAAACAGGGTTCATTTTTTCGCAAATTCTTTATTATGAAAAGGGACTCTCTCAAATTTTTCGGTTAAGATGATGTCACACAGAGTCATTTCTTTATATATTATTTGTATATTCATGTTACAATATTTGTATGAAACTTGTTTCCATGCCGTGAATTACGTTCAAGATACTGTTACTAAATAGGTTTAGCTTTCATCAAGAAACACTTTGTATACTTCTGTAAGATGTACATATAGAACAGTTAATTTTGCACTTATAGCTCTATCTTTTACCCTACCTAACTCTAGCTAACCCTACTAAACCAGTGCTGCGTTTGGTAAATATATCTTCACCAAACAAGTAGTTTCGCAAGCAAATCATTCTATTGGTTGGCTAAGACGGTTTAAGATGTGGATTTTTTCCTATTTTAAGTAATGAAAACATCCAGATTCCCGAAATGCTAGAAGAGGGCAATCATAGTCATTATACCCAAAGGGGAAAAAGACCCGTGCCAACTGAATAACAGAAGACCTATCAGCTTCTTGAATGAATTTGGAAAAATAGCCGAAAAGATAGTCAAAATCAGACTCAACCAAGTGGCGGAAGAGAGGCACATTATTCCAAACAATCAGTTCGGTTTTCGGGAAAAGTTAGGAGCAGGCCGGTATCCGACATAAAAGGAAAAATGGGCAAGCGGAAGTCGGCACTAACGACCCTACTGAAAGGATTGCTACTAAAAATGAGAAACCCCCCGTACCACTATGGCTGACCAAATTGACCCAAAACTGGCTGGAAGATAAGAAATTTCGAGTCAGAGTGAAAGACAAGATGTTCGGTGAAAAGATCGCGTAAGAAGGCCTGCCACAGGGGCCACCCTTATCACCGTCACTATTCAACCTATTCGTCCTACCCCGATACATCCCGGACCGCGAGTCAAGAGTATTTCAATTTACTGGTGACACAGCGATTGTGACACAAGGGATGAATCGTGTATCAAAAAGATGGAAAGGAACCAGGAAGAGGTCAGCGGGTACATGAGGAAATGGGAGATGAAAGCCGACGAAGAAGACAGAATGGAACAATAAAAATCAAACAGAACGCAGTCTACCTTGGAGTTAAGCTAGACAGCAAGCTGGAGATGGAGCGGCATACAGTCAGAAGAGAGGTCTTTCCCAGGAAGAAAATCGAAAGTTCTTGCCGTTGATAAAGAGAGACAGTGCGCTCTCCATCAAAGCAAGAAGGAAGATATATAAGTCCGTAGCCTTACCGACGGCGACGTACTAAGAAGAATTGTGGATTAAGGGAACAACTGGTTAGAAAATGCTGCGCCATCCCGGGGATGATATAAAGGACCAGCTGGACCTGGAAGACACCCGAGCGAGGGCAGCGAAAGGACGTGAGGAGGCGATCACCAGGTTAAGAAGCCACACCACCCCAATCCATCGATCCGCATAATGGCGAATAAACTCTCCTAGAGGGTAATCACTGGCAAAGAGGAAGCAAGCACTACAGCGCGGTTCCGCTTTATCTATATGCATGAGGGCGGGAACCATAACGATACTGTAATCATTGTCCTAGGGCAGAAAATGCAGCAGAGGAAAGGAAGAAAAAAATGTTTTAAGTCAGTTTTACACGCCGCGATTCAGTGGCCAATTAATTGAACGACTTGATCTTCCACCTATAAAAAGAAAAAATTGTTAAGGTTTCTTGAACAATTTACCGTACGATTAATTGAATCGAATAGATCGTGTATTTTTCACTAAATTTGCTATTTTAACACCAACCTAGTAACAGGAAAGTATATGCCACTGTAACTAATATAGAAATACACAAGCATAAAGACGAAGACACTCACACATAAGAGCAGGAAAGAACACAAATAACAAATACGAACAAATCTTCGACACCTGATACAGTTCGATTGCTAAAAGATATAACAAGCTTAAACCATATGAAATACAAAAATAAAACTTAAAACGAGCATATACAAACAGCGCTACATGTAAAGGCCATGGAACAAACAACCCAAATACGCCTTCAATATCTGTAATCCGAACAGAGATCAAAATTCTGACCAACTCAGATGGAAACAAAATGCAGGAAGCGGCGCCCGGCAACGTATACGCTATGCATGCAAGATATTTATCATTGTATTTTGTAATACGTAAGTTGTCCAGATCAACATTCTTAAATAAATACACATTTTCTATTTAATAATTCGCCCGTCCAACTATTAACGAAACTAGAGAATTCACAGTCGTTAAAAAAATTTATAATTTATTGCGGCATGTGAACATTTGGTCGATATATCGCGGCGGCGTCTTTACAGATAAAGGACCACTGATACGCTGCACTGATTTTATAAATATGCATTTTAAATATTAATAAGCCAACGAATTACACATTTCTACACAAACATCTGTAAATCAACTCAATAAGTCGTTTAATAAACAGAAGAAGTAGATATATGCATATGATCTTTCATGCAAATAGTGCTCGTCAGAAATAGAGTTACAAGTACGCTTCTGACTAAACTTAAAAGGGCTTTTTTTAACTAAACGTAATAGCTTTATGCAGAAGCCCGAACAAACAAGTCATCCTTATAACTGGCATAAAATACGTACACAGACAAATATACCCAAATCCAGGGCTATGAAACCGGCGTATAATTCACACTAATGAAATTGGAGCGTCAGCGCAAGCTCATCTGGGTTATGCCAATAGAATTAACTAGCTTCTCTAAGTGCAGAAAAACATTTCGGTCCGACCGAAAGACCGTGTTTACCAAATATCCGAAGGAATAACAGTCCTACAGGTATTAAAGACACGTTATGTTAGTGCTAACAAGCTTATTATTCTCTTGGGTAGATACAGTAATTAACAAATACAACTTACGCTAGGAGGCTCTCGGTCACTAATTATATTTTCAGCTCAATGCGATGGAAATAGAGGAAATTGGGGGGTTTCGTATTCTTGCTTTAAAAGGAAAGGTTTTAAATGCGGCACACTTCAGAATTTTATATTATGCATATCATATTTCTTGCACTGTACATACGCCTAAAGAGTGAATGAAATGTAGTTCCTTCCTTCAGCAATTTAAAGAAAAAGCTTTCGGATAGAAATCTTCAAACAGGTTTGATTTATCCCAAACTATGAAGGTAATTCGAACGTTGGTCGATCCTTAGAGTTTTCAACGGAATATTGATTTTTTTAATAACTAGGTTTTACAACATTATCTTCAAAAGCGTTGCTAAACTTATTTCATGTTATTTCCATACGAAATATTATAGACTTTTGTTAAAAAAATCACGACCGTAGCGTCTTGGACAATACTACGAGGGGTGTTTCCAAAGTTTTGTAAATTGTGCTCTAATTAAATTACCCATACATATAACTTATAAGCAATACTATTGGTGATAGACAAGTCTTGACATGTTTATGCAGCTATCCAGTGCAATATAAGTGTTCGACTGATATAGACGCGTTTACGTAGCACTGTTTTTGTCACCATGGAAGACGTGGTTAAATCTCAAAGAGCAATAATTTTCAGAAATTATTCAACGTCTGCAAGGACTGTTTGGTGAGTCTACAGAATCTAAAAGTAGTGCATATCGGTGGATCGATCGTTTTAAAACTGGTAGAACATCATCAGAAGACGATCCACCCAGTCGTCACCCAAGCATGTCGGTACACGAAAGAAACATTATTGCCGTGGAGGACCTACTGAAACAGGTCAGGCACATGACTATTTATCAAATTAGTGTACGCCTACGAATAGGTACACGACAAGTTCATGACATCTTACCAGGTGTGTCGGTAATTCTTTTCCGGTTTTTTCGCTAAAGAAAACACGTTACTTAGAATGGATAGTTAAAATTTATTTATTCAAAGTATTGGCCATTTGATTCTATACATTTTGTCCATCTCTCAGGCAATTTATGAATGCCATTCCAAAAGAACAGTTCCTCCTTTGAGCTAAACCATTCATCGAGCCATTTTTTAACTTCTTCGAAATCGGCGAAGTGCTGCTCTGCAAGCGCGTGCCCCATCGATGCGAAAAGGTGGTAGTCGGATGGAGCCAGGTCTGGAGAGTACGGCGGGTGCGATAAAACTTCCCATCCAAGTGATTTCAACATTTCTTTGACTGGTTTTGCTGTATGAGACGGCGCGTTGTCATGTTGCAAAATCACTTTATCATGTCTTTCAGCGTATTGTGGACGTTTTTCGATCAATGCACAGTTCAAATTGATCATTTGTTGTCGGTAGCGATCACTATTAACTGTTTCTCCCGGTTTCAACAGTTCATAATATACGACACCAATCTGGTCCCACCAGACACAGAGCATGGTCTTGCGACCAAAGCGATTTGGCCTTGCAGTCGATGGGCCAGCTTCGCCAGGTGATAACCATGATTTTTTTCGCTTGGGATTTTCGAAATAAATCCATTTTTCATCACCCGTTACTATTCGATGCAGAAATGACTTCCTTTCATACCTTTGAAGCAGAATTTCACTAACGATTTTTCGATTTTCCATTTGTCTGTCATTCAATTCATGTGGCACCCATCTCCCCATCTTTTGGATCTTTCCCATAGCTTGTAATCGTTCACAAATTGCTACTCGGCCCACATTCAACTTTTCTGCTAATTGTTTTTGAGTTTGTGTTGAGTCTTCATCCAATAGCTCCTGCAATTCCGCGTCTTCAAACGTTTTCGGCCTACCAGGACGTTCTTTATCTTGAACGTTGAAATCACCACATTTGAATTGTCGAAACCACGTTTCACATGTTCTTATGGTTGGAGCATGCTCACCGTAAGTCTCTACTAGCAAACGATGACTTTCAGCGGCTTTTTTCTTTTGATGAAACAAGAAAAGTAATGCGTGCCGCAAATGCACGTTTTCAGGCACAAAACTCGACATTTTCAAAAAATTATAAATCTATAACGTTGTTATTTTAGCGGAACGTAACTTGTGTAGTTTTAAGGTTAATGTCAGTAGAATAAAATTACATATGTATCAAATCATAACATTTCATACTTATGGCCAGTGACATCTGCCGGAAAAACCGGAAAGGAATTACCGACACACCTGGTACATAATTGTTTGAGCATAAGCAAGGTTTCAGCCCGCTGTTAGCCCGTTACGGTAATGACTTTTGGCAACGGATAATAACTACTGACGAAACGTGGATTCCTTATTAAAATCCTGAGACCAGAAGTCGATCCAAAAAATGGCGTAAAACGAAAGAAGGGCTTCCACTTAATGCGCGGTCAGTTCCGTCTGTTGGAAAGGCAATGCTTACTGTATTTTGGAATTGCGAAGGTATTGTTTTTATGCATTATCTGCCGAATTAACGCAGAATATTATTCGAATTTTTTATCCGGATCACTGTGGCAGGCACTTGTCGGAAAACGGCTTGGAAAGTTGCATAAGCGTCCGTTATTGCAACAGGATAATACAAGAAAGACAAAGGATGTTTTGAGCGATTTACAACGGGAATTGTTTTCGCATCCACCTTGCTCACCAAATCTCGCACCCAGTGATTTTCATCTGCTTCCAGTTTTGAAAAAATCTTTAGAGGGTGTTCGGTTTGAGTGGTTAACTGACGTAAAACGTGTCATAAAAAGGTGAACTGCTGAGACACCGAAAAAGTTCTTTGCCTATGATGAATGGCCTAAAAAAATTAGTTGATCATTGGGATAAATGTATTCAGTTACATGGAGATTATGTAGAAGAACTACAATGTAATATTGATGGAAATTCACAAATTAAACAAATTATAGCTAAATTCCCAGAACTCTAGAAACATCCCTCGTATTTTCGTAAAATTTGACATTTGTTATTGTTGAAGTAGTAACAGAAGAGAAAAAGCAAAAGAAAAAATTTCACAGGAAGGTTTTCGTTGGGTGATTTCGTGAAGACTGACGAAAATCGATTGTTGTCTCAAAAACATCGATACTATGCGCAGCATGGTCGAAAAAAATCGGAACGGAACCTAATGTGAGATAGAGGCATCCTTGAGCATGTCAACGACAGCAGTGCATTCGATTTTGCACGAGCATTTAGGCATGAAAAGATCTGGTCCTAACAATTTAACACGAATACAAAAAGAGGCTCTTATCGATTGATGTAAAAGGATGCTAAAAAGATTCGTAACAGGTGCCAAAATCTGGATACATCCGTACGAACCGGAAACTAAACAATAATCGACTGCTTGAGGTTTTCCAGAAAATGATTGCTTGGTACTTTCATCGTACTGGACATGCCACAAGCATTGTTTTGCAGGATCGAAGAACTGTAATGCTGAATGGTATACAATTTGTTTGCCAAAAGTCATCGAAGAAATTAGGAAAAACAATCGATAACGTTACATCTTCCTTCATCTTGACATTGAAGAAGCAAGAATCGAACCAATGTATCATCGCTCGTATCCACCTGATTTGTCGTCTAGCAACTTCGTTTTGCTACCGAATATCAAACGAAAAATGCGTGGATAGCGATTTTAATCGCCCCAAGAAGCTGTTGATGTTTTCAGAAACTATGTTTTGGAAATACCACCTTCAGAGTGAGAGAATGTTTCGAGAACTGATTCGAAAGCATGCAGAAGTGTAGGCTTAAATCTTTTTTCAAAGAATAAAACAACTTCTACCGATATTTTTTTTCTTTCATTTTCTTCGTAAAAATTTAAAGTGGGTATAAGGGATGTTCAAAATAAATGATATAGTTTATTAAGAATAGTCCGTAATATTCGGGTATTTTATTTAAAAAGACGAACTTATATTTAGTGCTACGAAAACTAAACACGTGTACACTTCTGTACACTTGTACGTAGTATGTTACACAGGAATCATTTTTATCTAAAATTTACAAAGTTATTTTGGGAGTGTACTAGTCAGTAATGTCCATCTTTCCTAATTATGGATTATTTATATTTGCAATTATTTATATTAAAAATATTCATTTGCGAAAACTCGTGCAATTACGGCACTTACCAACGAATTAATGTCCTATTAATCACCGATGATGTGCCATGCACTAGCTATCTCGGATTACGAACTGCAACCGCTCCCAATTTAATTTTGATTACCAGCACTTTGCCCATAAAGCAGATTTGTATTACAGCTGATGGTGGAATAACTTTCACTACTAGTGAATTGTTGTAGCGCCTTCAATAGTCCATTTGCATTTGCAATGTTATTAATAATAAACGTTCTAAGTAAAAATATTTTAAAATGGGTTCCACGTCAGTTGTCAGATGAATAACATGGACTACTAGCATTAAATTATGAAAATGCAACGTCAGATAACGATTAAAGGATGCGCATCGTTAAACTAAGTAAAGATCACCTCCTTACTAACCAGTTGTGCTCCTAAGACTGACACCATTCAAATCAGAGTTATATTCACAAAAGAAAGTTTAAAAATTGATATTGTCATAACGCCTATCTGATCTGTTCTGGCAAGGAATCTTGAATCAAACGCTAATTTGGTTACTATCCAGGTTTAGAATTATCTACGAAGCTGAATGATAACAACGAATGCTAAATGACTACAACGGAAGCATTTCAATTTGGCACAAAGCAATCTATACGTTACGTTTCGTTGATCCTGTATAATTTAAATATTTCTCCGAAATAAAATATAGACTTGTCCACTTACAATGTCTTGTTTTACAGTTAGTTATCGTCAACACTGCTTCCGTTATAAAGTCTCAGATACATTTCTCCAATTATTAATTAATCTTTCACGGGTTATATGCGTTTTGATTATTATTTAGTTAAAGCATTTAATTACTTTATAGATAATCAAAAAAGAAAGAGATGAGTCTCACAGCATTTGAATCATACGTCCATTATGCATTCCCTCTATCACTGTGTCAACTAACTTACTGCCTTGACATGCTGTTTCACTCTCTCATCTTCAGCCCGGCGGACTCTGCATGACACATCTTCAGTTGCCCCTCATCGAAGAGGGGGTTCTTTAGCCAGTAATATCCAATCAAAATCCCAATGCTACAACTTTATCCCGTCTATTAATGAAGTTTTCATGAGTGATGAGTTTGATCCTTTCGCAAAGCGCAGACTCAATCAACCGAATGGACAGTTCTGCACCAACAACCACCATGCTCGAGTTCCTCGTTCCCTTCTTCGTTATCAGGATTTCCATTGACGCCCTGCAGCCATATTACGTTGTTATTTGTTCGAGAGAGTAAAAATCGAACTGCGATAACCTAGCGGCAGATTCAGTTAGTAAACAGGTTGATGCTTCTGTCTACAACCTTAAGTTCAATTGAATAGTGTGCAGTCGACGCCAAAATTTCCCCTAAAATATTCTCCCTTAGTGACCAGGACTCCTTTAGGTTAAGCTGCAGTCTTTCTGTTGGTGTTTGACGCGTTTATGAAATAACAAACTTTTCTCATCACCAGCGATCTGCTAATGTATCAATGAGGATATATCGAAGGCGAAAAGAGGTGGAATGTTATCAGTTTTTAATTTCTCCTCCTAAAAATAAGCCAACTTAGAGAAAATAAAACATTTCTACATTTAGCCGTCGATAAAATTATGGATATATTAAAGATATGTGAAACTTATTGATTGATTTTTAAATGTATAGATTAAAACGCAATAACGTGCTGAATGTTCCATTTAAAATATCAAGGTACACAGCTCACTCAGTAGTTATCGTTCTTCCCATATATAGTGTAATATTATTAATTGAAATTGTTATCTAATTGAAAGATACTTTTGCTCGTCGTAAATACAGGAGTATCACCTAGATAGTTTTCCAGCAGTTTAAATGAGTAAATTGCAAATAACAATGTTTACCAAAAATAATTTTAACTAACCCTGTCCTGAAATAAATTTTGTACGTTACAATACTTAAACCTACTTTAAAAATATACCACACAGCGAAATTCGTCATCCCTCGAGCTAAAATGGCTTTTGTTAAATATTAATCACGACCGACTACGACACGCTTGTTATATTGACAACATTTTGTATTGGTGACAAGATTGGTGGCCAAGTGCCTAGCACGTTTTGCTAGCAGTCTTAGGGTACCGGATCCTAATCCCGAGGTCGTCATCCTCAGAGTAAGGACACAGGAACGGAAGACAGGGGCTATGTGTCACTGCAAAATCGAAAACGGGATCAGAAATAGGTTTATTCGGACGAAGCGATCGCAGTTAAGCGCCATTTATTATGACGACCTTGCATACGATATTTTAAATATTATAATATGGAGATATTTTTGGAATACACCCTATCATCATAAAATATTAGCTCTATATCTGTACGCGCTCCTTGATCTACAGTGTTTTTTAAATAAATTACAAATCTTAACTCAAAGCAAAGGATTGCGGCTATATATAGTAGGCACTTATGTAAAAAATAAATTAATAAAGGAAGATAATGACAATGAATCTGATTAGTCTTGGCGTTCCTGATATTTGATTGTATCACAGCTCTAATAACTATAAAAAAATATTAGTATACCTTACTATAGGCTCCACACGTTATAATAAATCCACACTGATAGAAAGGTTTCATTTGAAACAGTTTTCAATAGAGCCAATTAACTATATCTTAAACAAAAAGAAATAGTTCGTTCAAAATTTCTTTGAACAAAAGAATAATCCATTTTGTTGTTACGAAGCACTTCTCATTCAAAACTTATTTGTTTTAAAGTATTAGTTCTATTAGAGTAAAGAAAATTGCACTTCTCTGAAAGAAAAGCAATATTTCTAGTGAAAAATATTATATCTTTCATTCAAATTTATATATTTTTTGTAGAATAATTCTTTGTACAGAACAAAACTTAGAAGCGAAATACTTCTAAGTTACTCTTTCGCCCCCAACAACATACAAACATATAAACCTTAACACCAAGAATAAGTTAGCCGAGATTATGCCAATTCGGTCAGGAAAACTCCACTTGTTGAAGAATCTTCCAATTCTTTCCTTATTTCTCATCAAGAAACACAAACTTGTCACAATTCGTTTGCAATATCAACTGCAAAGACAAAAACAATAACTAATACGCAAGGCTGCAAAGACAAAAACAATAACTAATACGCAAGGCTACAATGTAAGTGTATCCTACTGATGCAGCAATTTTCTGTAATCGTAAATACTGGCAAATTCAAATCCTACTTGTCACAACAAACGTAACGCCTTAAAATACACGATTCACTTTTCAATGGGCGTAAATGTTTCTTTAAGTGAAAAAAAGAATAAATTTCTGTTTAAAGGAATTATAAGTTTTGTTTCAAATTTATAGGTTTTTTGAGTCAATGATATATTCTTCCAATGAAACAATTGTACTTTGAGTTAAAAGAATAGTTGAAAAGAAAAATTTGTTTCAATAAAAATGCGTGTTTTTTCGACTGTGAAAAATATTGCTTTGAAACAAAGAAATGTGCTTACAGAAATAATTTCCTTAATTTAAAGAATCCTTTCTATCAGTGTATGCGCTAATATTAAGTATAACTATATCCTTCCGAATACATTTCGAGAATGTAAGGTATCAAACACAAATAGTTTCGAGAAGAGGAGCAACAATGAAGCGCGAAACAGAGAATTCGAGAAATGGTAGGTATCCATAGGCATCATCGTAAATTCACAAAAACATACCTTCATCTCCGCAGCAATCCCGTTCGCCTAAAACATTTATGAGCAAACTCTCTTTCCGTCTGACTTCTGGAACCGAATAGCTCTCGAACGTCAGCGACCGCTGGCGGTAATCTCTTCCCGCTTCGGGGGCCAAGCATTAAATTATACACGCCCAATTTAAAATGTTTAAACGGCAAATAACGAGAACCGTAAGCGGACACTAGGTTTGAAATATAGATGGCACAGTCGTCGATGGCACGCTCGTACATTCCCGGATTCTCTTGATTAAAAATTGATACACGACGACTGTTCGCTGCCGCACGTACTTTTAATTTTACAGCGGCTATTACGACCTAAACAACAACTCACTTCGACAATAACGTAATTGTTGGCAATTATACGAAATACATTTCTGCGTTCGTGCATTTGTTTGAATCCGCGATAGCCAAGAAATTAACATAAAACGTAATAGTTTCTAAATCGAGAAAATAAAATCGATTTGCCCGACTGACGTGTTATTTTATTTTTTTCACCGCTCGGCGAGAGACTATATGTAATTTAATAACGTTAACATAAATACATTTTTTTTTTTTGTATGTGTTGTGAGCAACCAAACTGGCTGTGTAAGCTATTATAGAAGCTTATCGTAACCGCAGGAATCTAAAGTGTTCTCTTTGTTACTCTCACTTTCCTGTTGTAAAAGATGAAGCTCAATTAATTATTATTATTATAATCCATCACGAAAGCTGGCAAAGCTGGAAAGGCATTTCTGCAGGGTATGGCTATTAACATGCCTCTTTCAGGAGCAGGTCTTCTTACGAATGCACCATCGAACCCTTTAATAATATAAAGAACGAAAATAAATAATATTCTCAAGAACTTAGATTGCCTGTTATCTACCATCTACATCTTATTATCTTATGTGCAGCGGAAATAACTATTAAGAACTAACAACAAATGTACCAAATAGCCAAATAAGAATGGCAAACAACTATATCTCTAGTAAACACAGAGCTTTCGGGTAAAATTATTTTTAGGAAATGTGGCCAAAACATGTAGGTGGCGTAATAGTCACGATAAGTGCAAAATTTAAATCTTCATGATGTTTTGTATAATTAAGAGTTATCAACAATATATGCATCTTATTTCGAATCCATTTCCCTTTTTTGCGTTAAACACATTTTATCGTATCTTCTAAACCAAAGTGGTGAGGAAACGTTAATTACTATTTAAAATAAATATTTTATCATTCTTTTTCTTGGCCTTGGTATCATTATTTAAGTATTGGGACATATTCATGCCCCTCAAACCTAAGTGTTGTCCATCTTGGATGCTTTGTTCTTTGTGTGGTTTTATAGGTTTAAAAAGTAATCCACTGTGGTATGTTTAAGAAACAAAGAGAAGATCAAGAGACATATACTTGAAAAAGTTTAGATCACGTCCAACGAAACGTCGCAGAAAGAAAAATAATGAAGAAGAAGCGCAAAAGCTTTTTTTGATCCCTTAACAAACGACCTATGTCTCAAAAGAAATAACCAACAAATAAATATTGGTCACTCCTGTTAGGCTTGACCGACTCTAACAATGTTAGTGTCGTTTAAAAGCGTCTGATTTGAACTATTGAATGCACTCTTGGTCTAGTTCTTATGATTACCGTCGCCACTACAGGGCGCTAATTGACTTTATAATGATTAGGCGACTTTTCCCAAAATTGTTAAATAAAGTGATATGTTGCTTTTCACGCGAAAAAGTAGGAAATTGGAACTGTCTCAATATCTTTCCTCTAACCGAAGTTATTCAAAGAAAAGATTAAAAACTTATTCCTCCTGGACGCTGACTGTCTATTACTTCATTCAAACTTCTAAATATAACCATATTAGTAAAAATAATTTTAAAAGATAACTATTTATGTTAATGGTTTATAAATAAGCGATCTCATTTTTTAGCGATTTCAACTTGAAATAAGCAATAAAATTTTGATTGGCCTAGTAAGCAAACTCTGAAAAACGAATAATAAAAAGCACATAACGTCTCCTTGACGTTATGTGACAACGTCAAAACGGCTCATGTCTTTAGACGTTTAAACTGTTTTGTTAATGCTTTCATTTATTATCTTTCTAACTATCAAAATATGTGACTGACCAACGAAGAAATATTTGACATGATAGTGTCGCTGTATGAGTACCTGCAGTATAGTATCCGGGCAGACGTCACCACAACGTCAAAAAGTTTTTCTTCGGCTAGTACATCAACTCCGAACAACAGAAATTGTCCATCACCTTGTATATTGTATATTGCATTTCCGCATGAAATGCAACATTTCGTTTTATTTAAAATTTTTGCGAAAAGCAGTTTTATTTGTTATACTTCTAATTTCAAGATATACATCGCATGATATGCCGGTTAGGGAAAACAGACATATACATAGTGATTATCGCTATATCAGGTTAGTTTTACTTTAAATTTCTAATACTCCCTTAAAATACATTCGTCATTTAAAATTAAACGTGTTCCGGGTTTGGACCGTGTCATCGTGGATAATCGAAAACTCGACGTTTTGTTGCAATCACATGGAGCTTCTTCGGGAGAACGAAAGGTGGTAGGCTACAGTTAGCACGCTAACTCGATGTGTAAACCACGCTAGACACGAAACTAACTGAGCGGGAAACAACTGATCACGATACCTCGGCATGTGAACCATGCCAGAGGCGAAAATCAACTGCAGGGGATACGAGGGTAGCAGCGCGCTTTTCGCTTATCGGCGCTGGGTGACGCCTGCCGCAACTCCTAGAACGAGAAGGTGAATCTGCTAGCCTTTGTCGTCTCGTGGAAAAGTATCTCACTTCTACTTATTTCTCATCCCAAGGACAATTTTACAAACAGTTAGCTGGGGCTACCATGGGCTCTTCTCTCTCTTTTGTCATGACTAATATCGTCATGGTATCTTCAGCGGATCTGAAGCCTAAGGTGGGGTTCCAGTCTGTCGATTACACTTTCATTATTTGACCTCTTGGCAAAGACTTTTTACCTAGCTTCCTAGATCATCTCAATCGTCTACACCCGGATATCAATTCACTATGGAGGTAGAGCATAACGGTGTACCCCCATTTCTTGACGTACTAGCCACACTTAGGTCCGATGGTAGCTTAGTTTACTCCGCTTTATCGGAAACCAACACACTCGGTTAGGTATCTCGATATCACCTCACATCATCACCCGGCACAAAAAGTCTCAGTTATCCTCCTTGGTTCACCGGGCGGTGACAGTCTCTAAACCCAGCAATCTTCCCACCGAGATGAATCATATACGGAAAACCCTCCTCAACAATGGTTTTCATAATAAGGAAATTAACTGAATCGTTAACAAACACCTTCATCCAACCAGTAAATTAACCTTTGAAAAAGCGAAACATAAAAATGGTTTCCAAACCTCTCTGAAAGATTTGAGAAATTCTTCGGTTTCCCAAAGACAAGTTTTGTCCCTATGGAGTAAAGATGTTTATAGAATCCCTTGTTCATGTGGAGACACTGGCCACCAAATATTATTCAGTCCGACTTCATTACTTTACATATCCACCACTACAATTGGAAAATTAGAAAGTCCATGGAAATCCTGAAGCATCCTAAGAATGTCAGTAGAGATACAGGTTACATACGGAAGTCCGTCATCTGTAACGACCGATCCTCACCTAACAATGACCGCGGCACCCAGCCAATCAGCCTCAAGGCCCACGCACCGCGTATATAAAACTGTACTTCTTCCGCAGTTGATTTTCACCTTTGGCTACCGCATTTCCTTCTTCTTGAAAAGCCCCATACGATTGTGGACAAAACATTCAATTTTCAATTACCTACCATAACACGCTCCAAACCCGGAAAAGGTTTGGTTTTAACTAATTTGGACCATGAAAGCCTACGTTATTACTATATTTTTCATTTCACTGTAAATTGTAGCAAGGGTGTTCTTGAGATGATTCCCAATTTAGTTTAATTAATTTGAAAAAATCAACAATTCCTAAATTTTCCCCTCACATTTAACATTGCAGTATGTAATGGGCCATTTAGTTTCCTCTATGTGTTTCTTTTTTTTTGCCTTAACAATAAACCTTTTTATTGCCTGTGTTTATATTATATATTGTACCGTATGAGTAATTTAGAACTTTACTCCTCACGCACTCCTTTACGCACTCACATCCAGACCATATGCTTATAACGAAATTTTTGTGCCTACAAGCTCCATTAATGCAATGAACAATATAAAAGAATAATCAATTTACGGGTACACGCTTGAAGCTCTGAAAATATGAGGACTCTTGACAGTTAACAGTACAGATTGGTACAAATACCTACTTGACAACATAATTACAAGTGTGACATTAAAACATCGCTTTTTAGGTTTGAAGTGATTGTAAAACAACTATTGGAATACCTACATATAGTGGATGTGAAATCGTCTATTTCTACTGTTAGATTAATTCAACAGTATTCAGTATTCGGTTAAATCTAGGTTTTTGTCACCATATTCAAAGTTAAGCTAATATAGTACGAATTACAATATCAATGACGCGAATTAGAGAACTCTGTACAACACCCATACTAATCAGCAAGTGCGTATTCAAAGTTTATACCATCTACCTTATTCAATCAACCTCCGATTTCCATAATTTTGTAATGAAAATTATTCTAAACCGTCATCCTACATCATCGCTTTTACATATTCTAACTACATCTTTATGTGCAAACGTACTCATAAATTTTAATGTCGACTATTACCTACTACTCATGCGAAGATTAGATTTCGTATCAAACCGCTGCACATTACCATATTAATGCAAGCGAATCGACAAACGATTTCATCAGTTCAGATCAAACCAGTCTAACGTAGATGCATACCATGCACCATCTATTCAAGTTTTATTGCGCTATAGCTTCCGTGCTAAATAATGTTACAAGCTGTGGAATATTGTATAGCTAAAACTCTTGAAATAAGTTCGACGAGCACCAATGCGGTGAAATACATTTTACGTCTGTACCAGAAGTTTCACCACTGGATACATGACGTGCAATGGTTAAAATGGTTTTAGGATTAAACAAGAAATTAATTAATAACCAGGGGATTAAAGAACAAAGACATAAAACAGAGAAGGGCAGACCTAGCAAAAATAAGTAAATTCGTAGTCATATAGTCCAACATCCAGCACTGTGGCCTCTGACGTGGTGGTAAATAGACTCTAGCGCAAGCAGTAGCAGCGCTCGCCAAATCATCTGTCGGTTGTCTACTCTTCATTTCAAAAGATTTACTTTCAATAGGAACAGCCGTGCCGATGATACAAGAAGTAATTTTTGCCTCAGCTAACTTCCCGTAGATTCAGACAAACCATCTTCAAGGGCTTGTCTGCCCGTATTGAATATTAGAACCAGAAAAATATCACGTCATTTAGGGCAGCTCAAATATAAACAAAAGGGCAAGCATCTATGAGAATTTTGTCCTTGGCAAACTTAAACCTACAATTAAATTTATTCAATGGTGATAAAGAACCAACTTTTGTAACTAAAAATAGAAGAGAGATGATAGATATTACTCTGGCTTCATCTTACTTCAAATGTAATAAACTAGCACATCTCCTAAGATCCCTCATTGTCAGACCATAGGCATATGTTTGAAATCGAGGCAGAGATACACCAAACCTCAATAACAAAAATTCAAAAAATACTGATTGGTGTTCGTATGTGACATAAGGAAGGAAGTAGATGAAATCTGCATCTACGTAGAGAACGTAGAAGACTTAGAAATACCTTCAACTCAACTGCGCGCACTAATTCATAAAACATTCGATGTAAGTTGCCCCTATACACACAGGAGGCAAAGACACAAGTGGTAGGGGAATAATTAAGGATAGGGTTATTAAACACTTACGTCAATGATGTACCTTCTTATGTTGTTAGTTTACAAAAATAACAACGTATGATGCTTTTGATTATTGGAAATGGGAAATAGGAAATTCACTACTATCAATTGCTCTCTATACATACTAAATATTTCAAAGAAGTGAAGTTCTTAAATCTCTGGCAAAATTGTTGTCGTTGTATTTTAAATATAAAATTAAAATTTATGTCAGCCATCTAGTGAGCGAGGAACCCTCAATAAATATCTATATAAACCTCGCTAATAAACGACGTAAACAAAGGATACAATAAAGAAGCATCATTTTCAAGAACCAGCTCTAGAGGGTGTCGTAAAGTAGAGATTTTAGAGTTATAGGGGGCGCTAAAAAACGGGTTACTGAAATCGCTTTTAATTAATACCATAAATTAATGTAAATTGAATCGCTGTACATAATTAGTTAGAAGTGAGTTAATGCCATTCCCTGGGCGGACGATATCAAATTTGCATACAATGGGTAACACAAAGGGACCTTTAGTGTCCTCCAGAGTCTGATTCTTAATAGGGTGGAAATGATGTGAAAGATACTTGGTTTTTGTTATTCATCGTTTCCAGAATTGCTTTCTAACCAATTTAGGGCCTCTCTTATGGAAACGTATTTATATTACTACTATAAGAATTGTACTTTTTCTTTTAAAAACGTACACTGAAAAAATATATACCATAATCATACTTAGGTAATGTATCTGAGTTAACCTTTCCCTTATTGCAATCATATTATATATTTTTATATCTGGTACGTGCTTTTTAATACATATTATTATACCTCTTATTAAAAAAATCTGGCCGTCCTTATATAATAAATTATATGGTAAGTAATGATATTTGTCATATCTGATGTTATCTATTTTTTCTTGAGTGTGGATCAGTTACATTTTAATCATGTAGGTAATTAAGCTTTTCATTGAATAGATCACATTGGGTCGAGAAAAGTAGTCACAAAGCGACCGTACTGCAATGTAATTCAGTCCTGTCTTTACAATTTAGACAGATAATCTAGAACTGTAGATACTAACGTTCGATATTATAATCTGCGGTTAAGCCGTGAATTTGAGATGTTTGTCAATGTTTATACTTGATTACATAAACGTTAATCCTCTATAGCCTGCTAATCCGCTATTAAAGCACAGTTATATGTATTTCGTTTCGGTGTATACAAGGATAGTTTAAAAAGTTTCCAGTCTAACACAGTTTTACTTCGCAACATAATCTCTTTGTAAGCCTATACACTTTTTCTAACGATGCTTTCATTTCATTAAACCATACAAATAGTAGTTAATATCTTCTACTTCTACGAAATAGGCGTTTACGAATGCGATGGTCTCTTCATTTGATGAAAATCTCTGTTCTCCGAGCGAAACGTTGAGCCTAGGAGACTGGTGAATTGGATGGGTGGTCTATCAATTCGAACCCCAATTCGTGAATTTTTCCCATGACAGCTCTGAAGTGTGAGACGGTGAGCAACTTTTCACTTCAATTTGTCAAGTAATGATGCGCAGTATGCCTCCGTTATTGTTTTTCGTTTTTCAAGATAGCCAATTAACATAATTCCATAGCTATCGCCAAGAAAAGAAGTCGCCATCACTTTCGCCAAGGAGGAAACACGCCTTTCTTTGAGCCGATTCGTCCTTCGTAGTCTACTGTTTTGGCTGTGCCTTGGCTTCATCTACAGTTATTACCGGACGCCAAAACTTATTTCGCTTAAATTGTTTCAACACAGCTTTGGAAATGTTGATTTGATTGCGTTCTTGGCCCTGAGTGAGCAAACACGGTATCCAACGTGCGGTTACCCCAAATCTTCAGTGAATATATGAAAAAAAAAAAGAAAAAGTACGTGACTTTTAAGATAACTTATTTATGTGTTTTTCTAATAAATTTGGTCGAAAATGGAAAAATATTCATTAATTTTTGAGAAAACCATTAAAACCGACCAGCACGCGATTATTACAGAACTTTGAGACACGCGACTGCTCCCGTGTTAACGATTTTCTAACTTTTAAACTTTCAACTTGCGACTATCAGTTTTACCTTAAAACATACATTTGCTGGTGTGAGCTTGAAATTTAAGTCGTAAAAAAGTGCGTGTTAAAACTATATAACATATTGTTACGAAAATCAATTTTGCGTTTAGGACCGTATTGCAGATATTTTATTTTAGAGTACAAATAATGGTGAGTGACCCCTTTTGTATCACGTAACTTCAGTAGTAGGAAAAATGCACGGTGCACTGGATGAATCGAGAGGATCGAACCAAACTCCAGGTTTGTATTGTACACATGAAAAGAATGTAAAAAAAAAAAACTCTTATAGCCGAATAATACGATTTCCATTTGTTTTTAAGTTATATTTCAAATAAACAAAATTTCATACATTAACAATTTTTTAATTATAGTAGCGCGGTCTTTGAACAAATGTTCAAAAATACCCTCATTCACCTATAAACATTTTAGGCTTCGTCTACAAAGGGTGCTTGTTGCTTTCCTGATTGCTTCATGTCTTTCTTTCTAATTCCATGAAATGCATGAAATGTGCATGCCGAGTGTCGACTATTTCCTTGTAAACTTCATTTTTGAACCAGCCCCCTAAACAATGGACTAGTGGTGTGAGGTTTGGAGATCTTAGAGATCAACTAGTAGGAACACCGCGACCAAATGTTGTTTGTGCTAATGGGCGAAATGTGCAGGAGCTCCATCATGCTAATAGTAATCTGCATTCTGATGATTAGATAAACATCCTCTTTATAATTTATTTTGTAAAAAGTTTCTCCTGTGAGGTGATTCTTCAAAATGACAGGACCAATTAAATAACTATGGACTATACCACACCATACGTTTAGCGAATACTTATGCTGAAAGTTGCTTTCGACTGCTGCGTGGCAATTTTCATATAATCATACGAGTACCGTTGATGGCATCAGGAGTGAATGTTTGCATTATTCGTAAAAATATTGCGCGATACAACACGACGATTATTATTTATCCTCTGATAAAATTCCATATGCTTAGCTTAATATTCAGTTGTAAGTGAGTTTATTGCTCTTTTATTTGTGGAATACCTAATTAAGTACCAACTCTTCGTGAGCTGGCGGTTGCATCTTCTACTAAATCCACAGTATTTTCTATTTATTCAAAACTCTGATAAATCCGTCTTTATCAGAATTTCTCTCGTGTGGAAACCGTTGACGATATTCTTCAACGGCAGCTATAGCATTCCTGTCACAAAAACCGTAAACAACCACCATATTTATTATGTTCTAAATTTGAGTGTGGCATTTTGTAACAAAATAACGTAGAAACTCGAAAATTAATGTTAAATCCTTGTTGCAACACACTGACCCAGACATATCAAAACAACAAAATTATGAATGAAAATAGCTTGAGCCTAGAAAGGATTTTTTCAAACAGCCGGCTCCTCAAATATGATAAGAGAGGAGAAGTAGAACGTACCTGACTTTTTGTTTTACATGGATAGTCAAGGCAAGGATATTTCTATGTTATTTAAGATGTATTAACTCGAAAACAAACGAAAATTTGGACAATTTACAAGAACGCTTATTAAAATGTTTTCATTACGCTATAACTTCAAAATCGAATGAAAATCGGATAAGAACAAACAAGTTTTTTCACATTGGTTTCACATGTAGAACGCACTTCTGGATTTTGGCATGTTCTCTCCAGCTCACACAGATATAACCTTTGTAATGTCCACCGGAAATGATTTTATTACTAAGGATTATACAACTGTATTGACGTATAATACTTACCGTATATTATTCCACCACCAACTGAAACAATAACTGCATTAAATAAACATGAACTCGAAATTTAATTTGACCAATATCAACAATGATATTCATCTAATACATTTACTCACATATTCATTAGAGTTTGAGTGTATAATAGCTTTTAGGACTAGACTAACTAGTATCTATTATGTCAAATAACTTTGTTGTTAATATGCTAGCAATACCATCAATGTTTTGATTAGACCACTGCGAACAATTATCTCAAGATGTACTTTAACCAGAGGGATTCAAAGTAAATCCGGGTATATTAACTTAGTACGGTTCCTATTTCATGCAATATTTAACAGTTATGGTTGAAAGGGTCTATATTTGCCCTGTAAATACATATATAAAGAATACTGTCTGTATTTTGTGCTCTCGATATATGTATGTACACCGTGTTCAAGTTATCTATTTGCTAACGTCGGGGTTGCGAAGACATTAGATGTTAAATATACTGCATTTTTTCAGTTAAATATTCGGTACATTTCAGGTGCGGTGCGTGACCTGTTGACAGTGGAAGAAGGGGCGCGATTATAAAAAATATATTTAAAAAGAAGCAGGAATTGCCGACGGATTATTACAAATTACGCGGTAGGCATCGGGGTGAATCCTTAATTCGTTTAAATCCCCAAAAATGCTTATAAATTCAATTAAATATGTATCGAAATAAAACTACACTGACATATTTGTAGTTTCGTCACATAATAAGTCGGAATTTTTTATTTTAAATGAAATATCTATTCTGCAAATAGCAACCAAAGTTTAGCTTTAAATGGAATTAAAATATATTCTTTAATCTTATTAAATATAAAATACATTGTTTACGTTACTAGAACATTGTAGAACAATTGCATTGTTTATAATAAACAGATACTTGGAATGTAGATACAGTCTCAAAAAGTAGGTTACAATTCGAGAACATTTTAGTTGAGGTTATGGCCTACCTTGACTCTTTTAATTTTTCTTCAAATGGAAGTATTAGTCGCTTTTTAAAATTACTCTGATACTGTTCATTTTTAAGGTTATTGTAAACACAGTCACTTGTCTCTATATAAAAACCAGGGAAAAAATATATACTTAGCGATAATTTTTCCTCTCGTAGTTAAAATCAAACCGGCCGCGGGAGTCATGCGGCCAAAATTCACAATGGCAGCAATGTGATTTGTGTGGTTGTTTAGTCAGGCGTCGTAACACTGCCAGGGCCTCGATTTCACTGCGGCCCAAATATTTAATTTCAACCTATTGTACATTGCAAGCGTAAGGTGTAAGATACATAATTCATTTCACCGCGGAGTAAATAAGAAGCTACCGGATATGTAAACTGTATTTTCGTAATATTAATTTGAATAATGTTGTTTATGAATTCTATTGCATTTTTAAAGAATATGTTAGAGAGAGCGCGGCATTATAAACCCATCGGGTACATTGAGTTTTCAGTAAAAATTTCTGAATGTAGTCATCGACTCAATATTAGACGATAAAAACGAAATATTGCAAAACGATTAAAATTATACACTAAACTAACTAAATGCTTAAAAGTATTACCCCTCTGCCCAACGCACGTTTACGAAAAGCATTTGATTGGAAATCTATCATAGTTCTCGGCAAAACACCCAGTCATAATTATTTTCAAACCGGGAACTTAAACTCTTTAACTCTTATAAGTTAACACCATTAGGTTTTCACCATTGAAAACCTCAAATTTATCTTTCACTTTCCTAAAGGAGAAGCACTAAACAACGAAATTTGGTGAAGCTATAGTAAATCAGATTAGATACACATTAAATAATGCATATTGCTACTACGAGGATGGTATGAGAAGTAGCCGTGTTTGGAGCGCTCTGTATCAAAATCTTTTCTTTAATCGGCGCCTATTGAAGTTTCGGAGAGATTAATTAAGTGGGTGTCGCTTTAAGAGCTGTTGAAAGTGAGTAAATTCATGCATTCGTTGGATCATGGAAAAAGTGACTCGGTTTCTTTTTTGATTGGAAAACCGTGTGCATAAATCAATAATAAGTTGGATGCACTTTACATCTTCGATGATTCAATGAATTTAAGAGCGACCGTCTTTGATGAGGAGTGGCCAAGTTTTCCTATTAGGGTTACAACGATATCACGTTAGTAGACCATCGCGCAAAGATCAGAAGCGGTAATATGGAAAACATCTCAATTGAGTATAAAAAAGGTATCAGCGAAATGGGTGCCAAGTCTGTTGATCATTGATCAAAAACAGAATCGAGTGATAACTTCAAAGTACGTTCCTACGAGGTTATGTGACTGTGGATAAATCACTAAACGCCAGAAACCAAAGGTCAGGCGGCAAAATGGTCTTTTTACCGATGAACGTACACCAAAGAAGGCGAGGACGATTCCATCAGTCGGAAAGGTTATAACTTCGTCGGACAATTTCTTGATATTCGCAAGGCAAAATCTTAATTGATTATTTGGAGAATGCAAGGACTATCACGGGTCAGTACTATGCTGATTTATTGGACCGATTCGACGGTTAACTAAAGAGAAAAAGGACCCGCCTAGCGTAGAAAATAAATCTCCACCATCATGATAACGCATCGACCTAGTCATTGTAGTATAGGTTGCGTTACGAATTAGCGTCCGGTCCAGATTTGACACTTCCCGGAAATCGCTTCACATCAAATGAAGAGATCACTGTCGAAACAGGGTCTTACGCTGTTAGAAAGGTTTCTCTCATTCAAAGCAATATACTTTATCTCAAAGAAATGGTAATTTTCAATAAAGTCAAATAAATATTTTTAAACACAAAGAAATATTTCCGTTATTACTGCATTCAAAATTTCTTTGAATGAAAGAATAATCGATTTTGTTATAAAGAAACACTTTTCATTGGGGTATTGAAGTAAAAAAGATTTTGCTTCACTGAAAGAAAAGCGTATAAAATATTATACCTTTAGTTCCAATTTATATTTTTTTTGAATAATACAACAAAAATTCTTTGTACAGAACAAATATTTCTTTGCATCGAAAGAGTAACTTAGTGCTCTACGTTATGCTAGGAGGGTTACTTTTTCAATGGAAGAAATATAAAAGTACTAACACCGCAATTCAACAATCAACATTTTATTACAATGGAAACGTTCACGTAATACCATGCGAAATAATACTAATTTTCTAAAATGAACAGATGTGTAGTTATAATCTTCCTGCATAACACAGCAGTTTAATTTTCTGATTTAAATATCAGAATACTAAGTGAACAGTAAACCCCATACTGGGCCATTTCTATTATTCTAATACAAAATATCTAACTCTTATGCCTTTGCATTAAAATGTCGCCGGTTTCTCCTTCGCACCAGAGTCGTCAACTTCGCCGCTATGTAGTAATTCTAATAAAATAATATATGTGATTATACCGTAGTTTGTCTACTTTATTACTAAAGTTGAGTAATTTCGTTTTTATTCTAGATGCGTACAACAACATGAAATAGTTTCTGTCGAAAATGTTGGCTACAGTTCTACACATTAAGTTAGTAAACATTTAAATTAAAATTGATGTACAATAAAGGTAGACCCTTAAAATATAGGATTCATGCGTAACGTTAAACATTTGTAATAACAAAAACATCCAATTGTATCAAGAGTAAGTGCGACAACAATAGCGTTTCATTCCTGAAAATAGAAAACACATTATAACTTTAGAAAGGTTACGTAAACAAACACAAAATAAGTATGAAATCTGTAGTAGTAAAAGTAAAGAATCTGCTATTTTAATGGGAATAAATGTTTCTTTAAACGGAAGAAAATAAACTTTCGTTTAAAAAAATTATTAGTTTTGTTTCAAATCTACAATTTTTTTGAATTAATAATATATTCTTTCAAAGAAAGCAATTGTGCTTTAAGTTACATAATAATCGAAAAGAAAAATGTCCTTCATTAGAAATGTGTTTTTTCAAGTGTAAAAAATATTGCCTTATTTGGATGGTTTAAGGAGGTTGAAACAACGCTGGACTAACTGTATAGAGCTATAATATGATGTTGAGAAGTAAATTTACTAAACGCAAAGGAATTGTGTTATCATTCTCAACGCAGGTATTTATTATACCATCCTCGTATATACCTTTTGACTAACAAAATTTTACAAATGTATCCAAAAAAGCAAAAACTCGCTATCAGTAGTTGCTATCCAAATGTATGCGCAATTATTTAGATTTTTCAAGTACAAAATGCCAAAACTAGGAAGTATCCGCTGAAAATAATCCTTCTTTATAGCGGTGTGGGAAGTGAAGGAATGCAGGAAAAGAAGATTTGGCAATGTTTCAAAAAAGTTAAATTCAGTAGATACAAATTCGTTCATGAGAAAAATAATCAATGAGTAAGATCTGAACTCCAGGTTTTAAGGTCATATATTCCCTCAGTATCGTGATCGTTTATTATCTAAACTTGTGGATGCATTAAATAATACTCCTGGATCATTATTTTTAAACTTCATAGTTTTGAATATGATCTTGATAGTTTCTCTTAGTTGTTTACGAATGGGTTTTAGTAAGTTTAATACAGAAAATTCTACATTTGCTTTTTATAATTTTTCTTCTTTTCATCAATAAGTTGCTTTACTTTGAAATCCTGAATGACTATATAAAGGGGGCTTAAAGACCGCTTTGTGTGCACACATATTGTTTCTTACAATTACGTGTAATTAAAATAAAGAGTACCAAATCACTGCGCCCACCAAATTACAGAAAATTAATAAAAAAATAAGAAGCAATA